>OZ010591.1:65268132-65308132 GCA_963932145.1 Acanthosepion lycidas
TTAAAAAGACTATTTACTACTAAGACAAGTGCCACTGATGATTTTGTCAATATAATGACAAAATTATAGATTACAAAGAGAAAGGTAAAAGTCTGAAATCTATTTTTCAATAATGTCTTTGTCATGACAGTGGAAAACCAATGATATTCCAACTAAAATAAGTCAGTTGAACCTACAAAATATGTAAATGCATTGAAATACATTTTTAATTTGATTATATGGGTGAAGAGAATAAATTTCAAGAGAAATGATCATACAATCAACATTGTATTCTTTTAATTTAGCCACTATACAAGAAATGTGAAGCAGTGGTATAATGATAACAAAAAATGGCTCCTCCACCCCGCAAAAAAAAAACAAAATATGCTTTGATTTATGCATCTACTTACTGGTACACTCAACCCCAACACTGAGGACTATACAGCATAATATTACTTCAAACATTATTATAGCAGATACATAGTATTAGAAATAGATGCCCCTTCTTTATTTATTAAACAGTGTGTATTAGTCTACAGGATTGGGCATTTGAGAAATCTTATTAAAGAAAATGCATCCCCTAGCAGAGATTGAACATGCATCCGCCTTTGTAGGGTAGCCAGGTTCAATCTCTGCAGGTGAATGCATGCTCTTTACTAAGATTTATAAATGATGAAGACGATGAGGAGCACAATGGCCAAAATTTGTGATAATAAAAACAAAGATGAGGACAATAGTTTGCATGTAAATTGTGTAAACAATTTTAATGCATGAATAAATGTGGCCTATATATATATATATATATATATATTTTCAATCTGCTTGTCTGAATCATCTTCAAGAAGCGAGAGCAAGATCTAAAAGGTCAACCAATCTAACAGTGATTTCATTTCACAATCCTCACACTTGCTCCATATGTGGCGTCCTTTGTAAATCACTAGCAGGTCTTGAATGCCACTTAAGATTATTGCACAAAATTTCATAACTGAATCAATAAGCTGTCAGATCCTCATACATCGAAACCAATGGGAGAGTCCATTATTATTATTATTATAATATATATATATATATATATATATATATATATTATATATACATACATACACACACACCACAGTTCAAAAATTTGAGGCCACCTTCAGAATTAGCATGTGATGAACTTGACATAAGAGATGTATGTATGTTACACATAGACAGAGATCATTAGCAGTCGTTGGACGTCTGTCTAGAAGAAGAATCACTGATTTCAAGACTGTTGTAGATGGGTCTCCTTTGATGATAAACCTCCAAGTTGTCAACAGCTTCATTCTTGTAATGAAAGTAGAGGAGCTGCAGCTTGATAGTGAGCATTTGAGTAATGATTGGCAGAGGATTCAGGGCCCAAGCAACATTACTTTTTTTTCCTGGTGAGGATTGTGGACTAATGATGTGTGGATGGCGTAATGCATTGTAACTCAGAATGAGAAATCAGAGATCCAAGTTCAAATTCCAGTTGCCTTCATTACATTCACATACACACAAACACCCTTGGGAAATGTATGAATGCATTTCTTCTCCTTCCAGCTATGAGTTCAATATCAGGGTAAACTGGTCTCTGTAGTCATGGATGGCAAACAGTGTGGAAGGACGACTCTGAAGTCCAAAATATAACAATTATCCATTATCCCTAACCCTGAACAATGAACATCAGAAGAAGTAAAAAAACAAAAGAAAAGGTTTGTCTATGTTGGGTCAACTTTCGTAGGCCTTGAAATATGGTAACCTAGCAGCATGACCTGGCGTTGCCTGTACTTGATTCAAAAATCGTACGACTCATACAGCAATCGCTATCACTTGACTTAAAATATTTTTGCCCTTCTTTGCCTTTAAAGGAGTGCCCTTTGCCGTGCTGATGTTGCTACATGGCTTACTTCTTGCCTATCTCACACTGCAATTTTTTTCTAAGCTCTATACTAAACATTAAATCTGTTACAAAAAAAGAACTAAACAAAATGAACACAAAACGATCAGCTTTAAAAAAGGACTCGTAACTGGAAAAAAGAATGTTAACAACAAATACGTTTTCACACCCAACCCAGTTCTGCAGAATCAAAATCAACGTTGAGTTTAAGCAAGTGAATGAGCCAATTGGAGTAAAGTGCCATGCAGATTTAAATTTTTCCCACTTGTGACGAATGCAGCTATCGATTTTTTTGCATGTTAGTTAACATTCATGTCAGTCAGCTGTTGGCTCTCACACTGGCCAATAGAATCTTCCTGCCTATTTGTGGCAGCCAGCTATAGAAAATGGCCAGTAGAAAATGGCCGCAAACTACATGAGAACTGCCGTAGAAACATAAAAAAAATTGATTATTTCCACTATCGATGGGAGTTAGGAAATGCAAAGTCGGTCTTGGCCTTCCTGGTAACTTGGAGCATGGGCATGTAAATTTTGGTGCAAATCCGTCAAAAATTGTGGCCATGCATTCATTACATACACACACATCCTACCTTTTATAGATAGAGATGTTTGCACTTCCCTACCAGTTTTGATTAATCACATCCTTTCTTACCCCCCTCCCCCCAATAAAAGAATGCTTCTTTGGATCACAGGGTTTCTCTTGGTTATTTGTGGGTAAAGAAGGTAATTGTGCATTGTGAGTTATGGATATGCAATATTTTTAACCCTTTTGATTTACACACTTGTATCTAATTTTTTCATATTTCACTTTCATTGAGAAGAACCTTTTTCTCTATCTTTGACAATGATGTTTACTCTGTACAAGGCCCAAGAGTCATACGATAAAGGGTTACAGAGTAAGACTCTGAGCTTACATGGATATGTGTGGAAGTTAATCCTAGAAATAATCTCAGATCATGACATAAAAGAATGTTTCTTCTGGCATTCAATCAGGTACTTGTAAAATCTAGAACATCTATATAACAAATAAATTTAAGGTTTTTTTTTGTTATCAGAATGTAAGAATGTTCTCTTTTCTGCCTTTAATATTTTAAGTTCTATTTTACCCAAATTATGATTGTTACCAAAATCCATCATGAACTTTTAAGTTTGTGGATCTTGAGGGTAAAAAAATCACTTGTCACTCAAACTGATAAAGAAAATCAATCTTGTTTGTAATAAAACAAGTATTGCTAATTCTAATATAAAGCTTTGTCACTGAAAAGAAAATTGTTTGATTTTACATCAACTTACCAAAATAACCTATTCAGATTTAAGTGGCATAAACAATAATTATAGTAATGAAATCTTTTTCAAAATAACAAGTTATCTTTGAAAGAAAATGGTCAATTATTCTTTCATTGTAAGTAATACATTTTTATCAGTCAATTTTGCCTTGAATATTGGGCAACATTAGTCAACCTTGGTTAACAAGAAATTCAACTTTGTGAAGCATACAAATGAATAGAAAAAGAGTTACATAAAATTGACTATGACCCCTCTCATCTGAAAGGAGAGGAAATCAAAGGCAATATTAAAACAGAATAAGATCTAAAGGGAAGAGAAAGAAAAAAGATGAAGGAAAGGAAAAAGTAAAAAAAGACAGGTCTAGTACAAGATAGTGAAAGCAATGATAATGATTAGAGGTATTGATTGTGCAAACAAAATAATTCCTTGTATTTCAAGGATATAAATTTGGAAGATTAAAGTTTGGAGTATAAGTGTTCTTTTAGTTTCCATTTTCTCTAAAATTTTGTTGTTGCTCACACGTTCAGCACATTGTATTCTCAGCATCCTTCTGTAGAACCACATTTCTATTGTTTTAAGTCTCTTCTTCTTCTGTGAATAGATTGTCCAGTATTCCCTACAATATAGGAGAACTGTTGAAAAATTTCTAGGGCACATAATGAGGAAAGAGTACTTGGAAAATTTTGATTTCTCCAGGATAGATTGAAGGCAAGAAGGACAGAAGAAAACAATGCATAACCTACCAAGCAAGCTTGATGGCAGAAGGTCTAGGAGAAATAACGAAAAGATAAAATTTATTAAAAGCTACAAAGGACAGGAAATTGTGCAAAGCCATGATTGCCAATGTCTTGAAGTTACACAGCACAAAAAAGAGAATTAAAAAAAAAATCTTTCTTCAGAGATTAAATGAGGAAAGAGGGCTTGGAAAATCTGATACTCACAAGACTTACTGAAAGCAAGAGGGATAGAGGAAAACAACAAATAACCTACTTAGTGAGCTTGAGTGAATGGATGGCAGAACAAGGTTTAGGAGAAATAACACAAAAAATTCTACTTGGCGAAGATGTATAATCACAAAGAGAAAAAATACTTCAAGAACAATTTTTAGTTAGATTTGAAAATGTTTGACATTTGACTGTGATATGCAAAAGTTTTCTAATGATTTTGTTTCTAAATCCATTTTTAATGCTCAATTATTTTTTTATGTAAAAGCCTTATTATTTCAGTATATTGGTTGTCCAATAAAATAAAAAAAAACATTTACCAAATTGAAACATGGAGACAAAAACAAAAAATAGTTCACATTAAGAATAAAACAAATATTGTTTGTCTCAGACCCTCTAAATTTCTTATGCATTTACTTGTTTGCATTTTGGGTTAAGTCCACAACAGTGGAAGTGTTAATCTCAACAAAGTAATGATTTAAAACAGTTAACCTTTTGCAAGATTTTCAGCTCGTTTGAGATTGCAAAATCTTTCCTTTTTGATATTAAAGCTAAAAAATTAAAAAGTAACTATTGGCAAATTTAATATTTAAAAGAAAGAAAATGTCAAAATTTATCAAATATCAAAATTAAACATTTGTATCAAGATAGTATTAATAAAACCATTTTGTCCAAATAAAATGTATTTCAAAGTTGAGAAAAATAAAGAGCAACCAGTTTATTAAATGGTTTTATTAGTAATATCTTGAAACACATGTTTAATTTTGATATCTAATAAATTTTGACATTTTCTTATTTCTTACTTTTAAATATTAAATTTTCCAATTATTGCCTTTTTAAATTTAGTTTTAAATTTAGTTTTAAAATTTTTTCCACATCTATCAATGGGCATGAGAAAGATTACGAAATCTCAAATAAGATGCAAAAACTCATACCAAAATAATTTTGGTATTGAGAGAAATCCAAGTAATGATGAAGATCTTACCTTACAAAGCATGTCATTGCTGTAATATAGTAACAACTCTCATAGAAGCTTATGAAGCTTCATTTGACTCGATTTAGCTTTAGTGTGTGTCGAAAAATGTTTATTTTATTGTGATGTATGGTTACAAGTGAGATGTGATGTGTTTACAAGATAGGATGTGATTATTTTATTACCACATTTGCAAACAGAAAAACTACTTCTGTCAAAGGCAGTTTTTTTTTTGTTTTTTTTACTAGGGTTGGAATTGTTTGGAACCGTGATGTCGAAAGGTTTTCCAGTAATCTTATTTATTTTTAATGCTTAATACTTTCAATATATTGGATAAGCAATAGAAGAAATATTTGTTAATTTGGAACATGAAGGCAAAAAAAATAATAATATATCAAGAATAATTTTTTTTTGAAAAGCTGTTTGCTGAAATTGGCTCATGTACCTTCCAGGATGTGTGCACCTCCGTTCAAGATAGCCTTACCTGGAAACAGCAGACTGAAACATGGTGAGGATGTTCATTTGCATACTGAGACATGTAATCCCTATGCCAAAGAAGCTTGAGGTAGTGAGTGAATTAAGTGATAAGTGATGTAAGATCCTATACTTGGATGTAAAGCCAAGAGAAAACTAAAGGAAAAGGTATCAATAAAATCTGAATTGGAAATGGGATAAAAAAATCCCCAGGAGATAATTAAAAATGTTAATTAGTTGCAATAAATAACAGCTAGGAATAGATGGAAAACTTAAACCCTAAACCCCCAACCTTACCTGTTATATCCTTGCTTTTGCCAAAGTAGATTGGCAGGAAGGTTAAATCTAGAATGCTTCAAGCATAAAACAAAAAATTATCAGTGCCAATCCTCTAAAAGCATACTTTTGTTTAAATACTCTTTTCAGCTAAAATTCTTACTTCATTATAGAAAAAGTTGTCCAGAAAATTTTTCAAATAAAACTTGGTTGTCAACAAGTGGGTATCTGTTTTTTAACAATAGATGTAGTATGTTGATATCATGACTATTCTGAATATAAGACAATGGAGGAGGAGGTAACTGACAAGTCATGTGTTTCAAAAGAAATCCAAAGTTTTCTTTTTAATTAAGAGTTAAGGGTGAAATCATATTCTCCAAAATTTAGAATGGAAACATTTTTAGATTAATTCTGGTCATCAGTCAGTTATGTGCCATGCATGATACATGCTTAGGCGATCATGTATCAAAAGATACATGACTAATGAGGTAGATTTTTTCCCGCAGTAGGTTGCCATTTCTTTCAGTGGTAGACCAGTTCCCACCCAAGGCTATAGAGCTCTGTCTGTCCTGCTATTTACCAGGAGCTGGGAGGGAGGAGAAGAGGATTCATATCTTTCCCAAGGATATTAGCAAACTCGGCTCTCCAATTCCTCAATCTAAGCCGCTATCCATTACTCCACAGTATCAAAAACGTTATTAAAATCTAGGAATTAATTTATTTTTGGAATCATAAATACTGTCTTCTTATAACTGACAGACTTCTTTTTTCTTTCATTTACTCGTCTCAGACACCCTGCAATTTTGCTTGTGTGTCAACACGGTGTCATCTGCATATCCTTTGTTAAGATTGTGTCTGCCAATAATAAATGCTGGTAGGCCTTCCTGTTCTCATAGGATTGCTGCACTGTATAGGCTGAATAAATCCAGTGAGAAGATGCATCCTTGTCATATGTCCTTTCATAGATTTGTGTATTGGCTCATTTGATTTTCTCTCCATGTGCAGACTGTTCATTCCTGGTAAATATTTCAGTTTATTCTAATATCTTTCCCAAATAAATCAAGTTTTCCTAGCAGTTCAACTAGATCTTTGTGTAGAACCATAACAAATGATTTTGTATCATCTATAAAACATTTACACATGCATCGGTCAGTTATGTGCCATGCATGATACACACTTAGGCAATCATGTACCTTTTGATACATGACTGACGAGGCAGATTTTATTCCTGCAGTAGGTTGCCATTTCTTTCTGCAGTAGACTAGTTGCTATCCAAGGCTATCGAACCTGGTGTGCCCTGCTATTTACCCATAGCTGTGGGAAGAAGAAGTGGATTCTTACCTTTCCCAAGGGTATTAGCATGTAAGCGAATGTAATAGATACAACTGGAATTTAAACTCAGCTCTCCGATTCCTCAATCTGAGCCGGTATCCATGTATACATATATAATTAAACCCTACATCCCATACATATTTCAGGAAAATCAATGATTCTCAAATACAACTCACTCCTTTCCCAGGGGTGGAATTTCAATTCTAAGAGAAAAGTTCTAGCCAGAGGGAGGAATTAGAGATATAACTAAATATAATGGCAAAAAAATGAATAGATGTAAATTCAAAATGGGAAGGAACTGAAGTAACTTGTGATCAGAAGGAGAGAAATATGACTTGGAACTCATGATTTATCGCAATCCTGAGTCCCATAACCTCCTGGGTCATTACATGTACTGAAGCAGTAGCAGCAGTGGTGTGTATTGGACAAGCTAACCTGGTGGAGCCCAACCCCACCAAATGGGTTTGGATTCAGAATATTCCTTCTCCAAGACTGGTTTCCTACCAAGACTGCCCTATCCATATATGGAGAGACAAGAGATAGGTTCATAACTTTCCCAAAGGTATTTGTGCATGTGAATATAACAAAGTCAACTGGAATTCAAACTCAGTTCTCCAATACCTCATTCTGAGCCACTATCCATTACATCAAATGCATCCAGTGATGTATGCATAATTCAAATACAGATGAATATACCTAGAAATATGAATTTAGGTGAAAACACCATGTATATGTTAGATGGGAATATAAAAATATTTGAATGCAAACAGGTATTAATATACAGCACCATCATATATATATATATATATATATATATATATATATATATATATATATATATACATACATACTGTAGCAATCAGATATTAGCCACACTGATGAGCTATGATACAGTGAAACATGCTGTCTGTCATATATATATATATCAGTGTCTATCAAGCAGTCATTCTCACCAAACTTTTTTATGGCTCAGAATTGTGGACACCATACAGGACACGTATCAATCAACTTGATGCTTTTCATAAATGCTGTCTTCATTCAATATGCAGTTATACACGGCAGGACAAAATCTCTAACCCTAATCTTTTCATCAAATGCGGTGTTGGTAGTATCGAATACTTTCTGATGCAATCACAGTTCAGATAGGCTGGTCATGTCATCAGAATGAGTGATGATTGGATTCCGAAAATCCTCATGTATAGCCAATTTTTTTCATGGTAAGCGTAATGTAGGCCGTCCTTGGTTACGCTTCAAATTTAAACGTTGCAAACATCCCTATAGGAGTTCAAACTCGCTGTTGAAAACCAAGGAAACTAGAGAAACACCTGCTACCCAGGTATAACTAATTTTGAAAAGAATTGTCTCAACTATCTGAGAGAATTTAGAACCAACTCTACATCTTGGGCTTATATATCAACCTATATGACTGTCAGCCCTTCAGCATGTCCCTCGTGTGGACTTGTTTGCAAATCCTATAGAGGACTGTTGTCTCATATGAAACAAACATAAAAACTGACCTGAAAGACACTCATACAGCTAAAACGATGGGAGAGTCCATTATATATATATATATATATATATATATATATATATTCTGTTTATACATTATTTTTATACATACAAATATTTAAGTAAATTCTCTGTTTAGAATAAACTGTATTAACTACATTTACATGGAACTGTCACATAGCCTGACATGCTACACCATTTAGCTATAGAGGAATCATCTGGTTAGTAAACATATGAGCATTCGAGAGAAATCATGGAAAATTTGTTGCTTAAAAACAGTAATTTGACTTTGCTAACCAGATGCTTCTTCTGTAGCGTAAAATAACATATAAACAGAAAATGTATTAAAATAATTGTTTCATAATATACATACATATATATATATATAAAGGGTAACCCGGATATAAGAGAGTTGTCGGGACCAGAGAAGAAGTCTCTTATATCCGGGTTTGGTCTATTATATATACATTAACACAGGCTCTAATTTGGGACCAGAGAAAATCTCTCTTATATCCGGGTTACACTGTATATATATATATATATATATATATATATTTTAAGACATTTTTATGTTTAACATTCTTTTTATAGATGCAAATATTTAAGTAAATACTCTGTTTATAATAAACAGTATTAAATTATTAAAGTATTAAACATAAAAATGTCTTAAAATATTTGTCAGACTTTGTCCATTTCATAATATATATATATATATATATATATATATATTCCATATATAAAATATATATATGTGTAAACATGTTTGTGAAATTAAGAATATCTTGATTCTTATTATTTATCAATTTAAAAATGTAGATAATATTTGTTTTTGGCAAGAGAAATTATCAATAAACTTACTCATTCAATTTTATTGTTCTCATCTTGATTATTATAGATTTAATAGACAGGTTTCGACCAAGCACTCTTTGGCCATCATCAGTTCCCTTCTTTATCTTATATGTGTTGGTTATTGTGTTATTTTATCTCTGTGAGCCATTTCTGGTTCATTCCTGTTAAACCAGATTGTATTATTTCAGGGTCTGATCCAAGACTGGAACTATCAACCACCAAATGACAACAATATATGGTTAGCTAACACCTATATGCTGTACAATATCATCCTGAATGACGTCAGTGGTGTGCTTTTTTGTGCCTTTAGATACAATCAATTTCAGCATTTGGTTATAATACTGCTTGTGTAATAATGCTTTTTTTCTTTCTTTCTTTCTTTCTTTCTTTTTTTAATGAACACCTGAAGATGGCTAGATTACTTGACTAAAGCATTGTTTCTATAATAATATCAGCAAGTCAAGATGAGAACAATAATTTGAATGAAATCAAATAAGTAAAGGTATAAAGAATATACATTTAACAGTGTACAACCATAAAACTTTACATCTACACTATAGGCCAAACGTTCTGGCTACCCCTCTGGATTTTGAAGAATCATCTACAAATTGAAGGTTGTGCACCTTTCTCAAAAATAATTTACTAGCTCACTTCAGTGAGAAGGACTTTCTCTTCCTGAAAGGTATATCATATTTGGGAGGGAAAATAAATGAAATAAATAAATAAAATAATAATAATAATAAAAAAAAGAAATTCATTTTCCCATGATGCTAGTAATAAAGGAACCAAAGATTTTATTACCCCACTTGGCTTTGTTAAATGCCTATTAGGTGGCACTGTTAGTCTATAAAAAGACTAATATTTTCTTCCTCTTTGTCCTTCTTGCTTGAAGATGTAGCACCATATGGAAAAAAGCCATCATGTTGGATCATATTTGTTTCCCTGGTTCACTGACGGCTAAACTTCACTTCCCAATGCGTGGTGTTTGCACATGTATTCCAAAACCTCAACCTATAAAGTAAATCAATCTTTTCTTTAGTAATTCCAACTCAGTGCAAGGTTTACTTGAATTTGAACCATTATAACCATGCCAACCCTCCAACAATGAAGTACAAACTTTTCTTTGGTCATTCGAACTCGACCATTATAATAATGCTTATCCTTACTTAGCTTAACTTCTGGATCAAAAAAAGAAAACAGACATACCCAAGAAAGATCGAGTTCTTTCCTACATTTTATATATAGAAAAAAAGAATAAATGGTCTTTAGTAGAAACTCAATTTTTTGTATGTTTCTTCTTAAATTGTTTACATGTGAACATGCGCACACCTAAGATACACCCAACATGTAACCTTTAAATTTCATATATTCAATAATAATAATTAAAATGAAATTAATACATTAAAAGTTAAGTTTCCTTAAAATTTTAGCACTTTTTGACTAATCTACATTGCTGGCTAATGTTAATCTTAGGGCTGGTAGATTTTAAATTTTAGTTAACCTCATTTCTAAAAAAAATGGACACCATGCACTACAGCATCCTAGCTTAATTAAAGCAAAGAAGGTATGTAATTTATTAATTATTAAATCTAGAGAATGGCTCCAAATTGTTGGCCTTTGTATATACAAACACAAAAATATATGATTATTATATAAAATATTATCAAATATATAGACACAAAGGAGCAATTACTTTAATTACAACGGCATAGATACACTGTTTTATATTAAATTTCACCCAATACAAGGCTCAAAAGCCACTCAAAGTAGAGATTTACTGTTAAAATGATAATGATGAATGAAGTATGTGATATGAATAAAAGAGGTGGGAGGAAGTAAAGATTTTAAGGAATAGGAAGACAGATAATGATTGAGCCTTGACTTGAAGAATCAGCATTTGAAGTGTTAAGAAAAACCACTGCTTGGGAATGTGTTCCACAAAGTGACAGTTCTCAAGAAAAAGGTGTCTGAGTGGAACTTTCTTCTTACATTTAGAATATGGAGTTAATGAGTGTGATTCAACTCCAGTAGCAGGTAACGGTCTGAACTGGTGGAGCTAAAGAATGAAGCTTTTCTGAATATTTTCCATGGAAATAGTGATAGAGTAACAACAGGTTTGTAGGATTTCATTTGTGAGAAAGAGGCTACAGTGTACAAGAGAATAAGTATTCATCTACAAGACCATACAAATAATTTTGAACTCTATCAAGGCTGGAAAGTGAAAATTGAGTAGCACCAGTCCAGATATGACAGCAATACTCTAATTTAGGTGTAATCTAACTTGAATCTGATGACTTAAGATTAGGGCTACAGTTTGAAAATTTTCAATTTATTTCTAGATCATTAACATAAACAATTTTCTGAAATAAATACACAGGAAATCCTTTGAAACTCTACCTTCAGCTGGTGTTGGTTACAGCAATTTGAATGTTTTTCTTTTAGTGCCCATTCATAAATAAATTTATGCTTATATGGTTGTTTTTTTTCTGTATATATTCTTCCCAAAGGGATTATGACAGATTATAAATAGTTAAATTGTAGTCTGGCTTAAAATGTTAATATTTTAATTTCAATCCATATTATACCCATTTTTAAGTGTGGGTGCAAGTATTTATGCAGAATGCATACAGTAAAGTACATTCCCCTCTCTGATTAATGTAGTGAAGTCTGAGAAGTATTAGATAGTAATCATTCAGAAATCCGTGTAAAGCAGCTATATTGAAGCACAATTACAAAAGGAGAAGGGGGAAATCTGATGAACCAGAAAATTTCAAATTATCCATTAATAGAGTCCGCAAGAATGCTTTGGGCAACAAACAAATTCTTACAAGTAGATTCTTGCACAAAGAAAAGAAAAAAAAAATTAAAGAAATATCACTGAAGGAAATGTTGGAAAGAAAACTGTTTCTCATGGCCAAATTTCAAACATATCTGACCCAATTGAGGAGCTCTCCTATAAAGTAAATAAAATAATCACTTTATTCAGTTAACATTTATCTTCAGGTTGGTGCCAAAAATCTGCACATGGGAGGGTGTTTTTATATATATATATATATTACATATATATATATATATATATATATATGTGTGCGTGTGTGTGTGTTTGGGCAGCAAACCCTCTCTAATACATACTATATTAAAAATGAATGACAAGATAACTCCTTTCACCATTTTATTGTGCTTCTGTATGTTAACAACAGGTTTATTTTGTGGCTAGCAGCTGCATCATGTTGAAATACTGATTCATAATGGAATCACCAAAGTTAAGCAACACCGAGCCTGGTGATTACCGAGATGGGTGAATACCAGGTGCTGTAAACTTGGATGTGTGTGTGATGTAATGGATAATGGCACAAAATTGGTAATCAATGAGGTCTACTTTTAGGCAATTTCCACATACATCAGTCCTCGAGGTAGATCTGTCAAGTGCAAACAGGAGAAACACAATAAAATGTATAAAAGATGTAGTTTACCAGTACTTTTTAATGAAGCATATAATATATATATATATATATATATATATATATATATATATATACATTGTATTTTCCACAAGTATGTTGCAGACAGAGGTTGGTAGGTCTTCTTGTGTATTTAAATATCTCCTAATGGTGCTATGATCTGCAAAGATAATTAATTACCTTGCATCTCTCAGATCATAGCTCCATATAACAAACATAACAGACTCAGCCATATGCAAAAATACAGTTAAAATAATTGAAGTGTAAATAATAAAAAAAGGCACCAATTCTCAATGTCAATTATGAAGACAGCCACAATGTGCTGACTGTGTTTGAAAATTAAAACCATTCCCATATATATATATATATGTTTAGGAAAATGAAATAACTAAATATAAACAACCATATAGGAGTGTGCTGGCTTGTATACAAAGGTTAGAAAATAAATAATTATCAAATTTTGCCAAGAGGTGTAAACATAATAGTGCTCAATGTGGTTAGACAGAGCCAGGAAATATATATTAATATCTTGTGCCTGACAAGTTGGGTAGCCAACAAAATTTAAGACGTACACCAAATGTAGGTATATGTATATTTATTAATATATACAGATATTCAGTTGTTGGTTTAAATCTTGTTGGGAATGACTGCAAAACACTTGCCCCTCTCTTTTTATCGGCAGAAGCACACAAATGCATGCTGCAATTTCTTCTTAGCCAATAAAATAGCAGATTCTCGGTTGTCCTGACACAGTCTTGGTCTGTCTTGTCTTGAAGTAAGAATGCTACGTTCGCTTATCTGAACTTGCTTTTGTGTGTCATCACCAATTCTTAGTTTGTGAACTTTTTGGCATATTACTGTTGATTTGTCTTGCATATACTGCTTGCTTGTTTTAAATTTTTTTGCCCTGTTCCTTTTCTTTTTAATTGTTATTGCAAACTTTGTTGATCCTGGTTGTTGGACAGTTCTGTTATTTATTTTGACCCCTGGCTACTCACTACACATCAATTAAACAAAAAACATCCTTGATAATGGCTAATAGATTTGCTCTAATTTACAAGAAACATTTAATAAAAAGCTTAATCATAGTGCCTTGTCAGTAGACTTCAATGAAACTGATACACACACACACACACACATATATATATATATATATATATACGATGCAATGAGAATAAAAATGAAAGTAATATATAAATTCCAACGTTCACAGCATTAATCCAAAAGAGGGCTTGATACCGATAGTACAGCAATAATTATTTATCTATTATAATTTATCAAACCATTTTCGATTCTCACTGTTGAAGTGCAGTTGAAATGCACTGAAATCAAAATGCACCTTTGTAGTGAGTAAAATGGTTTTGTCTATAGGATAAAATTATAATATACATACATATGTATGTATATATATATATGTATATGTGTGTGTATGTCTGTCAAACTTCAGATATAACTAAAAATGTATTTGTAAAAGGAGAATATGAATAAAGACAACAGGAAAACTTAAATCTTTTCATTATAAATACTTGTTGCAAAATAAAATCTTTACATTTGGCTTGATAAAGTCTATCAGAAGATGAAACAATTTATCTAAGATAAGTTTTCCTTTTGTATTCTTATATATATATATATATATATATATATATATATATATATATATATATCAAACATCTCTCTCTTACTATCAACCTCATCTTATTTAACAGGGGAAATGGGGTTTTAGAAGTTTTTTTTAAAAATAGAAACATGAATTCCAGCCATGCTCAACATGCAAAAACTCAGAATGAATGCCCATATTCAAAACAACACAAAAATAAAATACAACTGAAAAAGTCAAAAACATAAGGGAAAAGTAAGAACACCAAAACAAAACCCCCTTGAAAAAGGTTAACAAAATATCCAAAAATGCTTGGGATAAAAAAATTATAGAAAATTTCTTTATTCTCTTACTCCTACAAAACAGAAAAGCATAAAGATACTGAAAAAATTAAATAAAAAATTAATTAAATCTTCCTTGTCTACAGTACTTAATGAAAGATGTTTAAAATAAAAAAAAGGGTGCTGCGCAAATATATTGGGTGTAACTGCAAAACTGTCCAAGTTGTGTAACAGCATGGGATAACTGTCCATCCAAAAAAATGTTTAATATCTAAAAAACCATTAAACTAATTGAGTTTCTTTTTTCCAGGTTTTCCAATAAGACATTTAGCCATCATGATACCATTTGTCATAAGAATCACTGAAAAATCCTTTGAGTTATTCACCTAGAAAGAGAACAGGTTAAAATGGTTTTGGGTCAGCCCCACTATATCATCCCAACTGAGCAATGGTGAGATAAAAAATATCATTCAGGCCTTCAGTAATGGTACCAACATTCATACTCTGGCTTCCATCTTCAAAGTCCATTCAAGAACCATCAAGAGAATAGTGAATGTTTAAAAAAAGTGGGAACAGTAGAGAGAAAAACTAGATCAGGAGGTTACAACAGCAAGAGGGATCACCATTTCCACTTAGAGCTAAATACATTCTTATTGTTCAAAGTAGAGTTCAATAGTATTATAAAAACCTCAGAGAATACCATTAAGAATCTTTAATAATTTCTAAGATACAACGGTTCAAAGCTTAATCTAACAATTAGACAATCTCACTGTTACATGATGCGAAAAATTTGCTGTTACACCCAGTATATATATAAGCCCCAATGTCATGATGAAAAGAGATACAAAACTAACTTAATAAATAATCCAACTATGAGTTCTCATCAAAAAATTGAAATAATTACATTTGACTTTGCTTTATGAACTCTGGTAGTTTTTTTTATTTAAAAATAGTTTCCATCCCATTTCAATGAAAGTGGAACACTGAACATTAGAAGAATCACATTTCTTTTGATATTCAGTAACAAAACTGAATAGTTGCTGTCCAGGCAGACAAGATTTTAGAAAGGGACCTTTGATCCCAGTAAGGTAGCACAGATTTGAAGTATAGATTTATTGAATCATATCTTATTTGAAAATCATCACCATCATAAACTCTTGAAACATACATAAATATCTAGGGTAAATTTGAGAAATAGTAATAGTGAGATCAACCTTCCCTTATAAGGAAACATTTGGCATTCAGTCACCAAACAGTTAACATGTGTTGAAATTTATAAAGTTTTTTTCTCTTAAAATAGGTTTTCAGAAAAATGTTTCTCAAGTTCACTGACTGATATCACTCTTTCTAGTATTGATAAGCTTTCCTAGCCTTTTGTTTAAGGCAGTGTGGAAAGTCAACATATTGATAATATCATTACTTTCCCTTCTAGTTATATGTGCAATCCATTTTAGTTGTTGCTGCTGTTGGAAGTCTTCAAATGATGTAGTTATTTGGTAAAGTGCTTTGTAGCACCAGTCTATAAGATCTTTTTTTTTTTTTTTTCTTTACAGAAATTTTCAAGACCTACAAACAAATTACAAATGAAATGGAAAAAAATATTTGGGGCCTTGTTTGTAGGTCTTGAAGATTGAGAGCTGCTTTTTTAGAGCTCTCATGAAATAAAGATTATTACCTATGGGATTTTAAGTGATAGATATTCTTTAATTAATAATAATTTTGCTATGTTTTTTGATATAGAGCTCTCCCTGGATCTATATCCTCCTGGAAATTCCATAGAGGTTACCATATTTTATCATTACTATATATATATATATATATATATATATATATATATATATATATATACTTGCATCAAAGCAAAGCTTAAGACAGAAATTTAAAAAGAAATAAAATATTTAAAGGAAAATAAAGAAATAAAAAAAGTAACCTGAAACAGTTAAAAGAATAAAAAATTAAAGATAAAGACATTGTCGAACACATACATTAGGACTCACAAAGTTTTGGGTGGATTCTTGACTGAGTGTTGCTTATAGAGAATATTAATGGTACTTTCATGGTTTTCAACTTGGAACTGAATCACCAAGCTCAAGAATCACAGTTTCACTTACCCACAGTTGGCCAAATCAGTAAAATTTTCATGATCAAATCTTTTACTAAAACTGAAAATATTTTGCAAATCTAAACAAAAAAAAATAACATACAAAATTTAAATCTTTTTAAAAATATGAATTAATTAAAATTTTCCCAGTCATCAAATTCGGAATCATGAGATACTTGGGGGGGGGGGGAATAAAATTAAAAAACTTATTACTGAAATGTTTTTGTCAAACTCATTTCATTTTTACATTTTTTACAGATGGCTGGCCTTGTAATTTAAATATACTTTATTCTTTATATATTAACATGTAAATAGATATATCTGTATAAATATATTTATATAAAATTTAAATATATGAAATGGTGCTAAAAAATTCTTGACCTACCATACATCCCAAATGACTAAATATCAAGTTTTGGGAAGAGCTTCTTGATTTCAGCATCCACTCTTATAAATAACTATATATTTTAAAATAGGATGTTCATTTGGATAGATCTTCAGTGTCCTACTGTACTTATTTTTGATTAAAAAAAAAAAAAGAAAGATTACATTTTAATTTTTATTGTTTGATAATTCAGCATCTTAAGTGGCTGAAAAAAATCAATTGAGACTGTTGCGATATGACTAAAAGTGTTGGAATGCTAAATCAAAACTCATTGTCAGCTTATTCTTTATTTCTGATCAATACTGTTTGCTCAGTGACTGTAGAATATAAAATAACCAGAGCTACCATGAGCTCACAAAAGGATTATTTGACATTTTTGGAATAAGTCCCAAGTGATATGTATTATATCTAGTCTGAAAAGTGAATAGTATCAGGATTTCAGAACTGGTCTAACTTTGACCTAACTTCAATTATTATTCAATTATGATCATTTGAAGTTAATCAAAACTTGCATATTTTTAATCATTTATCTTTAAATCAGTGGTTTCCAAAATTTTAGGGCTGCCTCTACCTTGCGTACCAAAGCACAACTCTAACAAAAAATGTATAGTAAACCTTTTATTGGATTTTCTAGTATTGCATGTCAATTGAGTATCTTAGTATTTTACAGAATAATTGTTATATAAATGGGATACACTGTAAAGTGAAGGCAAGATATACTTTAGGTACAGTGTCTGTGTGTGTGTGTGTGTTGGTTTAGATGTGCCACTGCCAACATCTGGTTGCACAGTTTTTTCTCACCACCCCTCTGGATCTTTCCATCACCCCCAGGGGGATGGTACCACTCTCTTTGGGAATAATTACTTTAGATGGTCAGTTCTGGACAGTTTCTTTTTGTGCTAACAAAGTTACAAGAATCTTGTTGAAATTGATGTTGTAAGTGATAGACAGGTTTAACCTGACACTTTTTAAAAAAAAAATTACCTATTCTAGTGGTTTTGTGTAAGTTACATGAAATTCATTCAAATTAACACAGCTTTTGTTTATACTAATATATATATATATATATATATATATAGCCAGTGTAAAACCAGCAGATAGCAAAGAAAAAATATACATAGGAGTAACTGAAAGACCCTGGAAACAAAGAAACTATCCACACAAAACATCCTTTACAAAATAGTAAATATGTGAACAGTATAATGCTTTCTACACATATCTGGAAGATCAAAAACAAAAAACAAATCACACAAAAATTCCATGGAAAATAAGGAAAAGATTATCAGCCTACAGCAATCAATCCAAAAACTGTAAACTATGCCTGGAAGAAAAAAAAGCTATAAATACCTTCCCAGACCTAAACAAACTACTAAATAAATGATCAGAACTCATCTCAGATGCAACCACAAAAACAGATGTTTAATACATTACTGAAATATCAAAAGTTGAAAACAAATAAAAATAAATGAAAATAAATAAATAAAATAAAATAAATAAACAAAAACAAGTAAAATAAATTAAACAAAACAAATAAGTAAATAATCTAAGTAAATAATAAACAAATTAACAACCCATGCACACCAAAATAACTCTCAGAACAATACAATAGATTCATTAAGAGCTACAAAGGAGAGCTATGAGCACCTACATCCTGAAGTGACATGGCACATAGAAGGACCTCTGGGATCTTAGTGGCATTGTCACCTTGCTTGTAGTGAAACGATTAAAAATTAACATAGGTTTCCAAGGAAATGGAAGGTAATGCAGTGCTCATGGCACTAGCACCAGCCAGAGTGAACTAGCTTCTTGAAAGTGGCCAAGTGAGCAGGAGGAATGACAGGTGGCTCAAAGCCGACATCCACAGAAGTGCCCAAAGTGATACCCACTACATTCATGTCGTCTATGATTGTCCTGGAAGTTATGAACAACATGTCCTGCCACTAACACTTATCCTTGTAGGGATTCAGGGTCAATACTATTGCTTACCTCAAGTTGCTATCTGGGGTGTTTATCAAGAGAGAAACCAACCAGCAACCCCATAATATAAAGAACTTGTCAAAGGTCAACATTGTGGATATGATGACAAACATGAACAAGAACCATTTTTGGCCAGGATAAATAAGCACTTCTGCAACTTCATCAAAGCCATCCTTGTGGCTAAGAACAAGAATCTGAAAAACAATTGCAGTAATGAAAATTTGGAATCCCAAATTTCAGGATTGCCGGTCTGAATCTGAAATGTTTTTAATTTGCTCATAGAGTTGGCCTGGTTACAAAATGGTATGATATGTTTGGCTTCAACTGTTGTAAGCAGTGACCCCTCTGAGAGGTGAACACTTCTGGGTAGGGCAGTGCCTGATATGTTTATGCATGAGAAAAACTTGTACAGATGGATGTATAAACTACTGCTACAGAGACGAGTTGGGCAGTCTCCCACACATTGTAGATGGGAATGTAAGGAAGACATTCGGTTAAGGGCACTACAGAAATGCACTCAACACTGCCTGAGAGTAAGTGATGGAAGTCAGAAAGTGAATAATATGTAACGTAAATATGAAAGAATCAAGTCTTGTGTTTGGTCAGCAAATATTATCATTAAGCACTCCCATTTCATTACATATATATACTAGCATGTTGAGGCTGTAGCCCTATACTTCACAGGAGTGTCTACAAGGTTAGTATAAATGTTAATATGTCAGGAATTCCTATGCTGAGATTATAGTCATGTACAACTTTCACAACACCATAAATCACACCAACAATGTTAAGAAGACAAGCAGATGTAAGATATCTGGATTAACACTGAAGCGGGTGTTATGCCAGAGTTTTCCTTCTCCTAGATGGATACTTTATCAAGAGTTTGGGGTCTATCATTTCCAGTGAGCTACCTGTTAAAGTGTCAGGGTTAACCTACATACATGCATGCACACACAATAGACATATAGATAAATAGATAGTAAGATAGATAAATTTGGTATATAGATAGATACATACATAGATAGATACATAGATGCTAAATACTGGTTCTGAGAACCATTTTCTAGCTAGGTTAATTATATTTATTATCATGGATAATTATTGACAGATTTTCTAGCCTAAAATAATCAAAAATAGATCTCATGTATAGTAAAGAATTACTATTAGCTAAATCAGTATGTTTTGTGAAAATGTTATACACCCACTATACTGACAGACATATTATTAGATTGGTGCAAAAATAATGACGTAATAATGTCGTTTTTTGATGTTAAAAAATACGTCAAAAAACGACATTATTACGTCATTATTTTGCACCAACCTAATATATAGAGTTGTATCAAAATAATTCATTACTTCGATCATTTCTATGCTTGTAATCTATAGACTCATTGTGCCCTAGAAAATTTTAAAAATACAGTTATTTTGATTTTATCCCTTTTTTTATAAAACAATTCATTGAAATGACCCATATTACATTTATTGTGTCAAGAGCAGAATAGAATTGGGAATTGTGAAAAGTAACTTTCTTTGAACTTTGAGTGTTCTTTTATCAGAACACTCAAAACACAAAGAAACTTATATTAAAAAAATTGCCTCTAGATTCCATCAGATGTAATAGTTACTTTGGCTTCCTTATATTTTTTTCTTTACCTCAAATTGAGAACAAATCTATTATATTTTTCATTTTTATTCTTATAAAAAAGTTATAAGTAGCTTTCATTTAAAAATAACAAAAACTTTTGAAAGTATTTTTTTTACTTTTTCAGTCGGGAAATAAATGCAGATATCTATATAAAAAATTTTCTATAAAAAAAAGAAAAAATATTTTATTGAATTATTATCATACTAGCCAAGAAAAATTAATCATGAAATAAAAAACAATTTAAACTTGAGTTCAGGAAAAAAAAAGAGAGAGAAAAAAAAGACTAAGCTAATTACATCAGTAAATGACCAACACCAGCCTCACCTATACTAATCCCAATCCCTTCTGTATTGAAAATCTTTAAGGGAAAGGCAGTGTCCTTGACCATCAGCCTGTCTTCCAGACAAGCAGGCTAAGTACTAGAGCTTAAAAGAGAAGAAAAAAAACAAAAAGATAGTAACTCTAGTGAATTTTGAAGGTCATGTGACAGGGTGATGGCTTAGTTCCAAAATCAGCTGTTCTATTTCAATAAGTGTTAGCAGGACATTTAGAACTTATGGAAAACATATACATGAGATAGAAAAGAAAGAAATAAAAAAAAGGAAATCTATTTTGTCGGTCAGGCTATGATAATAAAAAAGAATATTAATAATATAACAATAGAAGACTAGGGTTAATTTTGCAGTTAAAAGTTCAATTTGATGGCACTGTTTTATACTCGACCCAGAATTTGTAAAAGCAGGCAGAAAAAAAATCAACCAGAATTTTAACTATTATGGGGATTACCTTACCTTGTCTGCCAGGATGCCTGCTAGGTGTCGTTCTGTTCAGAACTATAAAAAGAAAAAAAAACTCTTTTTTTCTCAGAGATGTAGTAACAACAAAACACAGAACTTGTTTCCACTGGGGGAAATTTCTTTCCTCTGGCAAACCAACTACTTAATTTCAAACAAACCACAGGAACATCACGCACCTGCATACACACTACAGTTTGATATGAGCTACATATCAGGACATCAAAATTAAGCAGGTACAAAAATTTGATGATGTGGGTAATGTAGTAACAGAAGACATAAAATGTGACACAGAAATCTAGAAGTACACAGAAATAGTAAAAGTGTCTCCCAAAAACTAAGCAAAGTATTAAGAGAGAGGACAATTTTGTTACGATAAATAAAAAGAGTGCTGAACTGCTATATAATACCTAATTATCTATATGATAGTGAATGCTTCAAAATCTCACAGGTTAAAAAGAAATTTATAATGACAAAAATGTGATTCTTCTAATGAATGCTGACAACACCATGAATGGAACATGTGAGCAATAAGGAAGTTTTAAGGAAAATAGTAACTACGAGGAAACTTATACTTACAATCAGAAGGGAGATAGCTAGAAATGCTTGAACAGATAATGAGAAAAGGGAGTTTAGATATTTTAACATTTAAGATATAATGAAAGCAAAAGAAGCAAAGGAAAACAGCAAGTAACATACTCTTTTTTAAAATGAATTTACTCCAGGCAAGGCAATAAAGCCACTAAGACACAAGAGGTTACTGGGTGGGAAATAATTAGAAAACAGAAAACATTATGAAGGAATGAGAACAATAGAAGAGTAATCAGGTAGATAATTATTGACATTGCATTTAAATTTTTGAAGATCAAAAAATGGCTGAAAAGCATGGAGCTGAAATGTAACAAGCTTGTGCAAATGAATGACAGAATAAGGACAAAAACGGATGGTAAAGAGTTAAAAGTTATTTAGTGTAACAAAAAAAAAAAAGAGGAAGCTATGGTGAGCCATGATTGTTCATGTCCTGAATGGGCATGACACATAAAAGAAATCAATGTTTTATCATTATCAGGGTAAAAATCTATGCATCTCTCTATTTGTTTGTTTAAACATTTTCCTGTTTATTGCAGCAGTTCATCTTGTCAGCCTGTGAAAGTCCTATGTTGGACATAGGCCTTCCCCAGATCTTGCCATCTTTACCTTTTCATGGAAAGGTATGGGCCATTAGCCTATCACAACGGCCCAATGCATGTTGATAGGAGTGAATGGGAAACACATGGGCAATCTTTTTTTTCCCCCCATTCATAATTGACTTTACAGAGGAATTCCATTACTTTCTGGAGTGGATTGGTTACCAACCAAGGCTATATGACTCAGTCTGCCCTACTATTTAACTCATAACTGGGGGGAGAAGAAATGGATCCATATCTTGCTCAAGGGTATTTGCTTATAAGTGAATATAATTAACCTGACCAATTTGAACTCAGCTTTCTGATTTCTCATTCTAAGCTTTTAGCCATCACACCACCTAAACATCTATGCTTATTGTACCTGGTATTCCCAAATGGTCACCAATCTAGATACTGACCAGGCTCAACATTGCTTAAATTTAGTGATTGGATGAGAAGCTGTGTTTCAAAGTGATATGGCTGTAGGTTTATTGCACCAGTTAACATGGATTAGTGTCCTCAGCTTTGTTGTTGTTATCACATCTCTTCTGCTCTCCAACCTTCATCAGTTGTATATCAATCTGGGTAACCTACAAAGAATTCCAAACTGAACCCTTTATTTAAAACACATGACACAAAGAAGCATTACACTACCTGTACAAGAAATGATGAGAAAAAAAAGAAAAACATTCAATAAAGATTTTTTGGAATTACTGTATTTCCAAGCATCAAAATGCTATTTCTTCCCTTAAATAAATACTGAAAATTTACCCATCATCCTACAGGGCAAAGGTTACTTTTTTATTTTACTTAATTTTGTGTTTATTCTTTTATGATTAAAACTGGAGCATATCATTCAAACTGCTGCATTCTTAATGCTAGAAAATGTATTAAAAACTGTTATACCATGATTTAGTACTTTTTTTTTTAAATCATTTCACTACAAATAAGGTGATAAAGCCACTTAGATGCAAAGGAGTTACTGAAAGTTAAAGAAACTGAGAAAACATTATTGAAGAGAAAGGACAAAAACAGAATAAGATTCAAGGAGAGAGATGGCAATTAATGTGTTTACATTTTTGAAGATCGCAGTTGACAGGAAAACAAAAAGCCAGAAGAGAGTTCCAAAGGTGTGAAGTGTGAGAGAAGAAACTATTAGAATAGAACTTATACTTACAGCTAGCAATTTCAAGAGTAAAATAATGAGATCTAGCTGCCAATCTAGTAATGCACTTAAATTCACGAAGCTCTTCAGAACAACTGCTATGAAAATATTTTTAGAAAAGACACAGGAAAGCTACATTGCAGCAGTAGAAAAGGAACTGAAACCGAGATGCCAAATCAGGACCAATAATATTACTGATTCTTGTTTGGAGCCTGTCAAGAATCTCTAAATACATAGAAGCATCAGACCAGATAAGTAGCAATATTCAAAGCATGGAAAAATGTTAAACTTATAAAGGGTAAAGAGATTCTGGTGAGAAAAATTGCTGAGCATGACACAGTGAACAAACTTTCCTAGCACAGACCTAACAATTGATTTAATATAATCATTCTACTTCAGAAATTGTTAAACCAAGAATGTACAATACTCCAAATATTAGCCTCAACTCATTTTTACATAGGAACAAAAGATCTTTCCTTGAAGTTTCAACAAAATAAAACCAGTTTTTCTATATGTTCTCAACACCAACAGCCTTCTCCTTTTGATATAAATCCAAAGTTTTCTGCACTAAGTTATCAGGAACACACTTCTTTCAATTACCATCCCCTTTTTTTCCAACCCCTTGAATCCTTCTGAAAAAAAAAAAAAAAAAAAAAAAAAAAAAAAAGGCCAGATGACATATGGCATACTAATGGGAATATAAACAGGTTAGCAAGATATAAGCAAAACCAAAATTGAGTTCCTGAATGCCAAGAACACAATATTAAATTGTCTTAGAAGGATGTCATGTTACCTACTTTGGAAGTAAAGTTACGACTAGAACAGACAAGTCTATGCAGGCATGTGCGTCTATACATACGTATATGTATACATAGATACATGCACACAGGCATGAGAGGGTGCTGAAAAGTTTTCGGCTTGATACACTTTGCAAAATCTAACCAAATAGAAAAAATTTCAGAATTCCTTATTGGTCAGGCCAAAAAGATTTTAGCACACCTTTGCATATACATATATATATGCACATAAATAACAATAAAGAAATTTGAAATTCTTTTGGTAAAGATAAAACTGGTTTTACAGGGGATATTGATAAAAAGGTATATTCTCTATATTTGAAGTCTCGTCTTCCTTATTTAATTAATGAGCACTTTATACAACCTATGATATCATGGGTAGGATTTATTAAACAAATTAATCAAAATGCACATTTACTCTAATGATTACATATTCAAGGTGGTACTGAAATGTTCTTCACCCAACCAAAGATGAATTACCTGCCAAAAAATGATGTTTAGTCAAATTTTGAGAAGTGTGGGAAAGAACTTTTCAACATTTCTGCATATGATGCAGTATATTCTAGCAGCACAGGAATGATAACAAAACACTAGCCATCGTTGAATTTTACCACTGACTACAATAGAACCCTATATACACGCAGCTAAAATTTCTGGCACACATAATGAGGAAAGAGGGTCTAGAGAAGTTAATACTCACAAGACATACAAAAGGCAAGAGATACAAGAAGAAACACTGAGTAACCAACTTAACAAGTTTGTGTGAATGCATGACAGAACAGAGACAAAGAGGACTGATAAATGGTTACAATTTACATAGTACAACAGAAAATAGGAAGTTGTGGTGATCCATGATCAACCATGTACATAAAGTATGTGACATAGAAAAGAAAAAGAATAAGATTAACCAAAATTATAGAGAATGAAAAGGTAAAATTCGATCGGACTTTTAAATTCAAACTAGAAGATAAAATATAATCATTATCGACCAGAGGTTCTCAACCAGATGGGAATTCTCTGGAGGGGCGGGGATTTCAGAGTGTCATTGTAGAGAGAAAAATCTTTTATTTTTGTTTTTGTATTTACCGAATTTTGTTTATTGAATTACAATACCCTGATCTTCTAATGAACTTTTTGAAGTACACTTCAGTTTATGTATAAGGTTGGTGCAAAAATAATGTCGGTTTTTGACATTAAAAAAATATGTCAAAAACCGACATTATTTTTGCACCAACCTAATAACTGTAGATGTATTCAAGTTTAAATTTGTAAAAATCTATAAAAATAACCCCTGTACATGTATATGTACTAATATGGAAAAGAATGAAGATTTTCAATAATATATGCATAGAAGAGATGTCCCTTTGAGGAGTCACTATGCTTTGAAAGACTATTGGGCCTCAAACTCACATCTGATCTCAAGTGGAACTTTTACACATGATCCATTGCTAAAGATGCAGGTAAAAATGGTTGGTTCCCTGTACTGCTCCAGTAAGTACCTGATGCCTCATGCCATCCCCTACATTCACAAGAGTCAAATTAGGCAGAAGAAAAAATGGAAGACGGTTGTCATATTTGAGCAGGAACTGCCCAGTCCTCACTTTCCAGTCTTGATAGAGTTCAAAAAATTATCCTAATCCTTGTTGATGAAGAATTATTATACACCCTTCTTCTCTCTCACAAGCAGGATGTTGTGATCCTCTTACTGCTCTATCGCTATTTCTATGGAAAGCGCTTGGATGAACTACCTCCCTTGGTTGCACCAGGTCTAACCTTCAAGGCTATTACCTGCATTGCCACTTGTAGCAAACCATCCATATTCCCTCTGTATTCCATCAGTAAGAAGTGAGTCCTTTAGGGTTTCTTTTCTTTTTTCTTTCAGTAAAAACCTGTCCATTGTTAGTTGTTTTGCTTGCATTATAAATTTTTATCTAAAATTAGACTTGACATTGTCATTGAAAAGGTTTACAGCTCTATTTGCTACCACTTATCAGGGTGATATTTTTCCATAAAACTTTGCACATCAACCTATTTAGAACAAATTTCTTTTGTTAAAGAACTTTGGACCCCCCCACCCCGCTTCCTTCCTCCTCCTCAGGAGACATTTCCTCAGCCAAAATTTTCTTGCTGTTCAATTTGAAGGTGTACAAGCTTTTCAGTGGTAAACTCAGTATAGTGGTCTTCCACCAGCCTCTCTCATATCTTCACTGTTAACATCCAAGCTCATAGTTTTCTTCCCAGAGACAATATCATGAACAATAGCAATTTCCTCAACAGCAGCTGTACTTGTACCTGTCTCAAACTCTTCAAAGTCTTGTTCTAGTATACAAACCCTCAGATTATTGGAATGGTAAACAAACAATGGCTTGACATTGAAATCGCCATTTGTGTTGCCACAAAGAATGAGTCTATCTTTTATCGGCTTGTGCCCTGAAATGCTTTTTCCTCCTTAGTAATATAGGTCCTATTTGACCTTTGTTTCCAAAATAATCCTGTTTCATCCCCGTTAAACACCTGTTGTAACCTCCCTCCTTTATCAAATCACTAAATAATTTCTCAGCTGCTTCCTTGTTTGAATTTGCTGCCTCTCCATGTCTAATTACACTGTATTTCACTTCTCTTAAATTTCTTGAACCTGCCTTTACTAGCTTTGAATTCAAAAGTATCACTTTCAGCACTCATACCAGGGGTTTTCTTTACTAGATCATTATAAATTTCTAATGCTTTCTCACAAATAAATACTTTACTGATACTGTCAGCTGCTGTTTCTCATTTACAAAAATAAGCAATATCTTTTCCAATTCTTCAATTATTTTTGGTTTTTGTTTACTATTAAAAATCACTCATTTTGCAACATCAGCTGCTCCCATCACTTCCTTCTTTTTTAGAATAGTAGATATTGCCGATTTAGGCATACCGTAGATACACAGCAAGATCTGACACATGAATGACATTTTCGTGTTTTCCAATGATTTCTTTTATTATTTCAATTGTTTTTCTGTCAAATTTTCTTTTTCCTTTACCATTATCACTGCTAGCTTACTTTGGAGTCATGACTAACGGTTAATGAAGAGAAAAAAGACACAGTATAGTAAAATTGGGAAAGAAAAGCAAAGCACAACACACAAATGTATACAACATGGTGGTCGACTCAGAAATGATTTTGTTCAGGTTAACATGGTTCGGCAATGCTGTTCAAGAACCAAAATTTTCTTTGATAACTGAGGCATTTTCATGTCAGATTTTCTATTCGAAAACTAATTTGTTTGAGATGTGAGATGTTCAAGAACCAATGTTGCTCTATATATATATATACACACACACATATATATATATATATATATATATATATATATATATATATATATATATATATATAATAAAAAGGCTTAAACACTAATATTCCATAGTCATAATTTTATTCTATTGGAATCGTAAATACGATCCAATTTAGATATATGTATGTGTATATTTACCACTAAGATTATATATATATATATATATATATATATACACACACATATATTGCATGTATAGACATATATATATATTTAACCATATCTGATTGAATAAATTACAGACATTATTTCTGCTAATTTTTAACAAAATCCATTCATACTCACAAATAACCTTCCGTGTATTGATGTTAAAGGATCAGAAAAATGTGCTATAGCTGCTTAAATTTCTTTTATTTTAATTTCTCAAATTCTTTCGATCTTCTTCCAAGATCGTTTTAAGTGGTGCAACTAATACAAAACTATATGTTTCATTAATATAAGTATTTATACAAAGTTGTGCGCTGCTATTCATTACTTTAATTTTTTATATTATACTTTTAAATGCAAAACAGCTGACAATGTGTGGAGCATTCATTAGAATGTGAAAAAATTATCCATTATGTAATTTTTTAAACCCCAGGTTATGTCATGGTCATACGCACATTAAAGCATTAAAAAACTGTGCCTTTACTAGCAGTTCAGAACATTACTGCAGTATTCATAATTGATTCTGTTCAGTGCCGGCTTTAATTTTTAATATAAATTGCTTCTAGTATCTGTAATCTAATTTTGTTGTTTTCCTAGTATGGGATAGTTGTGTTGTCAATTAGGAATTTTTTTATATTGTAAATGCAGACAGAAATGTTGTTATAGATGTCTCACAATGGACAAATGGTCAGACATGTATAATGTAAGCATTCTTGTTTATGTATTTGTCATACACCCAACATATATATTTGTATTTTTTGTCATTTAAATTGATATATAATGTTGGTTTTACATAAAACATCAGTTAGTGGGGGGAGTTATTGTGAATAATTAAATTTGTTGTATTGTATCTTTTATAATATATGATTAAAATCAAAATGTTGACTTTCCACACTACCTTAAACAAAAATTTAGAAAGGTAACTCCCATCAGCACAAAAAAGAGCAAACTTGAGTAGACCATTTTCTTGAAAAACTTTTAAGACAGATTTTATAAATTTTAATTGAGAATAATGCTAATTTTACAGTCAATGCCAAATGTTTTTTTGAATGGAAAAGGCTATCTCACCATTCATATTACAACAGACAGACTATGTCCATTATATATAAAATGCTATCAGATTAACTTCAAGAAAATGTCCTTTTATCTATGAATTTAGCAAGTACTGTCTTTCTTATATATGCTATAGGTACAAAAATATCTTTCATTAGATAACCATAGTTTCTTTTAATAAAATGTAACATTTATTGAACATATTGGCTTTTTGTATCATATTGGATACAAAAAATAATTGAAATATGAAATTTTCCTATCGGCTGCCAATGTTGATCATTTTATCATTTTTTTGCTGAATAGTAGCCATGGATATTTTGTGAATGTGGAATAAACTCTGCTGCAGTGGTTCTGAGAGGAGTTCAGGCCAGACAATACAAATAAACCTTGCTTCTATCTACCTGAGTCTTTGCAGATATATCTATCTACCTACCAGAGTCTTTGCAGATATATCTATCTACCTACCAGAGTCTTTGCAGATATATCTATCTAGCTACCAGAGTCTTTGCAGATATATCTATCTAGCTACCAGAGTCTTTGCAGATATATCTATCTACCTACCAGAGTCTTTGCAGATATATCTATCAACCTACCAGAGTCTTTGCAGATATATCTATCTATCTACCTGAGTCTTTGCAGATATATCTACCTATCCACCTTTCAGATATAGCTATCTACTTCAGTTGCTGCATCTACTGCAAGGAAAGTTGGGTCTCTGTGTTGTATCAGAAGGTTTTTCTCATCAGAGTCCATCTTGCACATTTACAAATCCACCATTCAGCTGAGCATTGAATCCTGCTGCCATCAGGTGTTCCTGCTACTCATCTCAAGGTTCTTGATAAAATCTGCAAGAAGGATCTGCAATGTAATTGATCTTCACTTGGCATCATAAATTCAGTCATTTTCTCACTGATGTGATGTGGCTACCCTCTGTCTTTGCTACAAATATTTTCATGGCTACTGGTCTGACAAGCTTTTTTCTCTGGTGCCTGGACTACATGTTTTTTTGCTTCCTTGATAACTACAATCTTAAAAAATTTAAATGCAACACCAATCGCCAACTTCTATTTTCTTCGACCTCATTCAGCTTTTATCCTTTTTTTGGTCCCCCCATAGCCAGTCTTTTCTCTCACCTTTACTCTCTTTAACTCACTGAATACTAGTGGCATGCAAAAAATAAAAGACTGAAGAATTTTGGATTATTAACCTAACAGTTCTTTCCTATTTTTCTATATTTGCACACACACGGACATTATATATATATATATATATATATATATATATATATATATATATATCCCCCTCAGTCTTTACAAATCTAACTCAGTCTTTTTTGATATATCGATCTACATCAGTCTTTTCTGATACATTTAGTCTTTTGTCTATTTCAGTCTTTATAGTTTTAATTATATAAAAAAAAGGACTCAAAATCTGAAAAACAATGTTATTAATTTATATTGTATGGTTATATTTTGCAGAGTTTACAAATATTAGTGTGTGGATATATATATATATATATATATATATATATATATATATATATACACTGATTTATGTGAACTAGTAACCACATGTCACCTGACACAATAACATGTGTGTGTTACTTTAAATGTTATTTTTAGTGGATACTGAGCATGCCTTTGGTTTATTTATTTTCTATTATTAATAAGATTTTTAAAATATTCAGACTGGTAGAATCCACTAAAAATAATGATTAAAGTGATACAAATCTGTTGGATTAATAAAAATCTGTTCTCTATATTCTCTCTATCTTTCTATATATATGTATGTGTGTGTGTGTGTGCATATATATATATATATATATATATGTAAAAAAGGCCAAAAATAATGGAAGCCTTATTAATAAAGCCAAAAAAAAAAAACAACACACAGTAATATCAACTATGAACATGGACATAATGTCTTGACCATGTTTGGAAAATGAAAATATTATATAAATACATACATACAATAATCTATTTCTTGTTAACAGTTAATATATTTCAACTTTGAAAATAGCTAAATGTATAGCCAGAAGTGCTCAGAAAGAAAGAACAATTGGACAGTTTTTATATAATTTGTCTACCAAAAAGAAAAACACATGAGAAATTGTATAAAAAACTAAATCAAAGCACCTTGTCTGTCATATTCAATGAAATGTATATGAAAGAAGGATTGCTGGCTAAATACACAAAAAATATGTGTGTGCATATACATATATGTGTGTGTGTGTGTGTGTGTGTATGTGTATATATATATATATGTATATATATGTGTGTGCGTGTATATATATATATATATGTATATATATGTGTGTGCGTGTATATATATATATATATGTATATATATGTGTGTGCGTGTATATATATATATATATATATGTATATGTATGCATATATATATATATATATATATATGTATATGTATGCATATATATATATGTGTGTGTGTGTGTGTGTGTGTGTGTGTGTGTGTGTGTGTGTGTGTAGAAATATAGTTTTAAGGTATGCAATTTGATGGGATAAAATGCCTAATATCAGAGATAGATCATATGTAAATATAAAAGTGAACATTGACGTCAACACTTGTAGGTGATAGATTGTTTCATGCTAAACACAGGATAATGTCTGATGCTTGCGTTTAGCATGAAACAGTCTGTTGCCTTCAATGTTCACTTTTATATATTTTACTATAAAAATTAGGCGATCAGTTGATTCTGCTACCTTGGTTTCAACCTTATGGTATCCTCAGTCGATTTTTATCAGTTAACCTCCCAATGATTTATTTTTTAAGAAAAATTATGAATGCTATATTATTTGAAAAAAACAAAAACAAATGCACAACGTTGAGTGTGATAGAAAGGGAGGATGAGGATGTGAAGAAGGAAGGAGAAGTGGGAGGAGAAGAAAAATAAGGTTATTATAAATATATTGGTGGGGGGCTGATTTATCTAGCCTCATATGTGCTTAAGAGTAATGTTTTGTATATATGCAATGGATCATGATTTCGAATGTTTGGTTCAAAAGATTCTTTGAATCTGAAAATGTCATTATTGCTAATTTTTCTTGTTGGTGGAGGTTACAAATGTGGTTATTGTAAGGCTTTGCCTTTTTAAAAATTTTCTAGTTTATAATTGGATCCCTGCTGTTTTTTTCTTTCAAATTCCACACTTGGTTAGATTATACCAAACTAGTTAACCATGTGTGGAATTAAAAAGGAAAAAAAAAACAAGGGATCCAATTGTAATGTATGTGTGTGTGTGTGTGTGTGTGTGTGTAAGACCAAGGTCTGAGCATTACCACCATCATCAATGCTAAAATTATCAATTTCCTGTTTGTAACATTTGACCTATCTAAAGGGCATCACAAACCATATCAAAGATTTATAAACCATAGTTATATCAACAGTCCAACCACGATCCATGAATACTGAATCACTTACATAAGTTGGTCCAATTTAGACCGTCCACCAACTCTAGCAATAAGGACATTTTTGACAAACATAAAGGCAAATATGTAGAAGCAATAGAACTTAGTAATCATAAAAGGAACCTCAAATTCTTAGCAAATAGCCCAGTCATTGCCCAACACTTAATAAAATCTTCAACAAAAATAACATCAAAGTTATCTAGAGTTGTGCTAAAAACATCAGCCAGTATATAGCTTGGCACAACAATTCCATTCTAAACAAGCACTTCAACAACCTTCAAAGCAATAGCATCCCCATAACTGATAACTGCAACTGCAGAAATAGCACACCCAGCCCATTAAATGGTAAATGTATGTCCAAATCGTTAGTTTATAAAGCTGAAATGAAACATGGTGACAAGGTCAAGTTTTACATGGGCTCTAGGGAAAACAATCGGAAACCATGCGCTTTTACTACCACATAATGACATTTGGCAATATCAAATATCGAAACGTCACTGTCCTCTCTAAATATTTCTGGAAGCTAAAAAGCAAGAATAAAAACCCAATTATCACCTGGGAATTAATAACAAGAGCTATGCCCTTCAGCAGAAAAGGCAATAAATGTAACTTATGTCTCTCTGAAAAATTAATAATCCTGATAAATATAAAAAATTCTAATCTCTTAAACAAAAGAAGTGAGTTGATCAGCACCTGCCTACATAGATCCAAATTCCTACTCAAACACAACCCAGATTAATACAGTCTAGCCAAACCAGATGTCCACATTTACTAGTATTAATATTAATATTATATTTTTTCTAGCTACCTTTATTGTACTATTATTAATATTAGACCATAATGCTTTTAACATTTTTGTCATTACATTTTTCCATTATTTTATCACTACCATTTTTAGTATATAACTATCATTTTTATTTTTTGCTTTGTTGTCTCTTTCTTTCACCTTTAGTCTTACTATTAGAAATGTGTTTATTTGCTCATCTATTTGCATTTATTAGTTTTATTTATTTATTTACCTTATTTATTCATTCATTTATTTGCATATTCATAAGTTCCCATATATGGCTTTCATTTCATCTTATTTTACCTTAACTTACGGCATATTTTATTATTACTAATATTACTAATTTTAGTTTTTTTTTAGGAATATTAATATTAATAATATTATTATTAATTATACTATTGATACTTGTAAAAAAATAGAGTTACCTCCAACCCTTGATTTTATAACACTTCTAATTGTTAAACCAACTTCTCTTTAAATTAGAATTTATATTTCTTATTTCCAGCCTTACTTTCAATCTTAAATGTTAATCTGGGTTGAACTTCAAATTCATAACCAACTTCAATTCATTTTAACATTTTAACGTTTTTATTTACATATTTATTTAAGGCTCTTATTTCATTTTACTTTATTATTTTTTTATTTTTCTTATTTAATTTTAAATTATTTAATTTTAAATCATTTTCTTTCCATTGATACGTATTATTATTATTATTATTAGTGTTATTAGTATTATTATAATTTTTATCAGTACTTTATTTTGTTTTATATTATTTTTATTTTATCATGGTATACTTTGTTCTTGATATCATTAGTTTTAGTTAGTTTAGTAATAATATTAATTACTCTTTTACTTCTTATTTAAATATTTTAACTCCAATAATATTCCACCCCAACAATAATATATCATACATGAACCAGAAAATTTAAAAAACAAAACAGTGTCAACCCAAAATATAAATAAAAATAAATATAATTACAGCACTTGAAAATTGCCTCAGTATGAAACTCAGAGTTGTGCAATTAATGGAAGATATGTATATTTCTTAATATATATATTAAATAGCTCTGTTATTTAACATTGAGCACTGTTTTTTCTTACACTATAGAGTATTTATATGTATTGTATATGATCGCTCACTTGCATACCTATCTGTATTTACTCATTCGGTTTATATATATATTAGGTTGGTGCAAAAATAATGATGTAATAATGTCGTTTTTTGACGTTATACGTCAAAAAATGGCATTATTACATCATTATTTTTGCACCAACCTAATATATATATATATATATATATATATATATATATATATATTATAAAAAGAAAAAAGGGCATTACAAGAGTAATACTCTATGTAAAATATAAAAAATACCTAAACACAGGCAATATAATAAATATAAGAAAAACAATACTCAGTCATTACAGCCTATCAGTGGCTTAAAGTTTCATGTGGACACCTAGATACTTATGCAGCTGTCACACAATCTTCAAGCAGTACAAGGGATGAGATATGCAATTTTGTTGAAGGGAAACCAAGTCACAGAAAGACAGTAATATCTGAGTATATATACACACACACGTGTGTGTGTGTGTGTGTATTTGTATGCCCATATAATATATTACACAATAAATGAACAACTTGACCCAGACATGTTAAGGTTCATCACTTACTGGAAATTTGACCAATGGTCAAAATCTGTGTGAAGTGGGCTTGAGAAATTCTTCTTGCCTTTGGCAATCACTAATAAAGTAGAGAGCCATGTGTCTCAGTATAAGTGGACAACCAATTATGGCTCTGAGAATCTCTTTGAGACAGTAGAGATCAAGTCAAAGTAGACAACTTCACTAAAAAAACACACAAACAAAATATACTTCTTTGGAGTAATTGTTGATTTCTTTTTGGATTAGCTTTCTCAACTTTGTTGTTCCTTCATGAAAAATCCTTAACACAATATTTTACAAACTCTGATGACAAATGTCTTTTATTTAACCCGAGCAGATATTTGATTTCTAAGATTAATAAAATATAGACAGTGGATTCCATGTAAGTGGAACACCTCATGACCATGAATTTTGATTACTATAATATATTTGTATAAAGTGACAATATATTTACTTGCTCAGTTCTATCTTTGTACAATTGGTCATACAAAGCAGTTCTTTCTTATAACCGATGTTCTTCTTAGGCAGAATTAACTATGCATGAATATACCGGTTTTCACAACATATAGCACACACAATCTAATAAAATTTAACACCTAAAAAAGTATCTACATTTATTTGCATCTGAATTATAATTTTTTTCACTGCACTAAAACAAACCAGCATCAGCTTATGAATACCAACTTGACATAACAAAATCAACCAACCCAAATCCTATTCTGTTAACAAGGCTTTTTCTTAATTCCTGGTCAATGACATTTACTTGGTACTTATCTTCAATCAATTTCTACAGTGAAATCAGTTGCAATACAGATACACTATATATATCATATATATTGCATGGATACATTTCTTCCTAATTTTCAATATATTTGTATAATAAAATTATTAATAATACATTTACTTTATATATATATATATATATATATATATATATATATATATATATATATATATATATATATATATATATAATTTAATAGCTTAATACTTGCATTAATTCTATTAAGTGTGAGAAAAGAAACTATTGGAATAGAACATATATGATTGCATCTAGCTAGTTTAAAAGTAAAATGGTGAGACCTAGTTGCCAATCTAGTAGCGCACTCAAATGCATGCAGTCAAGGCATCAAGTAGGAAAGCTCATCAGAATGATATTTGCAGAAAAGACAGAGGAGAGCTATGTCACATCGGTGAGAAAGTGACTGAAGTCAAGATGCCAAGTCAGGATTTATTGACACTTCTTTAAATTTTGTCAAGAATTTCAAGATATATAGCATGAGCACCAGACCAGATATGGCAGCAATATTCAATGCATGGATGAGTGGTAGATTTAAATATGTGCAAGATGGATTCTGATGAGAAAAATTGTCTGGCATGACACAGTGAACCAACTTTCCTAGCAGTAGACTTAGCAATTGATTCAATACAGTCACTCTGCTCGATTATGATAAAATAAGGATCAAAGAACTGAAGCAAAATAAGCTATTATTTCAGAAATTCATAATTCCACATCCTATTTCTGAGTAGCTCATAGATTTTGAACAGTATAGGTTTATTGCTTGTTTTCTGTTTAGGATTGGGTTTCTCTTTCCTTCTAAAGCCTTCTCATTCTCTTTCACATCCATTAAACCTTTGCATCTTAGTGGCATTACCTGCTTGCTTGGGGGTGATTTACTAAGAAAACCGCCTCTCCCCCATTAATTTTTATAATACTTAATAAATTTATTTTAGGGTCTGAAGTGCTTAATCTATAATAATCCGAGAAAAACTTTGAAAAAAAATAAACGATTATTTCAGCCCACAGTGTCTATTATACAACTTCACCAAAATAATTTTTGTTTAATCGCCTAATATTATGGCTTCACGTACCATGCAGCAAACAAATTAAATGTAATTATTTTAACTAATGGGATAATATTTTCCAGATCAAATACAGGGAAAAAAAATATAAAATCCCTAATGTTTAAGAAAATTATGGAATTTTCAAAAAAAAAATATATTTACAATTAACACTTTTGTTGCTTCTCTTTGGACATTTAGGATTGCCTAAATTCTTTGAGGCATGGAATTCAGTAATAAAGAATAATATTCTGATTCCAACTTTCTTAAAAAGAAACTGACATGCCAGCTTTGCAGCATAAAGCCTTGCATGAAAATTGACCAACTGCCTATTAGATATTTAAGATAGGTATCTCCACTAATTTGTTAAAAAATTAGAATACCATGATGAATAAAACTCCCTAAACTTACTGAAAACAAAGTTTTACCATCAAGATATTCATGTTATTATTAAAAGGAAAAAACAATGAATGTTTTGATTATTAAACTATATTTTTTTAACCTTTTTACAACATTTAAAATTTTGGTTAAGAATATTGTTCTTTTTATGTCAACAGTAAACCCAAAGATTATTATAGGAAATTTTAGCATCTTTTTTGCAGTGAAAAACATTGATTTGAAAATTCTTACAAAAATCAAATAATTATCAAATTTTAATGAAACTTTCAGGACTTATTCACAAATAAATGAAATTATTTTAGAAATATTGTCTTTATAGAAAAATATCTTTTTTCTTTACATGCTCCCTCCCACACCTCTTATTTATTTTTATGAAATTTCAAGTAATTAAATTTTGTCCCGCTTAATGCTTGCATTAGTTAAAAGCAGAATTCCTTGGAGAATTAAAATCAATTTCTTTTTGTAAAACAGGATCCCCAGCTACCAAACATCTGTTCTGAATTGTAAAATAAAAAAAAACACAAAACTAAGGCATTAATTTAGAAAAGCTTTTAATTGCTTTCATGAATAAACTATATTGTGAGCATTATTATCTTAAGAAAATTTTTTTTTGATGAATCATGAATTTTTACAAGAATTATTTTCATTTTTTAAAATTATAATTTGATTAATTTATAGTTTTAAATCTTTTAAATTTCTGTATTACTTTGTCCTGGTTAGGTGATATTGTTATTAAACAAAAATTATATTTACTAATTATAAATGGAAAAGCTTAGTACAATTCATCAACCCCCAATATTTTAAAAGAATTTGAATTTTTGTGTGTATAAATGTGCTGATTTTTGTAAATATGGACATCCATACACAATGTTATAAGAAAATAAGAGCATTAACTATAGTAAATTTAAAGCCAAAGTACCAAGCATTCAATAAACATTAGATTATGGAGAATATGTTCCTAAATTTTAAAGATTACTGGGTAGTTAAAAATTATGTAAAAAAGAGCTGTTCAATTTACCTATCACACCCTGTATGTAGTGAGCACATGACCAAGTGGTTAAAACATTAGTATCCAAACCATGAGATTTAAATTCCATTCTCATCATGATATCATGGTTGATAACATTTAGTGTGCAACACTGTTAGGTAGTACCTGAAAACCATAGTACAGTTTGACCAAAGACTTCTGTGTGAAACTGGATTGACAAAACTGTTCTGAAGTTATTGATGGTGGTATTTACACAAAGTCACAAGTCATCATGACTAAGAGTTTGAGCATACTAGTCTTGTTCCCTACTAATCACAAAAGATTATGCACTTTTTCTCTGAAACTAATTACAGTCTAACATCATTATAGTATAAACCACAAGCTGGCTCTGTCAGTATTGAAGAAACACTAATGTGCTTCAGTAGGTACCAGCAACAGGGATTAGTTAACCACTAAGTAGTCATAGTTGGTCTAGGAGCAGGACAACTCTGAATTCAAGACCCCCAACTATGGGTTAAATAGCTTCACCAACCAGCACCACTGACCTGAGGTAGAACAACTACATTGAATCAATAGCTTCTTCTACTGAAAAAAAGTTGGTTCTCTGTGTTGCACCAGTAGTTTTTTTCCACCTGAGTCCATCCTTCATATCTACAAATCTATGATTCGTTCATGCATGAAATACTGTTGCCATATATGTTCTGGGGCCCCTGCTGTTATCTTGAGGTCCTACACAAAATCCAGAGACGTATATGCAATGTAATAGGTCCTGATCTGGAATCTTGTCTGCAGTCACTTTCTCACAGATGTGATATGGCTTCCCTCTGTCTTTTCTACAAATATTTTCATGGCAACAGCTCTGACAAGCTACTTTCACTAGTACCCCATTTGCATCAATTTAAGTATGCTACTAGACTGGCATCTCGGTTCCACCCTTTCACTGTCAAAACAGTTAAATGTAATTGCCTCTTAAACACCAACAGCTTCTTCTCTCACACTTCCCGCCAGTGGAACTCCCTCCTACTTGCTTCCCTGATAGCTATAATCTTCAAATATTCAAATGTAATGTCAGTTGATATCTTCTGATGCCTTGATCCTGATCCCCATCCTTCTCTATATGACTTTCCTCAAACACCCCTCTTTAATCTTGCTCTTATTCACTGTAACACCTTATGTGCTAGTAGGACTCCCGCCTTGCTTGTGGTAAAATGCTTAAAAAAGAAAAAAAAAAATTGACCAAGTATGGTGAGTACAGCTATGTCCCTGAAGACATGATTAATCAGGAAGTGGTTCCTCCAACAGGAGTGACAAAGATTTGGATTATAATAATATTATTAATGCAATAATATTAAGATGGTAAGCAACATCTTCTACTCAGAGTTTCATGAGGTAACACAATCATCAGGCAGATAAACTATGTAACACAAGCCTGGTGATCGTGATACTGCATGAAATATCT
>OZ010591.1:65310632-65508132 GCA_963932145.1 Acanthosepion lycidas
CAGAATGTATATACTGTGATTGTATCATTCAACAGAAATGAATGCACAGCCAATTCTCATTTGTACTCAACCCACTGAATCAGTCTACAATAGTCTTTGTTTTTTACTCATGTTTAATTAATATGCAGGATTTTGTAACAGCTTTGAAATCTTAATGCATTAAATTTTCAATTGTTCAGTACATCTGCTACCATGCCCCTAAAATACTTCATCAGCAAATATTCTTTAGAGTCAACATGGGTTTTTGAGTGGAACATGTATTTCAAGAATGGTCATATGTTATACATGAGGGGCAATTTTTTGTCTACACTAAAAACAAACAGGCATCATGTTATGAATAAAAACTTTTTGCAGAGTAAAGCAGTCATCATGAATTTTCTGAATTTGAAAAAATGCTGAAAAAAAACAATGAGCTAATTTATTGAATTTTGTATCTTTCTTGTTTCTTCTCTTGAAATTTTTAATCTACTTGGCTTGCTTTCGTGAATTTAGGCTTAAAAATTAGGGTATGTTATGGTGAAAAATAGAGCGATTTTTATATCATTACAGTTCAGAAGACATTACTTCTCATGTATTTGCTTCACTGCCTTTACTAAGGAAATATTTAGCTTTTTATATAAGAGGGGAAATATTGATTTTGACATTAAATAACTGATTAACATAAATGATTGACAGGTTACCTGATTGTTGATTGTTTGATTTATTTTGACAGCTTATCAACCTGTTATTGGTTATTTAAAGCTGAAACATATTTTGGATTGTACGAATAATTCTTTTTGAAAGTGAATATTGTATTGACAATTTTTTGAGAATAACAATGATTTTTTTCAAATACACGTCCTACTATTTAACCCATAGATAAGGGGTGAATTCCTACATTTCTCAAGAGTATTGGTTTGCTCTGAATTCCCATCTTTTTATCATCATTCAGGTCAAGCAATCAACATAAAAAACACCAAAAAAATGTAGCAAAATTTTGGAAGTCATTCATGAGGATCATTATCAAACATTCCATTGCCTTTCTCATTTGACTGGAATCAGTTATGGAGTCAACTATGAGACCCTCGTGGAAAATACGAATACGCATACTGTTTCTTTGAAGTTTCTCCACCAGTCCTTGATATTCAATATGGTAAGAGATACTGGATTTGCTGTGTATATTCCCAAGGTGAATAAATTTTGACAAGGATGATGGCCAAATTTAAATATGAGATTATTTATGGGTAAGGGTGTACATTTTCTTTAGACCTCATATGTGAATTTTTGCTACCACATCATATTAATGAAGTAAGATTCATTCATTCAATTATTTTTCAATTTTGTATCATTATTGTAAATATTACAACCATATAAATGATTATTATCACTTTTAAATGTTATTTTTATCAGTAACTATTATTCTCATTATTATTGACTCTAATAGCACCAATAGTGATTGATTGCTAAACAAGTTTATCTTGTCATTTTTTGCAAAATAAAGAGAAATAAACATTGAAATGTGAAGAGGGATTATTTTAATGGTGCATGCAGTTTATGGCAATGAGGCTTAACAAAGAGAAGTACCAGGTAATGGAAGAATTCAATAATGTCCATAATGAAGTTAGCTGCCATTCAACTCATTTACTTTCAAACAATAAAACAGCAATTGCTTTGGAGAGAATCCAACCATAAAAAATCTGAGAAGAAAAATAATATTGATTGGTTTATGATTTATGAAGATGACATAAAAAATGGGAGAAGGTAAAAAAAAAAAGAGCAGAGTGAGAAAAAAATTGTAAAGATGGGGAGCACAGCAATGGAAAAAAAAATAAAGAAAAAAATTGATTGACAGAAGATAAAGAGATAATGAATGTGAGAAAGAGTATAGAATTTAAAGAGAAGAGGAAGGAGAATTAGTCTGAAGAGAAATCAATCACCAAAGAAAAAAAGAGAGGACACAAAAAAGACAGAAAAAGAGAGCAAAAGAGAGCATAAAGAAAAGAAGAAAAAGAGCATAAAGAAAAAGGAAAGAGCATAAAAAGAAAGAAAAAGTGCATAAAAGAAAGAAAAAGTGTGTAAAAAAGAAAGAAAAAGTGCATAAAAAGAAAGAAAGAGAGCATAGAAAGAAAGAGAGAGAGAGAATAAAAAGAGAGAGAATAGAAAGAGAGAGAGCATAAAGAAAAAGAAAGCATAAAAAAAGAAGGGAAATTGCATAAAAAAGAAAGAAATTGCATAAAAAAGAAACAAAGAGAACACAAAGAAAAAAGAAAGAGAGCATAAAGAAAAAAAGAGAGCATAAAGAAAAAAGAAAGAAATGGAGCATAAAGAAAAGAGAGCAAGAAGTGAAGATAAATGTGGGCAAGGGTAAAAACATATTTTCAAAAGCCTAAATCATAAAAATTCCATTCATTTTAGGAGCTGAGCCTTGTGCATGATCACTTTATTAAGACAGCACCTCATTTAGCATTATGTCTTAGAAAGATCATCCCGCCACCAAAAGTAACTCATGGGTCTTAATCAAAAGCAGATATCAGATAATTCCACATTTTTTTCTTCTTTATTCAATAGGAAGATACTTAAGGTGATATAGATCCACAGTATTCATTTTGAATGAGAATAGACCCTCATCCAAGTAAAGGCTTTCATAGTAAGAAAAGAAATGCCAAAAAGGATAGGCTGTGAATGATGATTACAAAGACAGTTAAATCAAAGACCAAATGGTTTCTACTATTATTACTCTGAATTAAGCCTGCTTCATATATACACTGTCTCTTGTCTCTAATAAAATGTTTATGAATAAGATTAATAAAAATAACTTTCAGTGACTTTGGAATTAATTGTACACCATGATATCTTCTTTTATACAACAGATAATAATCAAAAGGACAGTAGTATTGATTTCTAACATTGGTTTGACTAAATCCATTGCTTGTTAAAGATAACAAGAATTAATTAGAAGCTGTTTTGTGAATATGGCAACTGTTAATTTCATGTAAAATTTTTCCTCCAGATTTTCTTTCTTTGCTTCAGATTAAAGTATAGTATCTGTATATTAAATAATTTTAGACATTCCGTTCAAATAAAGCTTTCAAGCAGGAAGGAGCCAGTGTCAAAATTTAAATTTTTCTTTTTCATACTAATATTCACCTAATACAAGGTCCGAGAGCCACTCAAGGTAGAAGGTTACTGTGTGGTTTTGTATCAGCATAAGAAAAGACAAGAAGTGAAATTTATGGGACTATGCAGAAAAGATAACAATTAACCCTAGAGATGTCAAAATTATAGCGATTGGGAAAACATCCTGCAAGGAGTCTTTTCTGCAAAGCAGTAGTTCTTGGGAAGGTGCCTGAATGGAACTTACTTTTTACTACTGGAATGGGAAGGATTCACACTTGTGTATGACATGGCAGGTCCCAGCTATAAAGGTCAGGAGTGGTAAGACTAAGAAATGTTGCTCATCAAAACAGTTGCCATGGAAAAAATTTAGGCTAGTGACATTTTTGTCTATGAAAAGGAGTTGTAGGGTAGAACAGAAAAATATTTCATCAGCCACAATAATAATATAATTCATCACCCACAAGGCCATGTAGACACTTTTGAATTCTATCAAAACAGGCAAGTGAGGACTGGGCAGCTCCAGCCAAGATATGGCAGCAATACTCCATTTTTGATTTTAACTGGATCTTGAAAAGATAGATTATAGCAGGGGATATCAGATACTTACTGAAGTGGTACAATGAACCAAGTATTTTTCCAGCATCTTTACCAATAGATCAGATATACAAGTTCCACTAGTGGTCTGGAGAGACCTTGAATCTCAACCCATCCATCATGATAGGTGAAAATATTGTGGTAATAATTGAAATTTTGAATATATTTTGGTAGATGTGTAGTTAAATACCAAGGGTTATGGCCATATTGCATTGAAATACCTGTTCTTATATGATTACAAAGTTAAGCAATGTCAAACATGGGCAGTACCTAGATGGGTAACTGCTTGAGAATACTAGGTGCTGTAAGTTTGGATGTATGGGTGGTGTAATGGATAATGGCTCGGAATTGTTAATTGGAGAGCCGAGTTCCAATTCACATGAAGTTACACGCAAATACCCTTGGGAAAGATATTAATTCACTTCTTCACCCCAGTTATGGGTTCATTAGTAAAATTGGCATTACTAAACTATTATTATCTCAAAATAAAAATGCTTACAAATTAAAAATATTTTCTGGCTTTCGATAATCTGCAAAGAAGAAAACAAATCAGACAAATAAAATACCAGAATTTTTTTTTTTTTGTTTGTTTGTTTATCAAAATAAAGGAAATAATTTTAATTTTAATTTCTAAGATTTCATACCACCATTGTACTACTCAGGTACTTAAATAAATTTCAGAATCAAACTGACATCACTCTTCGATTCCTTACTTGGTAACACCCTGAGTATGAATGTATTTTCATACATACTAAAATCCGAAAATACTGTTTGTTTTTTTTTATTTTTGTTATTCTGTCAATGAAAATAAAAGAAATAAATTCAATGTAAGCAATGAAATAAAAAAGGCAAGGATTTCTTTGTTAAAGGGAGTAAATGAAACTAGGTGAAAGGAAAGATGACATCAAAAAAAGGCACCATACTGTATGCAGTAGAATCATGTTTTAAGGCATTTCAAGAACTGTTCTGATCCCAGTCACGTACATATCTGTATTTGCATTACTAAAAGCAGACAGAAAATAGTGACATTTTATCCATTGCAGTGGTGAAACAAAGCGAGATGCTGCCTAGATTTTTATTGTTGATTTAAATTCCTATTAAGATTGAAAAATTCATAAAAGTTGCATAGAGCTATCCTCTACAACATATCTAATAAAGAAACAGAGATGGGCATATGATCAGATAAAGATTCTGATTTATCAATCAAACTCAAATAATCACATAAAAATTTTACAATACTGTATCAATCAGAAATTTCAGAACAAAACAAATGCCACCTAGCAGATATGAGTCTAGTACGTTACTGATATGTCCTGGAAAGGGATATATTTGTTCAAAGTAGCAAAGTGGTTTTGGACTACTGTAACCGAGTAGGACAAACTAGCAGGTAACCGTAATGGACTGGTCCTCGTCATAGTGGTAGGCAATAGGTGTAGGCAATAGGCAAAGACTATAGGTGTCGTCCTGTACCTCAACATCAGTCTGTATTTATGGCTGACACCAGCCAATCATATTACTGTGAGGGGGAAACCCAAGTGTATGTATATTCATTACATCAGTTACTTTGTAACCCCTTGAATTGAACAAGCCCAAAATCAATGGGAGATTCCATTATCATATATATATTTCCTATGACATCAAACATGATTTTGTATGAGAGTAGACATAGTTTTTAAAACAGTGAATTATGTCTACCAGCCTACATATTAAAGAGATTTAATAAAGAAAATGGGCTCTAACGACCAAGCATTCTATTTTCTTGCAATTCATGTTTTTCTTTTTCCTCTTGATTTCCTTCAGTACCTTCTGTAGGAGTTCTTGTAGTTTCCTTTCTATGTTTGATATAATCACTGTGTCATTGGCATATCTTATATTGTTAATCCTGGTAGGGCTTTTAATTCTCTCAGAATTGTCTTACCAAGTGAGAAGACACATACTTCTCTTACACTCTTTTTTATTGTATATTTCTTTTTCTTTTTATATGACGTGTCCTTTCAGGACATAGGTGATCATGGCTCTCCACCTCCCTCTATTCCTTGCCGCTCTCAATAAGTTCCTTCCCTCTGCCACCTCCCCCAGATGACGTTCTGTCATCCACTTGCTTAAAGCTGCTAGGTATGTCATGCATTGTTTTTCTTTGTCTCTCTTTCCCTCTATTCACCCCATGAGTATCGGATTCTCCAGGCCCTCCTTCCTCATTATGTGTCCCAGGAACTTCAGCTGCCTCTTCCTGATGTTAAGTATAAGCCTCCTCCTTGTTTGCATACTCTCTAAGACTTCATCATTGCTCACATGCTCAGTCCATGCTATCCTTAGCATCCTTCTGTAGAACCACATCTCCATCACCTCGTCTCTTCTTCAGCTTTGAAGAAATCATCTAACATTTGCTGCCATAAAGAAAGACAGATATGATGTAACAGCTCAGTATTCTTTTCTTCGTTACCAAAGAAATCCTCCTGTCTTGCAATGCCCTGCCCAGCTTTTGGAATGCGTCCTTGGCCATCCCAATATGTCTACGGATCTCAGTGTCGCATTTACTGTCAGGACACTTGCCAGATATTTAAACTTTCACTTCCGCTTGATTTTAGTGTTACCAAACTATAAATCACATTTCAGGCTCACCCTTTTACTGATGACCATGCATTTGTTTTCTTGTAGTTTAAGCTTAGTCCCTTCTTCACACTTTCTGTTGCTACAATTCATTTTCTATTCATATGCAGGCAGTTTATTGCCAGTATAGGTTGACCCTGGACTGTCCTTTATCTAACTTTGTTAAGCAGAAATAAAAATCCAGTTCATTATGACCCATGTGATTTACAAGTGGTTACTTAAATCTGATAATTTTTAAATCGAGGAATGTTAAATCAAGGTTTTACTGTATACAAAAAATGTGATTTGTCTCTAAAATTGGTCATGTACTTGAATCTTTAATGTGTGAAATTAGTAATTTTCAAACATTTCAGATACCTCGGCATATAGATCAGATATAACAAATTAAGTATAAGAGAAAAGAAAATTGAGCATAGAATAGGCTACACTAGAGGTAGATTTGGCCCAACATTACTAGAAAACTAAAACATCAACCTGAAAACTTGAGTCATGTTAAATAGCCTCATTACATTGAAACTTTCATATGGATGTTATGCATGGTGATAAGCACATTCAGAAATATCTAAACTGTCAGTTGTATACAACCACTTTCTAAGATCAATGGTGAAAAAAGGCTTTTAGTGAGTGAAGCCTAATGGCCTTGACAAAGATCATTCTTCTTTGAATATTGTGAACTGGTGCTACAGAATCACAAAGAACCATACCAAATATAAGAAACCACATCACTTGAGAACTACTCACAACAGCAACAGCTGAAATGGATAGCACATATAAGAAAAAGAGAAAATAATGACATAATCAAGATGTCAACATTTTACACTCCTCCAAATAAAAGGTAAATGCCATCAATACAGTAAAGAGCAATAAGAACTACTGGATGTAAGTAACCTATTTTCCTGAAAAATTGTTTTAAAAAAAATTTTTATTAATTTCAACTGAAAGCAGTACTGGCTGCTCAGTCAATGTATGCCAAATGTTTCCTTGTAGAAAAACAGCTAATATTACCATAACTATTACCATCTGCCTGAAAGTACTGAAACCAAATAAAAGCAATGTTAACTCTGTAGACTCTACTGTAGAATTTTGGACCACAGCCTCACCATGTTAGGTGTTTCTTCTAGAATTTGAACTCAACCCATTACTCTTATTTTCAGTTCCAGTAACTGATACACTACAAGCATATCCTCAAAAATAATATAATTTACTTTTAAAAGATATACTATCAAAAAGTTTGGAAAAACAACAGAATAATAATAATAATAATAATAATAATAATAATAATAACAATTACCCTAACACTTACTTTCTACAATGACCTTCAAAACAGACCCTTTGCTTGCTGTCCACATACTCATTCACAAAGGGTAATGGAAAAAGTCTATACTACATTCAGTTTGCACATGCAGTTCAAATTTTTTAAACTTTTGAATAGGTTCTTGTAAAATTCTTTCAGTCAACGGTGTTAAATAGAACTTTTTAGAATATCACTTGTAAAATCATTGACTGTATCTAGGCCTTACCAAAGCTTTTGCTGTTAATTCCTTGACAGAAAAGAAAGGGAAATGGTTTGTCCATATTCACAATAACTCTTCTGTCAAGTATCACGTCAAGCCAGTGATGAGTAGATTTCTCAAAATGTCTGATCAGAAAGAGTACAATGAAAAATGGATTTATGCCTTTTCCAAGGGAATCATATTATAATTCTGCCTGTTCCTTTGTCACTAAGTTAGTTGGCATTTATATTATACTCTGCCATTACTGAAGATAAATAATGAACCATTTATTTTGATTTCAAGGCAAGATAGTTGAAAAAGTTATTAGCAATGCAGTTTGGTTTCAGTGAGAAAAAGAAAGTATGCATAATATAGTTCCTTCCTAACCTTTTGTTTAAGATAGTGTGGAATGTCAACATTTTTCATTATATCATTATTTTCTCTTGTTACAAGTGCTATCCATTTTAGTTGCTGTTGCTATTGGATGTCTTCCAGTGATGTGTTTTTTTTTTTGTTATTTGGTAAAATTGTTTATTTGAGATTCTATGGTACCAGTTTATGATCTGATGAAAGACTGTTTTCTTTAAAATCTAGAGAATTTGTACACTCAAAGCCATTTTTAAACATCGGTCTGAGAAAGCAGTTGTATATAGCTGATAGTTCAGATATTTCTGAACTAGTTGGACTCCATGCATAGCATCCATATGAGAGTCTAGATCTGACAAGGCTATTTAAGAACATGACTCATGTTATTTTAAACAAAAAGTGTGTGTGGGTGTTTTACTGCTTCTGATTTTTTTTTAAATTAAGTGATGAGTGTGTTTTTTTTCTGTAGACTTGAAAAATATCAATACTGATAAAAATTCTGAGTAAAAGTTATTTGTAATATGAGACAAGGTAAAACATAACCTTTTTTTTTTTAATTGCTAATAATCCTAATTAGATCAAATACAAATGCAAGAGTATCTTTACATAATTTTCCGAAGAATGGAAAACGAGAAAGAAAAGTAAAAGAATGAGTGAACGAATGAATGGAAGAAAAGCAAGCATAGTATTTCATCAATTGAGTTTTTCTTTCACCCTTCTGCTATTTTCTTACAGACTGTCTTTGACTCGACTGACTGACATCAAATATCATGTTCTTCATCAAATTCTCAGTTCCTACCTCTCTCTCTTCTTTCTCTTTTTTTTTACCATTTGCTGCGGTTCAAAAAGCAGGCAAGATGTAGGAGGTTAAAGAGAAAAAGGCTATCAAGAAGTAAAAATGTCAATAAATAGATGTAGGTGAAGAGAAACAATAAAGTGGTAAGATGGTGTGGATCTGTTGAAGGAAATGCAAGAAACAGACGCAAGAAGAAAGTGTCTTCAGTTCAAATGCATATGTGTTAAAAAAAAAAAAAGGCTGTATAGTGTTCTTTCTTTATCACACTTTGTAGAAAACATTAAATAACTAGCACAACTACAAACAAAAGTAAGTTACTGAAACTAAACTAGTATCTTAGCATTACAATTCCAAAATGATAATTTCTTGAAAAAAAAAAAAAATAAATAAAAAAATGTAATTAAACATGGACGGAAACAAATAAGCCCTTCTACCCATTTCAAAACTGAAAATATTGGAGAGGTTTTCATGGGGTACATACATTGATTAATTTCCAATTGGCAATAATATTGATCCAAATCAATAGTATTTCGATATGCTGCCATAATAGCAGGATGCTTCACAAATCTAAGGTCGCAATAAAAGGCCAAAATTGAATTGGTTGATTACCTCAAAATTAGCAGTGTATTAATTAATTTTGGATATTTATTTAATGAAAATTGAACTGTCAAAATTAGTTGCCATCATAGAGGCAGTGCAAATCCAAAATTTCATTACATTAACATACCTTTAAAAAAAAATTTAAAATTTGAATACTTAATTTGACTTGATTTTTGTTATAATTTTCTGAGTCATAGTATCAGTACTACCAATGATTCTTTAGCATCCCAAGACTAGCATCTTCATCTTTGTTGTTTTTACTACAACATTTTTCCCAATTTATTCTTTGGACTTATTGTTTGGCTTTATAACAGTGAATACAGGAAAATTTCCTCACAGATGAAGAGGAAACAAAAATCTGGTTCTACAGAAGGATGCTGAGAATACCATGCATGAAGCATGTGAGTAACAAGAAAATTTAAACAAAATGGGAACAAACAGGAAACTTATGCTTATAATGGCTATAATGTAGCAAACACACGTCAAAATAAATGCGAAAGAGGCCTTAGATCACATGCAGAAATGTTTGTTAACACCAGTTACATCTGTTAGCAGCAGGACAGTTTGGCATATCTAGATACAGGCCTCCCTACAACTAGTCAAGATCTGGGTCTTTGTAAGATGTCTCATGCCAATAAAAGCAGGGGGAAAACCAGCAGTCAGCAGTTTGAAAGACACAGTATCTTGTGAAGACGTTATCGTAAGCATTTTCCTAAAGTTGTTGTGGTTTATTTTTGTTACCTCTCATCTTTTTCATCTCTCTGCCTGTAGTTGCTGAGAGAGCAATCAGCCAATCTCAACAGACTCTTTGCTTACATTACTACAAGTAAGCAGAAAAAAAGAAAGTTTCTTGGATACATAATGAGAAAAAAGGCTTGGAGAATTTGATACTCACATGGACATATTGAAGACAAGAGGGAAAATAGTGAATAACCTACCTAAAAAGAGATACAAAGGATAGAAAATTGTGCAAGCCATGGTTGCCAATATCCTGAAGAGACATGATATACAAAAGAAGGACCTTCAAGGAATTTTGGCCAGAACTCATTCAGAAATCTATGTTGTGGTTTGCCCCATCTGTTCTTCCTTGGGATTTGAAATTTCAAATACTTTTTGCCTATTTGCTACAACTGGTCCTCCACTAGCTGTCATGGACAGCAACTTAGAACTGGATCATACTTGTAGGGGATACCGAGAGTGTGGGTCTGGATATATACAAGCACTTACTCAATTCCAAGAGATTTATTCAAAAAACACCAAATTCCTTAAAAAAGACTATAGATAAGTAGTGAAAAAGAAAAACAGTTGTTTTAGAACAAGGATAGTTTCCTAAAAGTCATTCCAACTGAGTAAGGAGCTGGTTTCATTAATGGATACCCCATATATAGAGATAGCAGCTCATATTGAGGAATCGGAGAGCTGAGTTCGAAATCCATTCAAATTCATTACATTCACTTACATGCTTATACCCTTGGGAAAGGTATGAATCATCTTCTCCTCCATCTATGGGTAAATAACAAGACAGACTGGGTTTTATAGCCTTGGATGGCAATTGGTCTACTGCAGAAAGAAATGGCAACCTGCTGCAGAAAAAAATCTGCCTCGTCAGTCATGTATCAAAAGATACATGATTGTCTAAGCATGTATCACACATAACTAACTGACATATATGTGGTCTTGTTACCTTATATGTCTGGTATGAGATCAAAATTTTGATTTAAGCAAGGTATAATGACAGTAGAGTGACTCTTTAGTACTCTGAATGTGTGCTGATAGATCTCAATCAAGTTATACAAAACTATCTAATATTCAGTCCTGGAAATTAATTCTACATAACTTATATCAATTTCTGTCTGAATTTCTGAGATGAAGAGTTATCATTATTTATACTATTTACATGTGGAACTAATGTCTCCATCTTTGTTGCTATTATTACCTGATTGTCTTCTGTCTGAATTTTTGGGATGAGGAATTATTATTTACACTATTAACATTTGAACTATTGTCCTCATCTTTGTTATTGTTAACACAATATTGCAAACGTTATACCCTCCGTCCTTCATCAGATGCATATTGATTCAGGTAACCAACAGAGAAATTTGAACTGAACACTTTATTTAATCTATGGGTGTAGCCTGTTCATGTTCCACTGCCCAGATCTTGGGATACTTGTCTTATTCTTATTTTTAGTACTGCTCAGTTATTGCCTGCCATGTTTCCACAGAGTTCAAGCACACACTGCCTAGTCCAGCTGAAACAAATCAAATTTATCACTACAATTTTCTCTCCAAAATCCATCTTGCATATTTATAAGTCTACCATTCACCTATGCTTAGAATATTGTTGCCATATTTGGTCCAGTGCCCCTGCTATTTTCCTGGAGCTCCTTGATAGGATCCAAAGAAAAATCAGCAATATTACTGGTCCTGATCTGGTGACATGGCTTCAGTCACTTGCCCACCAGCGTAAGGTTGCCCCCTCTGTTCATTTTTTATAAATACTTTCATGGTAATTGTTTTCAGAAGAGCTCTTCACTATGGTACCTAGACTGTAAGAATTTAAGCACAATACTAGACTGGCAGTGATATCTCATCAAATTATAGTTGAACTAGCTAGATGTAGCTGTAACTTCTGCACTAACAGTTTCTTATCTTGCACTTCTCGCTTGTGGAACTCTCTCCCAGCTCTATGCTTTTCAATCAACTTTAATCTGCAAAAATTTAAATGGAATGTCAATCGCTATCTACTGTCCTCCTGATTGCTCTTTCTCCTCATTACTAATTTTTTTGTTCTTAATTCCTCTACACCCTGTAACCCCTTGCACTTGTACTGCCTTGTAGTACCAATTAAATAATAAAAAAAAAAGTCTTTTTTACAATGTTGCTAATTCAGAAATGCATAATATTGACATTGTACATATTCCTCAAGAGAGAATATGTTCAAAACCTGTTTGGATGCTATTAAATTATTTACTTACATGTTGATGGTTTGCTTCGTTCACGTGAGCATTATCAAAACATTATTGCACAAAATAAACAAAATGTCAAAGAAAACAAAACATCATACTGGCATACCCTCTTACATATTTTGTTGAATATTTCATATCAATCATTTATTACACATGCAGACAGATGTGTGTGCGATTAATTGATTTGTTATTTTATCGTTTACCAACCTTTTACAGGTTATTTAAAGCCAGAAAATATTTTTAAACAAGGATATTTAGATAAAAGTCCTATTAATTGACCCAGAGCAAGGGAGGGAAGAGGTGAATTCATACCTTTCACAAGGTTATTATATGTAAATTGATATAACAAAACTGACTGGAATTAGAACTCAGCTATCTGAATTCCAAGTCATTATCAATTACACCACTGGCACATCTAAGCTTACACAACCTGGTATTCCTAATTGGTCACTTATTTAAGTCCTGACTAGGCTCAACATTGCTTAACTGTGGTGATCATATGACAACCAGTTTCAATATGATATGTTTCTAAGCTGGTGTGTGATGATTATATATATATATATATATATATATACACAAGCAATAATCCGTTGGTATATAATCCAAGTTAATCCTATTAGCACAATATAAAATATTAAAATTGATTCACACATAGAGATCAATGTTTTCATAATAAACAGAGCAATATATTTCATACAATCAGAATTAAGATACCATTATATAAATGATCACTTAAATTTACAGGATATATATGTTTGTAGGTTTTGAAGATTAAGAGCTGCTTTTTTTAGAGCTCATGAAATAAAGATTATTACCTATGGGATTTTAAGTGCTTGATATTCTTTAATTAATTAATAATAATTTTCCTCTGTTTTTTGACAGAGCTCTCCCTGGGTCTATATCCTCCTGGAAATTCAATACAGATTACCATATTTTATCATTACTAATATATATATATATATATATATATATATGTAAAAGGCAGGATGTGTGTGTGTATAACAAATGCACGGCCACAATTTTCGACGGATTTGCACCAAAATTTACATGCACATGCTCCAAGTTAGCAGGAAGGTCAAGACTGACTTTGCATTTCCCAACTCCCTTCGATAGTGAAAATAATCAATTTTTTCATGCTTCTACGGCAGTTTTCATGTAGTTTTCAGCCATTTTCTACTGGCCAGAGTGAGAGCCTATAGCTGGCTGCCACAAATAGGCAGGAAGATTCTATTGGCCAGCATGAAAGCCAACAGCTGACTGACATGAATGCTAACTAGCATGCTAGCATGCAAAAAAAATCAATAGCTGCATTAGTCACAAGTGGGAAAAATTTAAATCTGCGTGGCACTTTACTCCAATTGGCTCATTCGCTTCCTTAAACTCAACGTTGATTCTGATTCTGCAGAACTGGGTTGAGTGTGAAAAAGTATTTGTTGTTAACATTCTTTTTTCATTTGGTTTTTCCAGTTACGAGTCCTTTTTTAAAGCTGATCGTTTTGTGTTCATTTTGTTTAGTTCTTTTTTCGTAACAGATTTAATGTTTAGTATAGAGCTTAGAAAAAATTCGCAGTGTGAGATAGGCAAGAAGTAAGGAACATCAGCACGCCAAACGGCACTCCTTTAAAGGCAAGGAAGGGCAAAAATAATTTAAGCCAAGTGATAGCGATTGCTGTATGAGTTTTTGAATCAAGCACGGGCAACGCTGGGCCATTCTGCTAGTATATATATATATATATATATATATATATATATATATACGCATGCATGCACACAAATCAATAAAAATTATCAAAATAAGTAAAAATTACGAGAATTCAATGTATTTCAAAGTGGTGAGAATTTTTGTCAAGTGCTTAATAGAGAACTAGAACAACAATAATCAATAAATTAATAAAAGTTCAATCGACTTATCTCTAGACCGTGTTCAAATTTTTGCAGAATACTGCTCATCAGGGCCAGAGAGTTCAATAAATTGATTGAATTATTACCAGGTATCATACTCAATATGTTTTAACTTTTATATAGCTATATTAGACATTTTTCTTCATTTTTTTTTTTTTTTAATTTCCAGGTCAACTGCTGATGTACTAATGATAATTGCAAAAAGAATGTATCATGCTTTAAAAAACAATGAAGCCTGGGCTGAAGCATTGGACATCTTGAAAACCTTTGACAGGGTCTGGCAGTCTGGTGTTCTCTACAAGCTGAAAAGCTATGGTATCTATGGGTACATTTTTGAGCGGATCCAGTCATTTCTATCAAATCGTGAAATGAAAGTTATCCTGAATGGCTATTTGTCTACATCTTCATATACTAATGCAGATGTCACCCAGAGTTCCATCCTTGGTCCCATGCTATTTTTAATCTTCATTAACGACCTCCAAAATGACATCAGCTCTCAACTTGGCATCTATGCTGATGACACTACCATTTTCTCCTGCCTCGATAGTAAAGTTGATCAATCAGACATGGTCAAAATGGCAGTCAATGAACAAAGCAGCCTCAAGACTGTCATTAAATGGGGAAAAAGATGGTTTCTCAATTTTAACACATCCAAAAATAAACTGTTCTCCATTAATTATCCGAGAGACCCTTCTCTGCCTTCCATAAGCATGACTGATGCTATCCTCCAAGAAAATGGTTCATAGCGCCTTCTCGGGCTAACATTCTCAGCTGACATGAGATGGAAAGACTACATTGAATCAATCGCTAGATCAGCTGTCAAGAAAGCCAATTCATTGAGTTAGACAATTTTTCTCTCAAATCTATCTTGCATATCTATGTGTACCATTCACCCAAGCTTAGAATGTTGCTGCCATATATGGTCTGGTGCTCCTGCTATTTTCCTGAACCTCCTCAATAAAGTCCAAAGAAGAATCAGCAATATAATTAGTGCTGATCTCATGGCTTGGCTTCAGTCACTTACTCACTACCATAAGGTTGCCCCTCTGTGCCTTTTTTATAAATACTTTCATGGTAATTGATCGAATGAGCACTTTACTATGGTACCTAGACTGTATGGTGAGATCACATCAATTAACAGCTGAGCTAGCTAGATGTAACCAGAACTTCTATGCTAACAATTTCTTATCTCACACTTCTCACTTGTGGAACTTCAACCTGGCCACATGCTTTCCCACTAACTTTAATCTGCCAAAATTTAAACACAATGTCAATCACTATCTACTCTCCTCCTGACTGCTCTTTTCTTTCTCCTAATTACCAATTCCTCCATACCTTGTAACCTCTTGCGTGCTAGTGGCTCTACTGCCTTATATGGAGTGATACCAATTAAAAAAAAAAAAAATTGTATCACCCCAAGCGAGGTGGTAATGCCATTAGTACATAGGAGGTCACAGAAAGTGAAAGTGAATGCAAAGACTGAGAATCAGGAAAATTGCAGAAATGACAAAGGAACAGGGTTCAAAAAGACAAAAGATGGCAATTGACATTGCATTTAAATTTTTGAAGATTGTAATTATCAGGGAAGCAAGTGTTAAGAAGTGCAAGAAAAACTGTCAGAGTAGAAGTGGCAGTTGCAATAAGCTAGTTCAAAGTAAAATGGAGAGACCTAGTTGCCAATCTAGTAGCATGCTTGAATTCATGTAGTCAGGGCAAAGGGAAAAAAAGCTCATCAGAGCAGTTCCAATGAAAATATTTGTATAAACGACAGAGGGAAACAACGTCACATTGGTCAGAAAGTGACTGAAATCAAGTTGCCTGATCAGGATCGATTATATTACAGACCCTTCTTTTGATTTTGTCAAGAACTTTAAGATGTACAGCAGGTGCAGCAGACAAAGGCCAGACATGGCAACAGTATTCAATGCATGGAGGGATGCTAGATTTATAAAAGTGAAAAAGTGCTTCTGAATATTTAAATTTTACGTTTTTAACTCTAACATGGCACAAATTTCAAATTTGTATGGTATCTATGATTAGCATTTCTTATGAAGAGTATAATATGATATCTGATAACCATTCAATTGATTTATCAGACCTTCTCATTCTGATAAGAGATGCTCTGTGAAACTTTGAAGTCAGTCAAGGAATCAAGGAATTTTGATATTTATTGAGTATATATAGACAGACTGTTTCACACATCAGTGTGATTAGACATCTGATTGCCTTAAGCCAGGATCGAAACCTGATTGATTTGGCATCAGACGGAGATTTTTCCCCTAATCTATCAGCTCCCGGCAGAGAGGAAGGTGAATTTTTATGTATTTATTTTTGAATAAATACACCAGTGACTCGGAGTGCTCAATTCATAGAAGAGCTTTGCATTATCAGCAGTAGCAGTCACTGTTTACAAATTCACTCTTGCACCCTAAAGTGTTCAACCAAAAATTTTTTTTTGGGGGGGGGGTCATATATATTGTTTATATGACATGATAGAATAAAAAACAAATAGGGAACATTTATCAATATAACATGTTTCACTTTTAATAAAGCTTCATCAGAGAATGAAATATGGAAATATTGTATTGTTTGATTTTCATTAGCTAATCAGGTTTCACATGCATTTGACTTTTTAAGCAACATTATTATAATTTATTACATTCCAAACTGAAGGAGAGACAATACATTATTTAAAAAAATTAACAGATTCCAAGTTGAACCAAAGAAATGTAAATATTACTTTTATATAAGTGTATCATAATCCTAGTTTATTCAGATTATAATGTATATTCGTATCTGTTTGTGTGTGTAGGTCTGGTAGACATTTATATTTGGTGGTTGTCCACTTTTTAATCTATTTAAGTAAATCAAATAATCTGAGTGAAGAGGATGTGCTTTCTTTAAACAGGAGATATATATATATATATATATATATATATATATATATATATATATATAGAGAGAGAGAGAGAGAGAGAGAGAGAGAGAAATAGATGAATGCAAAATGAAGTACTCATCTATACCGGGTAAATAAATCAAGAATGATAGCAAAATGATTTCTTTAGTGCTGGGAGTGAGTTAATAAGTGTTATTTCCATCTGAGTCAAGTTATGCAAAACCACTAGATATATATATAATCCTGAAAAGTTCTGTGGCAAGATATCTCTAAGCAACGTATATATATTGTTATGAAACAAGTTTCCAAGTAATTCAATGCTGCTAATTGAAATAAACAATATACAGTTCTCTGGTAGCTAAGGGATCGCTGCCTACTGATTAACTTATTAGTATAAGCCATAACTTTACATTTTGATTGTAGTCAGAATTTCTGCATAATCAAACTTGACAACATATAAGACATATGGGATGAGGAGTTATTATTTATATTCAGATTAATATCCTCATCTTTGTTGTTACTATCACAATGTTTCAGCTGTTGTATCTTCCAGCCTTCTTCAGGTGTCTGTTGATTGGAGTAACCGTCAGGGAATTTCAAAACAAATCTTTTATTTAATCTATGGAGGGAGAGGTACAGTGTTCTCATTCCAATATTGAACTCACAAGCCAAAAAAAAAAAAAAAAATAAAGTTGAGGTCTCCCATAATGGTAATATCTGCTGTTTCCCTATAAGGAAATATTTGGCATTCATTGACAGGAGCAGCCAGTACTGCTTTCTGTTGAAATTTATAAATCTTTCTCTTAAAATAATTTTTCAAGAAAATAGACTTCTAAAGTTCAGCAGTTGTTATTACTCTTTCCAGTATTGAGAGGGGTTTCCTTCCCAGCCTTTTGCTTAAAGTAGTGTGGAATGTCAACATCTTGATTCTTTTCTACAAATATTTTCATGGCAACTCCTCTGACAAGTTTTTTTCCTGGCACCCTGACTACCTGAATTTAAGCATGCTACTAGATTGGCATCTGTTACCACCCATTTACTGTTAAATTAGCTAAATGCAACTGCCACTTCTACTCCAACAATTTCTTTTCTCACACTTCCCATCTATGGAACTCCCTTCCATTCACTGACTTCCCTACTTAGCTACTAAAATTTAAATGCGATGTCAATCACTATCTATTTTCTTGAATCCACTTCATCATTTGTCCTTTCCTCTATCCTCACTATATTCAGTCTTTTCTCTCACTTTATCTCCTTGTAAACCCCTGTATAATAGTGACTTTCCCATCTTGCTGGGGGTGAAATGGTTAAAAAAAAAAATTCATTATTTTCTCTTTCAGCTACACGTGCTATCCATGTTAGTTGTTGCTGCTGTTGGTAGTTTTCAATTGATGTGGCTTTCATTATTTGGTACAGTTCTTTTTGATTCTGTAATGATAGCCCACAAAGTTCAAAGAAAGATGGCTTTTGTTAAAACCCTTTGGCTTCACTCACTCAAAACCATTTTTATCTATTGATCTTAGAAAGCAGTTGTATATAAGTGAAGTCTTTATCTGATGAGATTATTCAAGAACATGACTTTAGTTTTCAGGTTGATGTTTTGTAGCAATTTGCAATGTTAGGCAAAACTACCTCTGGCTCTTGGCCTGGCTAATTTTATCTCCAAACTCAATACCATAGGCTAAAATTTTTCTCCAAGTTATATGTTCTCAGACATAGAGCACCTTTTATAGAATATTTGCAGTGCCAAGCAATGCAGACTTCTGAAGTGATGGGATACTAGGTTTTATTCTAATTTTCTCAATGTAAAAGAAATAATAATAATTATTATTATTATTATTAATAATACTAGTGTAAAAGGACTTATTGTAACAATCTACCAGTGATATTCTCTTTTATTACTCTAATGTTTAAGAATATTTTCACTATTGCGATTGCTTGCATTATGTTCCACTGTACTGCTAGCTTGCTTTTCATATACAGTGATGTTTTCTATTAGTGCTTTTGTAATATTTTGTAATGTACTGCTAGCTTGCTTTAAATACTACATGCTTAAATGAACACCAAAGTTTTTTCTTAAATAATCCCAGCAGAGATAGATGTGCCTAATATGCCATCAAAAATTGTAATTTTTGTTACAAAGTTAAACAATAAAATGAATAACTAAGAAATATTTACAATCACTGTTGTCAATTAAAATTTATCATCACTGTTCATGTCAAGTGATTGATACTGTTTGTGTTTACAGTAATTGCTATTAAGTATAACAAATTGTATGAAAAAGAAAATAGAGTTCATTTTTTCCTGATAAGATTCAAATCAAGAAATATGAAATGTAGAAAATATATTTTGAATGAAAAATTGTTAAGTGAAATTGCTTTTTGAAACCACACAAATATTTTTCTTCTCCATACATTGATAATAAAAGAAAAATTATAGTGTTACACCTAATGGTTACAAATGGTAATTGTTACTATGAAAGATAAATCAATATAAGAGAAGTGAGACACATCTGTTTTTCCCCCATGTAGAACAATTGTTTTTACTTTATGATAAAAGCTCACCTAAGCCAAGTATAGATACCAAATTTTAAGACTGTACATAAAATTTGTTATAGCACCACTGCATATAGGACCACATATAGCACCATATAGAGGCAGTACAGAATTACCCCTCACATACATACTGGTCAGATACATGCATGATAGATAGATAGATAGATAGATATAGATAGATAGATAGGTGGGTGTTTGTGTGTGTGACCAGTGGGGGGAGTAACACTTTACACTGCTATTTCATAGATAAATAACTTGGTTATGCTAGTATATAATAAAAGCATAATAATTATCTTTTATTTCTATTATTATTATCATCCATAATAGCATAATTATTATTAATCTATTGAACTTTACAAAAAAATCTTGAAACCCTCAACAGAAAAACAAAACAATTTTATAAGCTTAGCAGTGCCTGCATACCTCACTAAATGATAAAATTTTAATTTTCACTTAATAATTCATAAAAATTGTACATTTTACAATAGAAAAAATATGATAAAGTTTTGTCGTCAAAAAGTGTATTTATTCTTATAATAAAAAGTTTGAATTTTGTTCCAATATTTGTCTATATTTAAGCAAATAAACTAAATACTGAAAGATCATGTTAAAAAATTAGGAGAAAAAAATAAAAGGTAAAAGATTTACTTTCTTTTTTAAAAATATAAAACCAGTTTTCTCTATACATTTTCTTACTAGTTTTAAATTATTCAGATTTAATTTTGGAAATACTACAGAATTAATCATTTTTTTTTTTTTTTCCATGAAAAAATATAGCCAAATATAAGAGCACAAACAAACTATCTCTGAGAGTTCTTCATTGGTGTTGAAATGGTGACCAAGTCATTGGAAAAAAAAAATCATAAAGAGAAATTGGAACTTCAGCTTATAAACAGGAAAATGAGATTAAAGAAGTAATATTTTTGTTTAAATCAGCATACCTTTAATTAAAAAAAAATAATATCTTTATTTTATATTTCTTAAAAATAAAAGTAGTATTCTATTTATAGCAATGAAATAAGTAATGAATTTTATTGGAAACAATTCTTCTTCATGTGTCGGGTCACCTCAGGACGTAGGCGGTCATGGCTCTCCACAATTTCCTGTCTTTTGTAGTTCTTAATAAATTTTATCTTTTTGTTATTTCTCCCAAACCATATTCCACCATCCATTTTGTCAAGCTCACTAAGTATGTTATGCGTTGTTTTCCTCTATCCATCTTGCCTTCAACCTATCCTGTGAGTATCAGATTTTCCAAGCCCTCTTTTCTCATTATGTGTCCTGGAAATTTCAGCTGTCTCTTCCTGACATTAAGTATAAGTTTCCTTTTTGGTTCTATTTTCACTAGAACTTTGTCATTGCTCACATATTCGGTCTATGGCATCCTCAGCAGGCTTCTGTAGAATCATATTTCTGTTGCTTCCTGTCTCTTCTTCATCTTTGAAGTGATTATCCAGCATTCACTGCCAGATAGGAGGACTGATATTACATAATAGTTCAGTACTCTTTTCTTTGATTCTAAAAAAATTTTCTGCTTCTTAGTACCCTGATGAGCTTTTGGAATACATCTTTGGCTATCCCAATGTATTTCAGTATCACACTTTCTGTCCTCTGATAAAACAATTTACAGATATTTAATTTTTTTTTACTTGCTTGACTTTGATACCCCCAATTTGTAAATTGCATTTTGGGCTTATCTTTTTGCTGACTACCATGCATTCTGTCTTCTTGCAGTTGATCCTTCTTCATCCTTTCTTCTTGCTTTCCTTCACTACCTTCTGTCAGAGATTTTGTAGTTTTCTTTCCGTGTCTGTCATCAACACTGTGTCATCTGCATATCTTATGCTGTTAAGATATATATATTTTAATGAAGTAAGTCTGATCAGCTTGACAAGTTCCAATTAGCAGCTGATCACACAAATGATCTACAATCTGCTATTAACTGGGGCAAGGAATGGCTTGTTAATTTCAACACCTCCAAAACAAAACTTCTCTATCAATCACCTGTGACTCCTTCTTGCCTCCTATCAGCATGGCTGATGATAATCTACATGACAGTGACACAGTGTGCTTTCTTGGGCTTACATTCTCGGCTGACATGAAGTGGAAAGATTATATCAATATATATCATTGCTAGGTCTGTTGGCTAAGTTGGTTCAGTGTCATGCTAGACAAATTTTCCCCTTGAATCTATCTTACATATTTATATGTCTACCATACTATATGCTTTGCATACTGTTGCCACATATGGTCAGGTGCTCCTTCTGTATATTTAAAGATTCTTGATAAAATCCAAAGAATATTATTTGTCCTGGCCTGGTATCTTGGCTTCAGTCACTTTCCCACTGCCATAATGTAGCTTCCCTTGAATATTTTTATAAATAGTTCATAGTAACTGTTTGGACAAACTTTTCATTATGGTAGATCTTATGACTAAGTGCAGTACTAGATTGGTGGCAAGGTCTCATCAATTCACAGTTGGTATGGCAAGATGTAACTGTAAGTTCTATGCTAACAGTTTCTATTGTTGAAATTCTCGCTAGTGGAACTCTCTTCCGGCTCCATGCTTTCCAGCCAAAATTTAAATGCAATGTCAATCATTATCTATTGTCTTCTTGATTACTCTTCTATTGTTCCCACTCCTTAATAATATTTCTCTTTTCTCTTATTCTTTCACACTCAGTAACCCCTTGTTTCTTAGTGGCTTTACTGCCTAATGTGATTAAAAAAAGTACATACTAGTTTAATAAACCAAACTTTAGTAGTAAATCATTATTAAAATATTATTTAATTACTATAAATGAAATTAAATATGACTCCTAGTTTATTAAAATATTATTTATTTACTACAAATTAAGAATCCTATTAGCAAAATTTAGTTATTAAAATATTACTTATGAATTAAATGACTTTTTATAAACAATTTTTTTTACTAATTCTTCACTCAATACAAGGCCCATGAGCTACTCAAGATAGAGGATTACTGGCTGAGATTGTTGAATGTAAGAAGAGAAAGTAAAGAGTAAAGTTTAAGTGGATATGTAGGAAAGATATTGGTTAACCCTACACTTAGAGAAGTTAAGATTGTAGTGATTGAGGAAGCATTCACTCAGGAGTCTGTTCAACAAAAATATATTAAATTAATTAAAATTATAGTTTTAATGAAAATATTATTTCTATTTGTCTTTTTTCAACCTCCTAAGACAAAGCAGTTATGACTTTTCTTATAACTTCTTTCTTACTCAAAGCATCTTCCATGGATTTTTCTGAGTTTATTCCATACAAACATTATAATATTTTAACTTTCATTCTTATTAATTCTTGTTAATAAGTCTTTCATGCACCTTTATTCTTTGTTGATTTTTTTTTTTTACAGTGATGTTCACTTTGTACAAGGCCTGGGGGCCATTCAAGGTAGAGGGTTACAAAGTAAGAGGCACAGCTTATGCAGATATGAGTAGAAGATAACAGTTAACCCTAGATTTGAACATATTACGATTGTAGTGATCGAGGAAATAACCTATTGGGAGTCAGTTCCACAAGGTGTTTGTACATGTATATATACACACACAGAAAGAAAGGGAATGATGTGTGCAAATATATGTATATGTATGTGAGATTCTCAATATCTTTACATCAAACAAGGTAAACCAGGTTTGTTCTCTAAATTCCCAATAGATATCATCATAAGGAATCAATGGATTTTTTTTTTTTTTTTAATGACATTATTTCCTTTTACACTAAACATTATTTTGTGGATATCCATGTTTAAGGAGAGGCCCACTTTTATTTTTAAAAAGTATGATGGGAGAGAGAGAGAGAGCAAGAAAGATTTCTTTATCAAGTCTCTCGAATGTGCAGACCTTCTTCTTTTTATGTGCTGTGTCCTTTCAGGATGCAGGCGGTCATGGCCCTCCACTTCCCCCTATCCATTGCGGTTCTCGACAGGTTGTGTGTTTCCACCAACTCCCCCAGACCATGCTCCACCATCCACCCGCCCAAGCTCACCACGTATGTCATGTGCTACTTTCCCCTGTCTCTTTTTCCCCTCTATTTGTCCTGTGAGTATCAGATTCCCCAGGCCCTCTTTTTTCATCATGTGTCCCAGAAATTTCATTTGCATCTTCCTTAAGTTAAGCTTGGTAGACATAATACACAATATTTAAAAAAATATATAAAAAATAAAAATAGGGCATTTACTGATTCATGGGTATCAACAAAATAACTTTTGGAGTAATAAGAGATCTTATTATACATAAACAACAATAGGTATTAATAAATGACTGAAGTTTAATGTAACAGAGAACTAACGAGATACCAATATATATATATATATTAATCATAGTCGATTTTTATGAGTAAACAAACATAATTTTTTTTTTTTAAGTTTACATTCTTACATTTTTATCAAATGATATACTGAATAAGATTGGCCCAGTTTTCAAATATGAATGATAAAAGATGGATGAAGTGATAGAAAAGCATAGCATTATAAAACCTGAATATAAAAATACATATGGAAGAAATATTAGTATGAGTACGACATAAGCAGCTGAACTAGCAAATGGACGACCAACACAAACACTATAGAAGAAAAACAACAACTTGATAGTAAATTAATGATGGTAATAATTAATCAGCTTTCATAATAATTGTGAGTTCAATCTCAAAAAAAAAAAAAGAAAAGGAACCTAACCTGAAAAATGACCTACAATCTGTTGTTTACTGGGGAAAAGAATGGTTTATTAATTTTAATGACTCCAAAACTGATCTCTTTTAATTGACTGTGAGAACACTTTTAGGTTTTCTTCCATCAGTATGGCTGATGCTAACCTCCAGGTAAGTGACTCATTGCACCTTCTCAGGGTAATGTTCTTCACTGAAATGAAGTGGAAAGATTATACTGAATCAATTGCTAGATCTGTTGCTAGGAAATTTAGCTCAGTGTATCATGCAAGACAATTTTTCTCAGCAAAATCTATCTTACCACATTTGGTGTGCTTTAGTCACACTGCCATAACATAGCTTCCCTGTGCCTTTTCTAGAAAAGCTTTCATAGTAATTGTTTGGATGAACTCTTCACTATAGTACTTAGACTTTATGAATTTAAGCACAGTAATAAATTGGCAAAAGGGCCTCATCATTTTACAGTTGAAATGGACAGATGTAACAATAAGTTTTATGCTAACAATTTCTTTTGTACTTCTTGCTTGTGGAATTCTTTTCCAGCTTCTTGTTTTCCACTCAACTTTGATCTTCAAAAATTTAAATGCAATGTCAATCATTATATTCTGTCTTAATTTCTGTTCTTTTATTGTTCTCTCTTCTTAAAGTTTTTTTTCTTATATTATCTCTCACTCAGTAATGTCTTGTATCTTAGTATCTTTATTGCTTTGATTGGGGTGAAATGATTAAAAACAATTCTTGGACCAGGTAATATAGAAAAACTCAAGGAATAACAAAAAAGCAATAACTGAACAATTAACAAAAACAAGAAATTTCTTGACATGGAAACCAGGATGAGAACAATCAGTCCCTAAAAATTGAATAACAAGTTCAGTTCAAAATTCTCTGACATTTACCTGGATTGACAGATACCTGAAGATTGACAGAGTGCATCACAATTGAAATGTTGTGATAATAAGAACAACAATGAAGACATTAATCTGAATATAAATTTTTTGGGTTTAAAATTATTTTTTCACTGGTGTTCACCTAATATAAGCCTCAAGAACCATTCAAGGTAGAGAATTACTGAGTGAGGTTGGTAATATGGAAGTAGGAAGTGAGGATTAAATGGATATAGCAGATAGGTAACAATTGACCATTGACTTGAAAAGATTAAGATTGTAGCACTTAGGAAATCATCCACATGGGTTCCTGTCCCACAAAGCAGTGGTTCTTGGGAAAAGCTGAATGGAACTTCCACCTTACAAATGAAATATAGAGGAGTGAGAGTGGATCGAGCACACACAAGCACACAAATACATGCAGATGCATATAAACATACATATATAATAGCCATACCCACACACTCAAAATACACATTCATATATATGTGAGCATTCTCACACACACACACACGCATACACATAAACATGCATAAGAGCTACACCCATATACACAAATATATATATACATATTTAATGAAAAACAGACCACTTTAAGGTACCATTACAATAATTTATTTCACCAAAATCCTTTTTAAGGACTCCGGATCATCAGGTAACACTTCCAACAACAAAAATAAAAGGAAAAATGATATTGAAAATTGATGGGTAGTGTAATTTTTGTAATTTAACAGGGGGGGGATGAGGGGGGTAGTTAAATATATATATATATTTATATATGTATAAGAGCATGCACACACAAATGCACATAAACATGCATGTTAGCATACACAGACACATACATGAGAGCACAGACATACACATGATCATGAGAGCATACACATGCATACACATCTATGTAAAAGCATTTATATGTACATACACATATGCATGCACAAATTAGAGTATGATTGGTATTTCACAGCAGTACCAGTGGTCAGCCAGTCCAACCTGCCACATGGAGAGGAGATGGATACTGCCAAGTACCACCATCATTGACCTGAGAAAGCTATGAAGGGTAATAACTTATCATGGCTATCTGGATAATCTGATAGACTATATAAAACATCCAAATCTAACATATACAAGAACTGGTATTTCAAATGCTGATTTTCAAGGCAAACAGGGCATATCAATTTGAAAAATTGAAATTCGTTTTCCAAAATGTGACCATGTGCCAGACTAAGTAAATATGTGTATGTAGATTAAATATTAATGTATGTGTGTGTGTGTGTGTGTGTGTGTGTATATATATATATATATATATATATATTAGACAAAAGGAAAACTTCTCTTTACCAAAGTGTTTTGTCCCCTTAGGAACTTTATCAAGGTATATGTAGAGATTTACACTTTGTACCCTGTATTTAAATACAGAATTAAAACACTCACATGCACACACTTCAACACACATTATATATAAAATATATAAAAGGTTAATGGTCCGAGTTGAATCAGACCAGGAAGCAGTAGTATTAAAAAGTGCTCAATACACATGTGAAAAAATAAAATAAAAGTAAAAATAACATGTAGAGCTTTTAACATTAAAAATCAGGAGGTCAGTTGAATCCACTACCTTGGTTTCAACCTTATGGCATCCAAAGGTGATTTTTATCAAATGACCTCTTAACACTTTATTTAATTTAAGAAAAAAAAAAAAAAAAAAAAGACTGTTGAACACTATATTATTATTTTCAAAAATAAATAAACAAATGCACGATGTTGGGTGTAATAGAAATAGAGGTGGAAGAAGTGAAGAAGAAGAAGTCATGTGTTTGTTTATTTATTTATTTTTGAAAATAATGATATAGTATTCATTAGTTTTAAAAAAAAAATAAAATAAAATAAAGCGTTAAGAGGTCACTTGATAAAAATCACCTGGTGATACCGTAAGGTTGAAACCAAAGTAGTGAACTCAACGGAGCTCCTGATTTTTAATATATATATATATATATATATATATATATATATATATACATATACATATACATACATACATACACACATACATACATACTACATGCAACAGTTCGGGAGCCCTAAGTTCTAGAAGAATGCTTTGGAAACAATGCCAAGAATTTGTAAGGCAGTAATAATGCCAAAGATTTGTAAGGCAGTAATTAAAGCAGGTGGTGTTTTTTTTGACAAAAACAAATTTTGATGCTTTTGGATATTTTTTTATACATAAGCCTTTATTATTTTATCAAAATAAAAGCAAATACACTGTAGTTACTGAATGTTTATCTTTTATTTAAAAAAAATACAAATATATTTTTTAAAGAAATGCAGGGTGGCCACAAACTTCTTGCCTGTACTGTGCACCCATGCACACATTTTATACATGCATATATATATATAATATAAAATAAAAAATATTCTTCCTTCACTTCCTATGGCATTTCCCCATAAAGGCTTTTCCATCTGGCACTCACTATGTCAACATGACATTCTTAATCATTTAGAGCAGAAAATTTTCATCTGAACAGATAAAAAGCACAAGTTAACCCTGGAGGTTAATATGGAAATATAATAGGAATTGAATGTTAGCAGAATCCAAAGAATCACACTACTTTTCAAATGGTGCATTTGCAGAATCTACTGACTTTTCATTGCATTTGATCATTCAAGTTAAGCAAGGCTGCCAAATGTCAGTTTTTACATGAGTGACACTTTGCAAAAACTCAAGTGTTACAAATAAATCTCCTTTTGAAATAGGGACATTTTAGTTGCCATAAATTTAATATTTGGCATATGTAACATGCTTGCTAAATACTGGGCAGCAAGGGATTTTAATCTAGCCAGAATTCCTTCTTTCATTTCCTTTAAATTTTGTAGGGGTGACAACAGAGAACAAAGGATGTGATAAAGAATATATTTATGAGCTATCACAGATTATGGGATGCAAGAAAAGCAATTACATAAGTGATTGCCTTGCACATCTTCCTACACCACTGGGAAATTAACTTACAACTGCTTACTTTGAGCCCATCTTTGTCCCTTTTTACAATGGTTCCAAAGGCAACCACTTTATAAAGATCATATTCACTGATTTTATAAAGGACAAACTAATAGCAAAAACTAGCTAGACCTTTGGTGAATTTTGGCACTTCAAGAAGAATAAATATAGTGTAATTATATATATATATATATATATATATATATATATATATATATATATATATATATAACTGGAAAGTTTTTTGTGACGCACTGCATCCGTTAGGATTTCATCAAATGAAACGTCACAAAAACCCTTTCCAGTTTGTCATATTTTCCTAAATACTGCCTGTTGATATATAAAATTATACAAAATTATATATCATTATATTATATTATATATATATATATATATATATATATATATATATATATATAATTAATATAAGTAGAAGTTTTTCACTTAGCTGATCGATGTTACCTTCCAGACTCCAGATTTTTGTAGATGTTCCTGTCTTTCCATTCTTCAGGGGTATCAGCATTTGACTAATATATATATATATATATATATATATATATATATATATATATATATATATATATATTATAATAATATTTTTGTTTAAAAATATGATTCCTTCGCTACATAAGAGTTCTCATGTTTCAAAAACGAGAGCCGAAATCATCCAAATAATTATTAAAAATTAGTTGAATTGTGGTGTTTAGTCCTGTTTCATCTTCAAGCGAAATTTTAGGAATAAGCTATCTCTCGGTTTACGTGTATTTTTAGGCACGGTCCGTTACAGAATTTGTTATTGTGGGAGTGGCTAGACTATTTTCCTTCGTTAAGTGGTCAGGGAGTTAATTCTTATCAATAGATTCATCATCCTCTGAGAGGTTTTGCTAAGGTTGGGTAGGGTATCTATTTCAAGGCTAATGTTTGCGGTCATCCTTTAGTTGGTTCCCAGTGAAGGATATTTTTATGGCGCGCCTACAATCGTTATGTGTCTGGAGAATTTATATATATATGTATGTATGTATATATATATGGCCACTTGTATTCAAGGATACCCATCTACTAGAGCGGCTAGCCAATCCCTATTGCAGACTCTCACTCAGGTACATTCCTGTTTTTTCAACACCCACAGAGCCCACCTGCGGTTTATACTGAAACTATGCTGAGCAGAACTTAGTTACAGTTTCTGGGAGAGAGCATATTTCCTAGAATGATCAACAATCTGAACAACACCAGCACACTCAAACCCTCACGATGAAATGTGACTGTGCTAGCACAGCTATCAATGGGCTCATGAGTTTTGTCTATCCAATTTCACTCACAAGGTTTGGGTCAACCTATGGTATGGTTTTCAGGCACTTTCTAAAGGTGCCACATGATGGGATCATTCCCCCTCCAAATCAATAACATCAGGATGTCTCCTTCCTGACAAATCGACCATGGTGAGATGTGAACCCAGACCTCATGGTCAGAAAGTGAACATTGTAACCACTCGGCCACATGCCCATATGACCTTGATGTGAGGCAAGTCATTTGAACATTTATTAATTCATTTATTTCCACTTTAGTTATCTACTGAGCACTTTTTTGACAAAAATTCTACTTGCCTTAAAATAATTTTAAATTATTGATTCCATGTTCTACATGAGGGATTCTCAAACTGAAGTACACATAACTCTGGAGGTACTTGAGAGAAAATTCAGGCGGGTAAGTAATCAAGTATTTTATGTTCTTGGCACTTCACTTCTTTTTATGTTTAGAAGTTCCAAAACCTTTCGACCTCTCCAACCTCCATACAAAAGAGACAATTTACTTTTTGTATTCCCTCTGACCTCACCTCACACCACCCATAACCAACCAGCTCACTGTATTAACCTTTGAGCTCTATAATATTTTTGTTTTAAATACTATGTCTCATGTTAAATACCATAGACAGTCATAGCTCTTCACAGCTTCCTTATCTTTATTATCTGTGAAATACCATGATTTCTTGAAAATGATAGTGGGGCATTTTCCCAATTACTTTTTCATGGTTTTGAATTCAGAGTTTTCCTTCTTAGACTGGTTGCCACTCAAGGATTGAAAGCCTAGTCTACCCTGTTATTTAACTCATGGAGAAGAAACCAAACATTAGAAATAAGATACTACAAAAAGATTATAGGCATCCTCTGCATAGACCACATTGTAAATGCCTCAGTGCAAAACACAATCAAACAAGAAACAGGTTCATTGGAAGATTACATATCTACTGTCAAAAAGAGAAAGTTGAAAGGAGATAGTTGCTTCATAAGAGCCAACAATCTTTCCACTGTGATCCTACCATATTAAGCAAAAGAAGATGGATTGACTGATTTGTTTTTTTACAGCTTATCAACCACTTATGGGTTATTTAAAGCTGAAAAATATTTTGCATTGTAAGAATAATTGTTTTCTTTTTTGCAAGCGAATATTGCATTAATATTTTTTTGAGAATAACAATGATTTTTCCAGATACAAATACTATTATTTAACCCATAGTTGAGGAAGAGGAGATGGATTCATACCTTTCCCAAGGGTATTGGTGCCTATGTGAATGTAACAAACCTGATTAGAATTTGAACTTGGCTCTCCAATTTGTCATTCTGAGATGTAATCCATTACACCACCTGCACATCCACAGCAAAAGAAGAGGCAGACAGAAGGAAAGTCTTCAGTGAGTGGAATGGAAGGTCATTCACAGAGACTCTGCAACCAAAACATGTGCAGGGAGCTGATTAGTGGATCAGATATGCAGCAACCCTATGACCATATCTGAACATGAGACTTATGATGATAATGATTGGTGTAAAGAAAGGGTTTCATGCCTTTCCCAGTTATTAGTGCAACAGACTAGGCCAGCATTTGAACTCTGCTCTCTAATTCAGATTTCTATGCTGATAACAATTACGCTACCTTCACGGCTAATGGTCTGCTCAATGCATAAAATGAATAGAGCCCTTTCTATGTCTTCTGATGTTTCTAAGGAGTTACAAAGTTTTTGTGTTTACAAATTGTCTCAAGGTTCTTTCCTCATCTAAGCCAACCAAGAAAGTCATGCATATATTATAAGTTTAAGAAGTCAAACTGATCTTTTTCAGTGCAATACAAAATGTATCATGACAAGAACTTTATAAAAGAACAGGAAAAAGAAATATTACTGCAGTGACAATGATCACATCATATTGCTTTATAAAAGCCAGGTATTTGACATTTATGATCCATAATGTATCCTCTGCTTCAGCTAAATAAGAAATGCCAAAGAATTAGAGATGAAGGGAAGTTACAGACAGGTAAGGTCTTTAATGGAGAAATTAGATTGACAGGTGGGTATAAATATGTATATTTTTAAAGAGAAAGTTGGTTCCAATCCTGTATAGGAATGACTACAAAAACATCCCCTCTCCGAATTTTTAGACAAAACATAAGTGATGCATGCTGGGATTTCTTCCTAGCCAATAAGATAAGCCACTTCTCAGTCTCATCCACCATATTTCTATTTGTACTTCCTTTTTGCTTGCAGATCACATTCACTTTCACCAGTGTTTCTCAACAATTTTATTTAACTTCAGGGCGCAGAATAACTAAAACTCTAGATCACACTTTAAATTTTAATAAAGAAATATTAGTCGTTAAATTTAAAATTTAGCATCCACTTTAAACTATGGCTTGGCTTAGACATGGAAGTCATATGCTTAGTGTCTCTAGCTTTTTAAATATAAAAATAATTCATAAATTACTCTTCTGTTAATTTGGGGTACATCTGGCTGCTTTTCGGGTACACTGGTTGAGAAACATGGACTCTTGCTCTTTATAAGCTTTATTTCTAAAGTTTCTTAATGATATAACAGCAGGAAAAAAATACTTATGTTTTATTTTTCAACAAATAAATTTCTTTTTTTTTTCAAGAAAGTTTGCTTTTATTCTGTTTGGTTGCAATTTTATTAGAAATGACTACAAAAACATCCCTTCCCCAAATTTTTAGACAAAACATAAGAGATACATGCTGGGGTTTCTTCCTAGCCAATAAGATAAGCCACTTCTCAGTCTTATCCACTATATTTCTATTTGTTCTTGCCTTAAAGTCAGAATGCTGCTATCACTTGTCTGTATCCCTTTCGTGTGTTAATACCATTCTTAGTTTGTGAACATTTTTGCTTTATTGCTGTTGCTGTGCCTACTTTTGTGTTGCATTTATTGTTTGCTTAGTATTATTTTTGCCCTGTTCTTTTCTTTCTTTTATTCTTTATTGCAAACTTTGTCAATTCTGTTTGTTGGGCATTTCTGCCAATTACATTTAACCATAGCCAATTACCCTACAGAGAAATTCACATACACACACACACACACTGCACATACACATATACAAAATATTTTTTTAATCATTTCACCCTGAGCAATGCAATAATGCCACTAGTACACAGAGGGTTACAGAGAGTGAGAGTGAAAGAAAGGACAAAAGATGAAGGAGATTCAAAAAGACAGAAGATGGCAATTAGCATTGCATTTAAATTTTTGAAGATTGTAGTTATCAATGAAGCAAGTAAACGAAAGGGAATCCCACAAATGGGAAAGCATGGAATCTAGATGCCAATCTAGTAGCATGCTTAAATTCATGTAGTCGGAACACCAGAGATAAAAAGTTCAGAGCAGTTGCCATGAAAATATTTATAGAAAATACAGAGAGAAGCCCCACCATGAATGAAGTTGAAATGCCTGAAATATTCACGTGCATTTAGTAAATACTACTACTACTACAACATCAGCATGGCAGATATATTTATTTTTATTATTTCACCCTCAAGCAAGGTGATAAAGCCATGAAAATGGAAGGGGTTATTGAGTTTAAGAAAATACAAGAAAAAGAAAATCATTATTTAAAATAAGAACAATAAAAGAAAAGGTATTAACAAGACAGAAGATAACTATTGACATTGCATTTAAATTTTTGAAGATCAAAGTTGACTCAAAAGTAAAAGCCAAAAGAGAGTTCCACAAATGAGAATTACAGAGCCTTCTTTGGATTTTGTCAAGAATCTCAAGATATATAGCAGGAGCACCAGACCACATATACAGCAACATTATAGCAATATGAGCTGTAACCTATGATATCACAGATTTATTAACAAATTTACTACCACACAATGTACATTGATATACGTTTGTCTATTTTATAGTTTTACTTCAGGAAATATAAATAGTCACAAAATTTATTCAAATTCAAAGAATTTGCTTGTAGTGTAGTGGTTATCAACACATAAAATGCCAAGTTCAAATTCTAGCTAAGTTTGTAGCATTCACTTTAACACAAACACATTTAGGAAAGGTATGAATCCATCTCTTCTCTTCTCTTCCACGCTATAGATTTAATAACAAAACAGAATGGATTCTCGAACTTTGCTTAACAACCTGTTCAGGAGAAGGACAACTCTGAATTCAAAACTGGTTGAGCATGAGGCCGGCAACTCCACCCTGTAAAAACCTATGTGCTACAGAAACTGCAGCGTCAATACCTAAAATTAGTTTTTAATTTGGAGTTTTTCTTCTTCTAGACTGGTGGCTGACCAAGGCTAGTGGTTCAGTCTACTCTCTATTTAAACCACAGTTCCAAAGAGAAACAGATTCATGCCTTTTTCAAGTGTATAAGTATAACGAGAACACAAACTACCTCAGTCAGAGTTTGAACTCTGCTTGTTGGTATCATTTTTTGCACTACAAACTTTAACCCCCACCCACCCTGTATATAGCACAGATGAAAAATATAAACATTTTTTATACCGTTAGTTCACCAAATACAAGACTCAAGAGCCACTCAAGGTAGAGGGTTACTGATCAAAATTGTTTTAAGGAAGGGGTAGTAAGGGGGTATTATGAGTAGGAGTAGGAAAGATCTTAGAGACCAAGGTAGCAGTTGTCAGGAAAGCATTCTTTTCGGATTTTGTTCTAAAAAGTGACAGTTCTGAGGGAAAATAGCTTGCGAAAATAATGCATGATTGAACATAAAACAGGCAAAAATAATGTAGGATATAACTTAAAGAAAAAATAGTTCAGCACTTCTGAAATGACAAATTATAAATAAAACTAAAAATAAGATAAATACACTGATCTTCATACGTATTTTTGCTCTAGATGCAAAAATTGAAAGAACTCTAATTATTAATCTGCAAAGATTCAGCTTTTAAGCATTTACAGTTATTAAGTTAAGAGAAATGTTATACTCTTCAAGTAACACTCTTTGATATAGAACCAAGCAACTTCTGCGAAATATTCACGTGCATTTAGTAAATACTACTACTACTACTACAACATCAGCATGGCAGATATATTTATTTTTATTATTTCACCCTCAAGCAAGGTGATAAAGCCATGAAAATCGAAGAGGTTATTGAGTTTAAGAAAATACAAGAAAAAGAAAATCATTATTTAAAATAAGAACAATAAAAGAAAAGGTATTAACAAGACAGAAGATAACTATTGACATTGCATTTAAATTTTTGAAGATCAAAGTTGACTCAAAAGTAAAAGCCAGAAGAGAGTTCCACAAATGAGAATTGCAAGAGAAGAAAGTGTTAGCATAAAACTTACAGTTACAGCTAGTAGTTTCAACTGCAAAATAATGAGACCTAACAGCCAATCTAGCAGTATGCCTAAATTCATAAAGTAGATGTATCAAAGAGGAAAGTTCATCAAAACAATTGTCATGAAAATATTAATAGAAAAGGTATAGGGAAGCTATATTATGCCAGTAGGAAAGTGACTCAAGCCAAGATGCCAGGTTAGGACTAATAATATTGCAGATAATTTAGATTTTATCAAGCATCTCTAAATACATAGTCTGTTTCATGCTTAAATGTAATTGTCTGGATAACGATTGAGTTTAAGCATGAAACACTGTCACCTTTGGATGTTGACTATGTCCACTTTTATATTTTCATATGTTCTATCTCTGATATTGAGCACTTTAACCCATAAATATAGTATACCATTAAACTATATTTTATCACACACACACACACACAAAGAGATTAATTTTTATTGAGAATAAAAAAAAATGAGATTTGTCGCTAACTTCAAAAATAAAACATTTATGAGATTTTTGTTGCGCATGTTTTAATCCTTAAGAAGTGACTTTTATTTCAATGTAAATTGTAAGTACTACTGTGAGTAATGGATGATCTTTTTTGACATTGAACTTGAATTTGCTTTGAACTTGTTCTTTACAGTAGTTACTTCTTTGAATCCTAAAAGACTCCTGCAAGCATTTTTTGTAAAGTTTGGCTTTTGGCAGCAGTTAGTTATGTGTCATATATGATACACACTTAGGCGATCATGTATCTTTCGATACATGACTGATGAAGCAGATTTTTTCCTGCAGTAGGTTGCCATTTCTTTCTGCGATAGACCAGTGGTCATCAAAGGTTATAGAACCCGGTCTGTCCTGCTATTTACCCATAGCTGGGAGGAGAAGAGGATTCATACCTTTCCTAAGGGTATTAGCACATAAGTGAATCAATCCAAGCTGCTATTCATTACTCCACAGAGCCCATAACTGACTGAAATAAATATAAATGAATAGAGCATCTACACAAATATGGGTATCTGCTAAATCTAATGCTTAAGTGATAACATTTTTCAGATTAATATATCAAAGACCCATTACTTCTTTGGAAACTGCTTTGCTTACATTAGGATATGAAACTGAACAGATATAAAAGTTCTGAGAATCTTTGAAGAAATTTGTGCTTAAAGGCATTATTTGGCTTTGCTTGATTGATTGATGAGACACTTCATGGCTGAGTTGGTCTAAAGCACATCAGATCTAACAATAGTTTCTCCTGCTAAGAGGGACACAGATTTGAATCCTGCTGGAAGGCACATCATTATTTTAATAAGATTTATCAAATATTCAAGCCAGTAGTTGAAAATAAATGAATAAATACACTGTTTAATAAATAAACAGAGTGTCTACTCAAATATGGGTATTCAGTAAAAATAATGTTTAAGCAATAATATCTGTCAGATTAATAAATAAAGAATCCATTACATCTTTATAAATATATATACAGGGATGGTGCATGCTACTCCAGAATCCCCTAACCGGGGGGAAGTGAAGACAAGCTTGACTGGGGACCTCAAGTAGTGCTTGCTATCTTATCAACATTTGCTTTTTTCTACCTGCATTTATATACATCACAAATTAAACAAAGCACAAATGACTATTAAAGGATGAAAAATTTTTGGATTTTGACATCATTCTGGGGTTTTATTATTTTCATCCAAATCCATGAATTTGTTTTGTCCATGCTAAATTCAAATAAAACTACATAAAATTCATTATTTTTTATCCATAATATATTAAAATTATTCAACTTTTTAACATGAAAAATCTCAAGTTATGTTAAGAATTACATCAAAACATTGCTGATTTAGTTAAGATGGAATTATTATGACGTATCTCTAATTGTGTATTTAGCTACATAATGTTTATTTTCAATTTTTCTAGTTGAATTGTTCCTCTATATTGCATATGATCCATCATTGTACATAAATAGGTTAAAATAGAATTTGTATTAATATGAATAATACCTTATGAAAATTGAGACATCATAGACTGAGATGGGACATATATATCATAGATTTGGGAGGAACGAATCCCTTGTACCAGCCATATATATATATATATATATATATAATTTTAAAAACATTTTAACCCTTGAGGATTGGATGTGGGCCATAAAACTAAATAGTCAAGAGAAAAATAATGCAAAAAAACGGATATTGATTTACAGTAAGTAAAATCTTTCAAGTTTTAAATTATATATATATATATATATATATATAAGAAGTTAAATGGTCAGAGTTGAACAAGACCAGAAATCAGTAGTATTAAAAAAGTGCTCAAAATACATATAAAAAGATAAAAATTAAACATGTAGAGCTTTTAAGTAAAGAAAATTAGAAATTCAGCTGATTCCGCTACCCTGGTTTCAACCTTTCAGTATCCTCAGGCAATTTTGGTATATATAAACAATGCATGGCTGCTCATCTTCAAATGCACTCATCTAGTAGGATGTTATCCTAATCTCTGTTGCATACACCTGCTCAGACATATTTTGTCTTTCTTCAACACCCACAGAACCAAGCTGTAGTATATTCTGCAAGTATACTGAGCTTGCTTACAGTTTCTAGGAGAGAAGGCATAATCTGGAATGATCACCAAAAAAAGAAAGGTCAATGGGCTCAGCTCTTGGTCACAATATTTTGGGACTTCATGGTAGCACAACCACTGAGTACTTCCAAACAGTTTCCTCAATCCAATTTCACTTACAATGTTTCAGTCAACTCGTGGTATGATTTGCACATATGTACAAATGATGCCATATATTAAGAACACCAAGAAATCACCTTGAAAAACTAAACGTAGCAAGATTCAAAACCTGGTTTCACTCTCTAAACACTTGGCTACATACATAAATGTAGCCAAATCAGTCAGAAATTGTTTTTTTTTATTGATTCATTTTCTACATCTTATCAACCCTTTGCAAGTTATTTAAAGTCAGAAAATATCTTTAGATTGTAAGAATATTTTTTGGAGATAATAATCGATACATACTAATTACCTGTAGCTGCAGGAAAAAGAGGTGAATTCATACCTTTCCCAAGAGTATTTGCGCCTAAGTAAATATAACAAACCCAAGAGCAATTAGAACTTGGCTCTCCGATTAACAATTCTGAGACTTTATCCATTTACACTATCTGCACATTTAAGCTCACAGCACCTGGTATTCCCAAGTATACCCATCTAGGTACTGACTAGGCTCAACGTTGCTTAACTTCAGTGATTGTACACAAACGGATGTTTCAACATGATGTAGCCATAAGCCTTTAGAAATTTGAAATACTTAAAAAAATTGAACAGACAGTCCTTATTATTGTTCAACAAAACCTGTTTAAAAGAAATCTTGCTACCTCAATACACCTAAGTGTGTGTGTGTGTGTGCAAAATTTCAGATATAAATAAAAATATATCTGTAAAAGGACAATATGAATAAAGGCAAAAAAAAAAAACTTATCTTATCCGAGGCATTTCATCCTTTGATGGACTTATCAAGGCAAAAGCATTTGCCTTGATAAAGTCCTTCAGAGGATGAAACACATCGACTGAGATAAGTTTTCCCTTTGTCTTTATTCAGATGAGATGAGACTATCATGTCACCCATTGTATAATGACTGACTTATTCATTTCCAAGTATGCCCGGTTAGCTAAGGATGGCTAGCTAACTCCTATTGCAGATTTCGTTTCTTCAGTGCCCACATAACCAACCTGTGTTTATACTGCAACTGTGCGAAGTAGATCATGATATACAGTTTCTCGCAGAGAGCGAATAATCGAATGTAAGCAACACTTGAACAAGGCCAGTACATTCAAACCCTCGGTCACGATGACTTGTATTAGCACAACCACCGAAACAGTATCGTTTTTGACCCAACCAAAACTAAAAAAGTGATATGCTGATCGTAATATAGTTTTCAACATTTCCCATTGGAATGTAGCCTATTTTGAAAACAACAATCGCACTTTAACTTTTATTTTTATCTCCTTTCTTTAAAAAAATCGTTCTTTGAGAAGGTAAAGTTTTTGGGGACAGTTATTATTATCGAGTATATTTTTTTGTTAGACTAGGATTCGTTTTGTACTGATTTTTTCGTCTTTAATTACTGAAAAATAACAATGTTCTTATTTTAAAAATAAATAATAAAAATGATAAATTTAGAGAATCTCACACACAAAAAAAAAATAAATTTATAAATTTAAAAAAAATATTGCGCCAACTAAAAATAATCATTGTTCTCGTAAATAACGAAAAAAAAAGATTTAAATTCTTTAACTTTTTCTTTTGTTGTTCTTAATGCTTATTGACTGCTTCATAATTTGTTTAAGTAATAAAATTATAAAGTAAAATTAAAAAGATATAATTACTTTTGTTGAGTTATTATATACAGAACATTTTTTTTACTGTACGCATTATTATTGACGCATAGTCAGTGTACTTTAGTTTCTGCACTGGTAGGTAAAAAAGAAAAAGTTCAAGTGCAAAAAAAATAGAAAAAAAAACATGACAAAAATTGATGTTTGTAACTGATAGAAATTACAAACTTTTACATTCTTTATTCTTACTTAAAAAAAAAAATGTGATACTTGACGGTAAACTTGACCTCATCAAATCATACAAGTCTCACATTTAAAGCTTTAATTTTTTAGGTATTCAAAAAAAATGTTCATTTAAATTTCTCTATCATTACCTGATTCATAATTATTCAGTGAATGAAAATACATTGATTTTTTTTTTTTTTTTTTGATTTTTTTGCAGGTTTAATTTTATTTTTACAATAAGTCAAAGTGTTTTGTCACTTTGTGGAGAAACAAAAAAAAAATAAATGGGTAAGTTAAGTGAAAATTTGAAGGAAAATCATTTGAAATTAGAATAGCATTTATTTGCAAATGTTCAATTCTATTTTATTTTTAATTGATGGGAAAATATTTAATATAAAAGAATACACCCCCTTTTTTTTCCAGATATGGCAATGAAAAACTTCACTATTATTATGGTGAATTCTTTCTTTGATGAAAGTCTTTTGTTTAGTTTGCAACATACATTTTTTTAGCTAGTTTGATGAATTTTTTTTATACAAAAAAAAGGCCCAAAATTACTGGAACTCAACCGTGAACTTTTCTATGTCAACTAGGCTCCATTTTTTTTATCAGAAGAACCTCGTAAAAAAATGCTGTCAATTGCTATATTGACTAACAAAAGAAGGCATGTCAAGTCTTTTGTTAAATTTCATTGAAGCCACAATAACTTTAGGTTTTTGCTCCTTAGTTGATCAAATATTTATTAATTAAAGAATGCAATGGTAAAAAAAAAAAAAAAACTTTTAAAAATATCTTTCTCCAAGTAAACTTGCTTGAATTTTTTTTACTGGAAATGTACCCAGCCTGGAATGACCATAAAACCAAAATATATAAAAACTAAAAAACACACACAAATTTTACTTTTAAAATAAATTTGTTGTTTATGACAAATTTAAAAGTAGAACAGAAGAATTTTAAGATTTATTTCTGCTATAACCTCAAAGTTATTTTAAATTTTACTATTAAATTTTTTACGTAAGAAATAATAATTTTCCCACATATTTCAGCTTTAATGACTTTGCCATTTTTAAGAGAAAGACGATCTTGTTTTTTTTTTGTTTTTTGTCTCCGCGGAGTTTAGCTTTAAAAAAAAATACACAACTTTAAGTAAAGTAGAAGAAAGTCTTTTTAACGATCTCATTCAATCGATATTGCTTACAAATTTACAATATAATAACGTGCGTTTTCATTTGTTACCTCCTGAAATGTTTATCGTCTGAGTAGAACACTAAACAAAATTTATATATTTTCTTAAAAAAAAAAAAAAAAAAAAAAAGAAAACGAACAAAAAATGTCATAATTTCTTTTCCATATTTTTAAAATATTTATTTTTGCGTGGACGTCTTATTCCAAGTTAAATATATAGAAAATGTTCGCAAATCAATCTTTTCTGAATGTCTACACTTTAAAAGTAATTGTTATAAAACTAAAAAATAAAATAAAATCAACAAAGTTGCAGTTTCAACAAGAGAACTAAAAGAAGCAACAATTCAAGGAAGTCACTAACTCGAGGCGAGATCGCGCGAATAAAAGGAACCTTTCCATCTTGCGATCATAAAAGCGAATCGAGTGTGCGTGTGGCCGTGTGCAGACTTCTGTTAGATATTGCCAAAGAACGATGCTATATCATAGTAATAAGAAGAATTGTGGTGATAATCATCGCCAAGATCATGATGTTCGCCTCCACAAAAATTGCACAACGGATCTCTAATAAATCAGAGTAAAGCTGATTGTCAAAATAATGTCAATTATTAAGTAAGAAGAAGATGAATGTCATAATTCAAATTGAAAGCAACGATACGGTTTCAATTTTTAGAGTAAAGAAAAATAAATAAAAAATAAAATAACGCACCCCCTCCAAAAAGAAAGAATTAAAAAGCAACAGTCGAGAATATTATGAAATCTGCGAATAATCGAAATAAAAGTAAAAGTAAAAAAAAAATCAATGAAATTGTAAGTTGCGATAGAGTACTGGTGGTAATTAAAAAAGACAATATAAATTAAATTTAAAAGTCTTTTGATTAAAAAAAAGAAAATAAATGAGACCTTTTTCTTTAAATTTAATTCAACCAGAATTTTTTTTTATTATTATTTCGTTGTAAATAAATTACAACGAAATAATAAAAAAAAAAAAATAATAATAAATGATCCAATTCCAATATGTAAGGAAAGAATTATTTTACTTTTTCTAAAACAATTTTTTTTTTGATTGTTGCATTTTATTTTATTTTTAAACTTTTTTACCCTTTGGCCACTTTCCAGCAAAACAAATATACAACAAAATTTTCTAACTTTTTTTAATAGCATTTTTTTTTTTTTTTTTTTTTTTTGCAAAGCAAAATTAAATTACACTTGACTGAATTTGAATGCTTCAAAAACAAAAGTCAAAACAAAAACAAGACGATTCGGAATGGTTAGGTACCTCCCTTGTTCAAAAATCAAAAGCAAAACCTTTTCAAAACACACACACACACAAACAAAACTTATCGTATGTAACTTAGAAAAGAAAAAAAAATGAATATTTTTTTTGTTTTTTCCTACTGAAGAAAATGAAACTTAAAAATGCTGAAACGTTCTCCAGTAATTTTTTAAAGATAAATTGTTCATTAGTTTTTAATATTTTTAAGGTTATTTACACGATCAGAACAATGAAAGAAAGGCGCACTAATATCGTTTAAATTACGGAATACTTTGTGAAAGTTACACGGATTTTGTACATACATTTAAGACCCAAAATTATTGTTCTTCAAAACAAACAAAAAACAGGATAGATTCTTGCAATAAATACAATATTGGATTTTTCCGCAAGTATTAAAAATAAAAAAAATAAAATAAAAAGGAAACAAAATGGATCGAATCCAATACTGTTGATTTGATATTTTTTAAGTAAAAAATTGGAATAACGCCAAATACTTGAAAATATAATTTAAATTTATAGCAATAAGTATAGAAAATGTTCACGTTTTCTAACGTGTAGAAAAATTCTATAACGATTTCTTTGTTGTTGAGTTATTTCATGCACTGCAAGCTATTTTGTCGGAGAAAGCATCATGTTATATATACCCGGCATTTAGGCTCTGATTCTGTCGGCTGGATAGTACTTGCAACTGAAGACTTCTTTATAGATGGAAAAAAACAACTAATTGTGTTTCTTTTGTATTTCAATCTGAACATATTTTTATACTGGTAAAATTAGCTAAAGTGAAAAAAAATATTTATTGAATAAGTACAAATAAAACGAAAAGAAAAGTTATACAACAAAGAATGATAACGTGAAACTATTCAGCCGATGTAAGAAAAATGAACAACAGTCGAAAGCTTATTGGATCGTGTGAATAGTAATGTTCTTGTAGAACATTAACACTTAACAGAATTACTGTTTTCATTCGGTTTCCAATTGCATACCATGAAAAATGACTATTAAATATGGAAAAATTAAGTGTTTTGATTATTATTTTATGGAGTATAGTTCCATAGTCGTACTAATTACGAAAACTAGATAAAATAAGTGACTGAGGGTTTTAAAACGTGTTTTGTCGTACGTGACAAACAAGAGAACATTTCTAAGCTAAGAAAGGAACTGTACTCAATGAAAGACCTTCCATCTATAAAACAATTCCGGTTTGTTCTTTTTGCTTATGTTGTTTATTTGATGAGTTTTTAATATTTGCGGAGTGAGAAAAATTCTGTTCAAATATACTTTCAACAGTACAAAGGAAACAGTATTGTACATACACGCAACTAAAGGGTAAATAGCGCATAGGATAAATCCCCGGTACAAAAACAAAATTACAGAAATTCCTATTAGTCGAAAACAGAAAATAAACAATTATATTTGGCATGGCGTTTTTTAAAACTTAATTTTAAGAAATTGTGTTTAGGGAATAAAATAATACTAGATCAAGTAAAAATGTATATTTTTCGAAAAAAATAAATAAAAAAAAAGCAACAAGAGATTTTTTTAATTTAGGGGGAAAAAAACTAGAAGCGAAGTTTAAACTTGATGGATTTATAATCGTTTCAAAAACTAAGTATGAGATAGTTTTCATGAAAATTCTACGAAATTACTTCCAGTTTGATATTTTAGCAAGATTTTAAAACTTTAGAGGATTTTCTAAGTAGTCGATCGATCGTTCGATCTTCCGCGAATCAATATTTCTTTCTTTCCAAAATCCAACTATAAAAAAATCACGTAGCTTTGTTTTTTTTGTAATGTCAGCTCGATTCCGAACTGAATTATTATTTTTAGTTTTCTAGTAAAAAGAGAATATATCTAAACAGTGAAACCCGAAATAAAACAGTAAAAAACAATAATTCTAATTTCCATCCCTTGATCCTGATCCAAGATTTACCAAAAACGAAAGAGACGGTGAGTGTCAATATTTTGGTTACGATCGTAGCTGACACTTTTATTTGGAACTCCAGGGTCGAGTTCAAGAGCTGACGTGCTTGATTGTTATTGAAGGATTTTTTGTTGTTTTTAAACCTGTTTCTACATGACTTGGAAATATGGATTTCTTTAAAATTCAGTGTTTACAATTTACTGCATGTTGTAATTTCAGTAAATTGGTATTTTTACCACGAAGATCCAACACAGTCAAACTAAAAGAAAGTAAACGCAAAACGATCTTGTGGAAATTGGTAACTTAGGAGATAATTTTAGATTAGAGAAGCTTTAATTTTCAAACGTCTAAAATCCAAATCTTCTGCATTATTTTATTATTTCACTTTTATAAACTTTAAATAATAATAATACTTTTAAAAGTTAAAGTCGAAATATTTTTAGGTGTTGCGCCCGAATTTTCTTGCTGTTTTTTTTTTATACTCACAGTCACGACACTCAACACAGTACTAAAAAAAAAAATAATGCAAAAAAAAAAAAAAAAAAAAATGTGACTAACTGTAAACAAAACTAATCGTATATTGGGTTGAGCGACTTTTTTTTTCTTTTTTTTTTTTTAACTATAAGGGGATTCCCATAAAGCGAAACATTTTTTAAAGATTTTAAAAAAAAAGAAGTATATACATTTACAATATAATCATAATCTCTTAAAAAAATGAAAACAAAAAATTAATAATTTTCTTTTCTTTTTAAGAAGACACATGTCACTGGTACAGAAACAAACAACGGAATGGTAACTGAATAAAAGAGCAAAAAGAAAATAAACTTAAAAAAATAGAATAAAGAAAGACAAACAAATAAAAAGCAACTAACAGATTATTATTATTAATTAAATAATTAGCATTAGCAAAAAAAACGCGCGGGCTTGTTGCTTCTCCACTTAAAGAGAAATGAAATATTCTTCGGTTGTAAACAAAAGTAAAAGCGAATATGTAAAAAAATGGATTTAAAAAGAACATCAAAACAAAAGTGAATTCCGAGGGTCTAAAAAAAAATCAAAAGTTGTAACAGAAAACAAAAAGCATTTAAAATATCCAAGTAAAAAAAATATATAGGAAAGGAATTCGTTCGGTAGTAATTAGTAAGCAAGTAAAGTACTTACTTATTTTAAAAGACTTTTTTTTAGGAGAAAGCGAAGAAGAGCACACACGCATCTATCTATCCACTCCAGAGTAACATGATGTTGTGTATGTATGAAATGTATTAACGTTGTTGTGCTGTGTTGTATTCACTTGGCCACAAGAAGCAATCAGCAGCAGCCGTCATTCACTGCGACCATGACGGAGGCGGTGGCACTGACAATGGGGAACGGAGACGTCGTTGACGGAGACGATGGCAGCAGTAGAAGCAGCAGCTACCATCGTTTCTGTGCTTGATTCTGCCCCTCGTTTTTCTTCGCCAAGCTTTTATTCTTTCTTTCCCACTTTTTCTCTACTCTTTTTCTACAAGCTATATTTCCTCTCTCTCGCTCTCTCTCTCTCTCACTTTCACTTTTACTTTCTTTTTTTTTTTTTCCAACGTTCTTTCTCCTCTCTTTATCTTCTTCATAAATGTCTTTTATTCTCATTTATCTACCTTTTTTTTCACAATCCTCTTCTTCACTCGAGTTTATGTCACTTTCTTTTGTTCTTTATTTTTTTGCATCGTTTCATATTTTCCCACTTCTCAGATAACTTTCTTTTCTTTTTTTTTCACACGTTTTACATTTTGTATAATTTTATTTTCCTTTTTCTTTCTTTGTTGAAGTGAAATTTTTCTTCAACTTCGGAATTTTTACATTTGAGATAATTTCCTCTCTCTCTCTCTCTCTCTCTCTCTCTCTCAATCTATCAATTAACCTACTTATCAATCAATATTTGATCTGTATTTTATTTCAACTACTTTGAACCTATCTTATTTTTATCTATTAGCAACAGTAATATAACATCTTTTTCTATGTATATCTTATTTCTAAATAAATATCTATCATTGCTAATGCTCTCTAGCTAGACTTATTTCTATTTATTTCTTTATTCTGCATATAAATTTTGTTCCATCCAGTAATTTTAAAAAGCATAAGAAACTAAAAAGTGACTCCGAAAATCATACTTGAATGAAAGTAATTAATGTTAGAGATTTACATTTTAAAAAAGTGGGAAAACGATGTATAAATTTTTATATCTCAGAACAATTTTAGGAAAATCTATAACAAAGTGGAAAAAAATTTTCTTGTGAAGTATTTCGTCCTTTATAACTTTATTTCCGTCAGACTCTAAAAGTGATGCTTACATTGATGTGATTACACATGCGCATAAAGGAGAGGGGACGCAGAAATTTTAAATTTAATTTTTTTAAATGTGTTTGGTAGCTAGCTGATTTCATTTAGTTTCTTTTTTTTTAAATTTAATATAAATTTAAAATTTTAGCATCCCCCTCTGCTTTATGTACATGTGTAATCACATCAACTTAAACATCACTTTAATTTCTAAAAGCTTTTTTACACTTTGTCATAGATTAAAAAAATGCAACTCTTGTTTGTTAATTTCTACCCATTCCTATATCATTTATTTTTAATCGACCGTGTGCATTTTTTTTGTGCACTTTACTCAGAACTATCACTATTTTTATTTTTCTATTTCCGTATATATCTCTTCGTTTTTCTCTGTATCTCTCAAATTTATTCTCTCTATCTTTCTCTCTCACCCTCTTCATGCATGCATATGCACATGTACATGGAGAAGGTGGTCCAAAAGAAATCTGAGTATCTGTTTTCTGCCTATGATCAAATTGTTATTCTCTGGCCTTCTACCTAAGATCAGTGTAGTATCAAAGCAGTCAGCTTTAAATCAAAATGTCACTACATGGCACCCTACCTAAGAACAGTGTAGTGTGCTTGCTCTGCCTCAGATCAAAGTGTCACTGTGGACCTCTACCTAGAATCAATATAATATCTGAGTACTCAGCATAGAATGAAAGGTTCATTCCATGTCCTCTGCCTACAATCAGTGTAGTACGTTTGCTCTGCCACAGACAAAGGTGTTTTGTTCATGGCTTTCTACCTATAATCAATGTAGTATCTGTGCACTCATCATAGGATCAAAGTTCCAATCCATGGCCCCCTCACTAGGATCAGTGAAGTATATTTGTTCTGCCTCAGACCAAGGTGACACTTATTGGCTCTCTACCTAGAATCAATGTAGTATCTGTGCACTCAGCATAGGATGAAATTTTCACTCCATGGATCAGTGCAATAAGTTTGCTTTACCTCAAATCAAAGTTTCATTCCATGGTCCTCAACCTGAATCATTGTAGTATCTGTGCACTCAGCTTAGGATTAAAGCTTCACTCTATGGCTGCTGCCTAGTCTCAGTGTAGTATGTTTGTTTTTTCTCAGATCAAGATGTCTCTTTGTGGCTCTTTACCTAGAATAAATGTAGTATCCAGGCATTCAACATAGGATCAAAGTTTCACTTCATGGCCGCTGCCTAAGATCATAGTGTATGTTTGCTCTGCCTCAGATCAAAGTGTCACTTTGTGGCCCTCTACCAAGAATCATCGTAGTATCTGTGCACTCAGCATAGGATCAAACTTTCCTGCTATTGACCTCTACCTAAGATCAGTGTAGTATTTATGCATTCAGCCTAGGATCAAAGCATTGAGCCATGACCCCTTGCCTAGGATCAGTGTAGTATGTTTGCTTTGCTTCAGATCAAATTATCACTACATGCCCCTCTACCTAGAGTCAATGTAGTATCTGTGCACTCAGTTTAAATCCTTAGTCCTCTATATATGTGCACTGTATCTGCTAGTTAATTTTTTCTATGCTGTTCAAGTAGCAGAGTTGTGAATATATTACTTACCTGCTTACTTCCAGTTTAAATCAGGTCAGGATTCGCTTGTTAATTTTAGTAATCAATTTACTTTAAACATCATAGAACTTAATGACATAAAAACAAAGAGATTCTACAGTTAAATCATATTAAAAAGACAATCACCAAAGTTAAGAGGTTTTAAATATGGTTACTACTTAGATGGGGTACTACTTGAACCTGGGTATTGTAAGCAACCTCTTACAATCCAAAATATGTTTCATCTTTAAATAATCCCAAAAGGGTTGATAAACTATAAAAAATAAATCAAGCAGTCAAAAAACTATCTATCAAATTTGTTCATATTGGTTTTAGCCTCTCCATATCTATCTAGATATTTACTTGACCACCCATTAAGTCAGGTTAATCAGTTTTTAACGTGGGGATGTTTTCACTCAGGACGCTGGTCCAAACTGGTCTTAGCTGATCATAGCTTGTCCAAGCTGGTCATAGCTGGTATAAGCTAGTCATAGCTGGTTTTAGCATGTCCAAGCTGGTCCAGGCCAGAGCCAGTCCAAGCTAGTCTTAGCTGTAATACCACCAGCCAAGGGGCAAGCCCTGTGCCAGGTAGGTATTTGATAGATCATCCTTAAAAGGATGATCCATGTCTCCATATCTATCTATCTAGATATTCATACTGTGTATCATGGATTTTTCACCTGTACAAAGGTACTAAGTTTTGTATGAGAAAGTTTATGTTCTTCCATTTTCCTACTAAATAAAACTTACCTACATTTAAGCATTCCAATTCCTCTCATTTATTTTGACTTTCATCCGATGCCAATCTATTTCATAACCATATTGGCTATTAAAAATGGTCCTCGTCTTAGAGTAATTTCCAGGTGACTCACCTACTGACACCAGTTTTGTTCAGTTGAGTTTTTATTGTTAATCAGTTTTCTCTACTCTCTGATGCTGCAAACTTCAAGAGCGAGAGACGCCACATTCTGGTAGATCTACAGCACTTCCAGTATTTTGAAACTTTGAAAGAATTTCTGAAATACCATTTCTCGAAATTCCTAAGTTTCTTAGCAAACATTACTTGCTGGCTTATTTTGTCTACCATCTCCATTATTAGTCTCTTTGCAAATTTTCAATATGATGTCAACAAGTGCAGAAAAAATGCTGAAATGCAAAGTCAATGTTTTAATTATTTTTTTTTTATTATTATTATTGCTGTTGCAATAAAAAAAAAAATGAAATATCATATTCCCAGTGGAACTATTAAGCTGAAAAACAAAAAGGCAAGATGGCTAGAGACCTTTTGCACAGCTATTTTTAGAGGTCATCTCCTATTTCTCTTTTCAGTTAGAAATCCAGCCAGAAAAAAACAAACAATTTTAGAAAAGAAATATCTCAGAAAGAGGCCAATATTTCATGTAAAGACAAATTATCAGATATCAACTTACTGAAAATTATTATAAACTTACAATAGTTTAAAATTTCTAAAGACTTTTGCATTAAACTGTATAAGAGCAATTTACAGCTTTAAAGATTTCTGCAATTAATGTAATCAACCTTAATTTAATATTAATAATTGTGAGTACAACATGATAAAAGATTCTTTTATGATAAGTAAACACAAGTGAAATTTCTTTTGAGATTTTGCTATTCTGATCACTTTCTGTAATGTCCTCTACTGCAGCTTTTGGAGTTTTACCAGGTCTTTACTGATCTAAAATGCTTCCAATGATTTGAAACTTCAAGAGTACATCAGAGATGTCAATTCTTGAAATTCCAAAGTTCCTTCACCATCTCCATTATCTTCATCTAGGTTTCAACAAGTAATGTAAGAATTCCGAAACTTGAAATCAGAGTTTTAAATCAATTAAGAAAGAAAAAATCAGTCATGTTGCAAAAATAATTTGCATATTCACAATGAAAAGCAAAAAAACAAAAAGGTGATATGGCTGAAACCTTTTGCACAGCCATTTTTAGGTTGTCTGTCTTCTCATTCTTAAAGCCTGCTGGAAAAAAAACACTATTTAGGAAAATAAATATCTTAGAAAGTGGTCAACATTTCATATGTAAAAACATCTACTTATTGGAAAATAATAAAAATTTACAATAGTTTAAAATTGCCAAAGACTTTTGCATTAAATTGTAAGATTAAAAGTGCAATTTACAGCTTTAAAGATGGCTACAATTAATGTAATCAACCTTTATTCAATATTAATAATTATGAGTATAACTTGATATTAGGGTGCAGAAAAGTGAAATAAATTCAATAAAAAAAATAATAATAAAAAATGAAAAAAAAAAAATTTTTTTCATGTTGCTAGTAATAAAGAAACTGAAAAAGATTTTAGTCCGTTTTGCAATTTTATGACCACACTTCTGAAAAGGATAGAACTGCACTCTCTTTTTCCACTTTCCAACAGATATCATTCTGATATGTTTTGCAGAACCTCCATCAACGAAATAAGTGCAGCCTTTACATTGGTCATTCCAACTCAGTACAAAGCTAACTTGAGCTCAATCATTATAACCATTCTTATCATTACTTACTCTAATTTATGCCTGGACTAAAAAAAAAAAAGCAGACATACCCAAGAGACATTGAGAACTTTGTTCCCCTACAGTTTCTATAATAAAAATAAACAGTCTATAGTAAACTCAAATTTTTGTTGCTTCCTAAAGAGGTCCTTCCCTTCCCTCCATTAGAATGTCTGACGCTCAACTTCTCGAGAGCAACTCTCTGCGGCTTCTCAGTGTCACGTTGACTGCTGACCTGAGATGGAATAAATACATTGAGTCAATTGCCTTGTCCACTGCAAGGAAAGTTGGCTCCCTGAGTCGCGCCAGGAAGTTTTTCTCCCTGGAGTCGATCCTCCAGATCTACAAAACAACAATTCACCCTTGCATGGAGTATTGCTGCCATATATGGTCTGGTGCCCCTTCTGTTTGCCTCAGGGTTCTTGATAGGCTCCAGAGCCGGATATGCAATGTAATTGGCCCTGCCCTGGCGTCTCGTCTACAGTCACTTTCTCACAGACATGCCGTCGCCTCCCTCTGTCTGTTCTACAAATACTTCCATGGAAATTGTTCCGAGGAGCTGTATTCGCTGGTTCCCAGGCGTCATGAGTTCAAGCGCCATACGAGGCTGGCATCCCACTCTCACCCCTTCACTGTCGAAACTCCTAAATGTAGCCGTCTCTTCTACTCTAATAGCTTCATGTCTTGCACCTCTCGCCTGTGGAACTCCCTTCCCTATTACTGTTTCCCTGTGAGCTATAATCTCCAGCTATTCAAGTGTAATGTCAATCGACATCTCCAGTTGCCTTGATCTATCCACTACCCTCATCCTTTCTTCTATCACTCCTATCTGACCTTGCTCTAAATTTTCTGTAACCCCTTGCATCCTAGTGGCTTCCCGCCTTGCTTGGGGTGAAATGCTTAAAAAAAAAAAAAAAAAAAAATTTTTATGTATGAACATGCTTACACCTAGAATATACTAACATGCAACCTTTAATTCCATAAAAGCATAAAAATGTATAGTCTATATTTCACAAAGCAAATCACTTTCATTTGAGATGAAACCTCTGTTGTTTCATTTGAAATTTAAGTTTAGGGATGTTTAGTATAAGCACTCAAGAAATAAAAAGGGTATTAATGAACATTTGTCATTCAGTATTGCATTCATAAATATCCTGATACTCACAAGTAATAAATAGGTTTATGGTCACATCCAGTAGAAATACCAGTTCCCATTCAATCACTGAAATTAAGCAATGTCAAGCCTGGTCACTATCTAGATGAGTGATCACTTAGGAATACCAGGTGCTGTAAACTTGGATGTGAAGGTGGTGTAATGGATAATAGCTCGGAATTGTTAATCAGAGAGCTGAGTTCCAATTCCCTTTGGCTTTCACATACACGCAAATAACCTTGGAAAAAGTATGAACACACCTCTTCTCCCCCATCTATGGGTTAATTAGTAAGATTTGTATCACTAAACCATTGTTATCTAACCCCTTCCTAAGGTTCCCATTTGATCACCAGAGTTAAGCAATGTCATGTCTAGTCAGTATCTAGATGGGTGACTTTTTGGAAATACCAGACTTGTATCACTAAACCATTATTATCTCTCTGGTCCCCCCAACTATTACAAACTAAAAATATTTTCTGGCTTTAAATAACCTGCAAAGGATTGATAAACTGTAAAAAATTAATGAATCATTCAACCAATCAAAAAATAACAGCATAGATTTTGAAAGGTTTGCTTTAATGAGAATAATGGCTTGGAATTGTTAATTGGAGTGTGACACTATAGTGACACTGGTAGTATGAAAAAAAGGGTTCATGTGAAAACCACCCTGTATAGGAATGTGAGAATTGGAAGGGTTAAAAATGTTAAAAACATTAAGGTGAAAACATGAATTGAAATATGAAGCAAGGAAAAAATTAGAAATGTTTTTTTTTCCTTTCTCATAGCCAGAAACACTGACTGGAATGTTGAATTCAAAACATGGTTTGAGAAATGTAAAATATAAACTGAAAGGCAATTGGAATTGTTATGATTCGCAAAACCGAAAAGTGAATGGAGTTGTGATAAATTGCAAAGCCAATAATGTAAACTATTTGATTGCCATCAGAACATAGGAAGGAATGATAAACAAAGTTTGTTGCTGAAGAATGTATTGTTTTGAATAAGTGACCGCTTTGTTTGAAGGTTAGTATCCATTCCAAAAATGAAGAGATAGAAAATTTAATTGATATGAATATCAATGAATTTTGATATGTGGTAGGAGTTGGGTGAAATACATATAAACAGAATGCTTAAGCAAGCCAGCAGTTGGGTGAAATACATATAAACAGAATACTTAAGCAAGCCAGCAGTTGGAAGCAAGAGATGCAGATAAGATGAGACAGCAGGGGATGAAGGAGATGCTGAACTCCATGTGACCTGCTGCCAAGAGAATTCTCAACTTTGTTCTGTTGTTTTTAACTCACTCCAAGTTTTAGAAGGAAAATACAAAGTGTCAAATAGAGAGTTTAACAGGAAGGGTTAATTTTGTTGTGTCAAAAACTATGTAAACTAATTGAAAATTAACCTGGCGACCTTCTTCATTATTTTGTTATGATATTTTAATTTTCACCAGTGGAAGGATTCTTTGTCCTTTTCTAGCATGGTTCTGCAACCACGTGATCCAGCACTCAAGTACAGACAAAATTTGATCTTCACTGCTCTGTGATGAAGGAACACAACATGGAACAGAAGCAAATGAAAGAATGAAGTGTAAGGCAGATAACTATCAGTTGACCTGTGGCCATGTTCTAGGAATACTGAATTTCAATTCCAGTTGGGTTTTTTATATTCACTTATGTGCAAATACCTTTGGGAAAGGTATAAATCCACTTCTTTTCCCCAAAATTATGGCTTAATTAGTAAGACTTGTATTATTAAACCATTATTATCCCCCCACCACACACACACACACACCAAATTTTTAAAATATAAAAATTATTTCCTGGCTTTAAATAACCGGCAAAGGGTTGATAATCTATAGAAAGTGAATCAATCAATAAAAAAAGTAATAAATATCAACCTAAAATCCAGGTATCTTCTACTTTGACATTTTGTTTCTTAACACATTTTACCCATTTTGAGTTTTAATTCAATAAATTAACCTAGATAAATAAATAAATAGCCTTGAGCACTTATTGGGACTTAAACTCAGCCCAGACCTCAAGTGAAACTCATCACTTCCCTGTACTGTTCATCCTGCTATGCCCTACCTTTACAAGAGCCAGATCAGGTTGAAAATGGAGTACTACTGCTATAAATGAGCAGGAGTTGCCCAGTCTTCACTTTTCAATTTTTATATAGTCCAAAAGCATCTACACAGCTTTGTGAGTGATTAATTATTTTCTACAACCTCTTTCCCACAGATGAAATATAGCAGGCCTCATGCTGCTCTTTTGCTATTTCCACAGGAAGTTTTCAAAGTACATTCCTTAGTTCCACCAGTTCTAAACGTCACAGCCAAGACCAGCCATACTAAACACATTCTAGTGAACCACCCTCATTCCTTTTATATACCATTGGTGAGATATAAGTTCCACTTCAGCAGCTTCTTCTTACAAACTGCTACTTTTTGAAACTGACTCCAAAGACCTTGCTTCCATGATCACTACAGTTTTTACTTGTTCAAGGTTAAGGTTAACTGTTATCTTCCCCACATATCCACATAAACTGTGAGGATTACTCTGTAATCCTCTACTTAGAATGGCTCTTGAGCCTTGTACAGGGTGAGTAATATTGTAAAAAGAAACAGTGCTTTTACAAATAAACAACTTGTATAATCATAGTGTAACTGTTAAACAGAAAAAACAAAGAATTGAGGTTACTGAAAATTTGCACGGTCATTTTTAAATGACATAATGTTAATCTACTTACACAATGGTAATTATTAGAAAGGTACAGTTTCCGTTTCAATTTGGTGCTGTTAAAATGATCTAAAATGATTCCAATGACTTGAAACTGCAAAAGTACATCAGAGAAACCACTTCCTGAAATTCCAAAGTTCCTTCTTCACCCAGTTTTCTTGGAAAATTTTTGCTATAATTTCAACAAGCAATGTAAGAATGCAGACACTTGAAGCCAGAGTTTTAAATCAATTAAAAAAGAAAAAATATCAGTGATATTGTAAAAAGAATTTACAGCAGAAAGAAAAACAAAAAAGTAATATGGTTGAAACCTTTTGCACAGCCATTTTTAAGTTATCTCTCATCTCATTCCTAAAGCCAGCTGTAAAAAATACACTATTTAGGAAAATAAATATCTCAGAAAGTGGCCAACATTTCATGGATAAAAGACACAACATCATGCATCTACTTACAAATTGGTAATTATTATACATTTACAATAATTTAAAGTAACTGGAAACTTTTGCATTCAACAATATAAGTGCAATTTGTAGCTTTAATGATTTCAGCAATTAATGTAATCAACCTTAATTCAATATTAATAATTGTGAGTACAACATGGTGTTAGATCCTAAAAGATTCTTTGTCATGCCATGGGGAGTATAGGGTCACAACCTCACTGTTAGGGTTGCTGCTTTCTTTTCCATATCAAGTAGGCTTCTTATAGGGTGGCGTTGCCATCCACATATCTAACTGGCTTCAAATTCACAGTTATCCTTCTCTTAGACTGGTTGATAACCAAAGCTTGAGAGTCTAGTCTTCTCTGTTATTTAACCCATACTTGGGGGAAGAAGAAATGGATTCACACTTGTCCCAAACAATGCAGAATATTTTAAATGACTATAGTATATTCTTTTTTGAAAAAAAGTTGTTCACAATCATATGTACTTTCCAATAATGAAACCATAATTTTCACATTATTCAATAAGTTTTTATATTTTTTGTTTGACAAAACATATTTCTTATAGAAATCAGCAGTGAATTCAGAATGAAATTTGGATTTCAAACATTTGTTTCATTGTAAATCAATTAACTCCAATTGATACTTTTTCTGCCACTTGCTCCACAAATTAATTAGGTAATTAGTGTTCAGGTATTAAGATGGTAGGCCAGACAAAAATCCTTCATGTGCCAGATGTAGCCTAGTGGCTGGGTGTTGCCAACCATTGGTCTCTGGCTAAATATTAATGTACCAGTTACCAGCACTTCCCATATAATAATGTTATGGTAATATTAACTGTTTCCCTCCAAGGGAACATTTGGCATTCATTGAACGAGCAGCCAGTATTGCTTAGGTTGAAATTTATAAAATCTTTATCTTAATTTTTTAGAAAATTAGGTTTCTCAAGTTCAGTGCCTGTTAACACTCTTTGCAGTATTGATGGGGGTTTCCTTCCTAACCTTTTATCTGAAGAAGTGTGGCATGTCAACATTATGATTATATCGTTATTTATTAATTACATGTGCTATCCATTTTAGATGTTGCCGCTATTGGTAGTTTATGTGGTTTCTATTTGTTATAGTTCTTTGTGATTATTTAATGGCAGTCCACAAGGTTTCAAGGAGTATGACCTTTGCCAAAACCAACAAACTTTAATCACTCAAAGCTATTTTTAACTATTGATCTTATAAAGTAGTTGACAGTTTAGATATTTCTGAACAGATGTGGTGCCAGGCATGACATCCATATGAAAGTCTAGATCCGACAAGGCTATTTAAGAACATGACTAATTCTGGTGCAGCTTATTCTATGTTCAATTTCCTTTTCATCTAAACTACACAATGTGATAGGTAAATTGTTGCCATTTTATATTTTTAATTTTGCTCATGTGCATTGTTTTTGATTTTGGTTGTTTTTGGTCAGTTGGGCACTGTCTGTGAAAAAAAGAGCACCATGATGCAATTCACGCTACCAGAAATTTCGAAATGGCATGATGTACTGCTTGGCATTCATACTGGAAGCTCCAATACAAACATTTCAGAGTGTTTGGGTGACAATCTGAGGACAGTGCAGAAGATTTGGAAAGAGTTGGATGAACCTAATGATGATTATGAAGGTGGTTGGAATAATCACTAGTGATGGTGATGCTATGCCTCCATTCAGCTTCCTACAGGGACTCAAACTCAATGCAGAGGCCTTGTGGAGGTAGTGCTTCCCTGGGTCAAGAAGGTGGCTGCTGGAAGACACTATGTCTGGCAACACCATGCCAGACAAGCAGGAGAACCCAGTCATAGTTGTCAGGCAATTTCTGTAACCCACCCACTTACATCTGGCCACCTAACTTCCCAGACTGCAACACCCTTGATTATTATGTGTGGGGCAAAGTTGAGTGAGAGACCAACAAAACTCTTTTTAACACTAAAGATGAACTGAAGCAAGGATTATGGCAGCATTCACCAACTTAAACAAGGAGACCATCCAGAAAAGTTGCAGGAGATTCCGAACTCATCTGGAAACTATTGTTGAAGCTGATGGCAATTTTATTGAATAAATTTACTCTGTATTCTTTAGAAGTTTGTTTAGAACAAGTTAATGGCTTTTTTAGGATTCCTCAACATGAATAAAAGTTCACTTTTTGAATAATAAGAATTATATGACGCAGTGGAGGCATCAGGATTCTAGAAGTGCTTAGGCTGGACATGGCCAAAAATTGGTTAGAAACCACTGGTATAAAATAAGATTTTTAAATGAGGAGAGGTTGTATAACTTTTAAAAATGCCATATCCCTTCAGGATGTAGATTATCATGACTTTCCACAACTTCATTATCTGTGAATTGCTATGACTTATTAGGAAACATAATGGAGTTGTTTTCCATTGCTTTCCGCATTGTTTTAAATTCAGTCCTTCTCTTAGACTATCCCCAGAAGAGTTACAGGAGAGTCATCTGCAGGCCATGGTTACAGCCAATGGTGATTTTATTGAATAAATTTGCTCTTTAGTATTTCAAGATATTTTTGTGTAATTTTGGTAAATATATCTCTTAGAATGAGATGTAAGTGTTATTTCCATTTTTGTCTAATTTAGATGATAATTTAACCATCGTACCCTGTATAAGGCCCATGAAATGTTTGTGATCCATTTTTGGGGAAGGACAAAAGGAATCTTATTTGTCATCAAATATAGCAGGTATATCAGAAAGTATTTTCTTGTGTATAATACAACTTAAGTATAATGACTCCTTGTTTCTGAAGCTTAAAAAGGAATAAATTACATCCTTGAGTATATGAACCCATAGTAGAGTAATTCTTACATCATTTTTTTTGAACAGTTGTATCATATTATCCATTAAAATCTCAGTGTCATACATATATTTCACTAAAATATTTAATTTTTCATGATACTAAAGAATAGAGATGAACCGGATGTTTAGCCATTGGATGTTTCTTGTCAATTTCTGTTTCAATTTCTGTTTTCAAAGAAATTTCCTAATTGGACTTTTACCCTGTAATACATTTTAAGGTGTTAATTAATCTATCATACTTTTCTGTTTGATGTGACTTTTCTTTTTTTTCTTTTTTTTTAAAGCATATCACCACCAAGCAAGGTGGGAGTGCCACTAGCACACAAGGGGGTTACAGAGAGTGAAAGTAAGAGAAAAGAGGGATGTTTGAGGAAAGGATAAAGACAAGGATGAGGATCAAGATCAAGGCATCAGAAGATGTCAATTGACATTACATTTGAATATTTGAAGGTTATAGCTATCAGGGAAGCAATTAAGCGGAAGGGAATTCCACTGATGTGATGTGTGAGATAAAAAAGCTGTTGGAGTAGAAGAGACAGCTACATTTAAACATTTTGACAGTGAAAGGGTGAGACTGAGATGCCAACCTAGTAGTATGCATAAATTCATGTAGTTTGGAAACCAGTGAAAGTAGCTCATCAGAGCAGTTGCCATGAAAATACTTGTAGAAAAGACAGAGGGAAGCCACAGCATGTCTGTGAGAAAGTGACTGTAGATGAGATGCCAGATCAGGACCTATCACATTGCATATACGTGTCTAGATTTTGTTGAGGACCTCAAGATGAACAATAGGGGAACCAGACCATATATGGCAGCAGTATTCAATGCAAGGATGAATGGCTGATTTGTAGATTTGAAAGATGGACTCAGACGAGAAAAACCTTCTGGTGTGACACAGAGAATCAACTTTCCATGCGGTAGATGAAAGTCAGCGAAAAGTGTGAGACCAAGCAGGTGCAGAGAGGCACAATCATGGAGGTGAGCATCAGCCATTTTGATGGGAGGCAGAGAGGGTTCTCTATGGTGGGTAGATGAGAGCAGTTTTGTTTTGGAGGCATTAAAGTTTACAAGCCATTTCTTACCCCATTTAACCACTGATTGGAGGTACTTTTCAAGACCAACGGCCAGGTTAGTTTTGTCAGCGATGCCGGATTTATTATTGAGGCAAGAGTAAATAATAGTGTCATCTACACAGATGACATCAGGAAGATCATTGATGAAGAACAGAAATAGTGTATGACCCAGGATAGAGCCTTGGGGAACACCAGTGTTTGTATAAGAGGAACTGGAGAAAAACCTTCATTTCATGGTTTGGAGGACGACCATCATTTCATGGTTTGACAGAAATGATTTAATTAAGCCAAATAATTGTCCTCTAATGCTGTATCCCTGAAGCTTACAAAGAAGGCTGGCATACCAAACCCTACCAAATGCTTTAGAGATATCTAGAGCCACAGCTCGAGCTTCGCAGTTATTGTCAAGTGCTTGCTATGTAACTGTTTTTGGCCATGGGTTAAATTTTATTGGGGGTGCCTTTGCAGCTAAAGCACAGCCCCTACATTTTGCCACTGCGTTCTCAATATCCCTGTCCATATTCAGCTAATATACAAAACTTTGCATTAGGCTCTTCATCCTAGTGCTGCCCGGGTGACCAGTATGAAAATCCTTTAGTATTTGCTTCTGCAGTGTATATGGAATCACTACATGTTCTCTGTATAACAATACTGTATCACAAAGCAAAAAAACATTTGTTGTGTACTGGTCCCACTCGGCTATTTTTTCTTTTATTTAAAAAATTCAGCTATGGCAGTGAGCACATCAGTGCTAAACTGAGCAAAGTGGAAATTTATTTAATAAAGAAATATATAATAAAGTTTATTATATTTCTAAACTATGAAAATTAAAAAAATATTCTTTCATTTAGAATGATGAGAGAAACAGATATTGTCAACATAATAAATACCTTTTATAAACCATTGTTATCATCACCTGCCTACATTGTGTTTTATTATCTATTGTGCTGAATGTATTTGCAATATTGCTGTTTCAAATAAGAAGGTCTTTAAGCTGAGCAAAAATTTCTGAAAATGTGTGCTTGTATATAATACGACTCCCTTTTTTTTCTGGAGACACCTGCAGCAATGCAAAAAGATCTAGAAGAGTGGCCATTCAAGATGACTTTCATTTTACAATTTGATAGAAAAGACTGAATCAGTTCAAAAATTCATCCAGAAATACCATAACATTTCAACTTGTTAAGAAAACCAGTATGATAAAACCTTGTCAAATGTGAATTACTGTGGCTTTGAACAGGTTGATCACCCTCCCTATTCTCCTGACTTAGTCCCATTTGACTCTCATCTGTCCTATCATCTGTTCCCCAACATGAAAAAACACTTGGCTGGGAACCAGTATCGCAATGATAATGATGTTATATCTGTTATTGATAACTTTTTTGACCAACAGCTTCTTCACCAATCACTGTGGCTTTGAACAAGTTTATCCCCCTCCCTATTCTCCTGACTTAGTCTCATTTGACTCTCATCTGTTCCCCAACATGAAAAAACACTTGGCTGGAAACCAGTATCATAATGATAATGATGTTATATCAGCTAATGATGACTTTTTTAACCAACAGCTTCTTCACCAATAGGATCCAAGCAATGCAACACCAACAGAAGAGGTGTGTAGATTGCAAGGGAGATTATGTTGAAAAATAAAACTCATTTGTTCACACTTCATGAGAGTATCTTATTCAGCCTATGAACTTTTTGGCCAACCCTTGTAATGGAAAGTCAAGTAAATATATTCTCAATCAGTCAAGACTTTAACACCTCACATTAAGTGAAAGGAGGAGGGATAGAAGATTTACTCTTATTTAGACACTATTACAAAACTGCCAGTAGTCATGAGAGTCAAACTTGTTAGAAGCTATACAATGCCTCATTCTATCAGCAAACAAAAATTTAGTCTCTTTGAGGACATGTTTGCAATTATTGCAAGCAAACACAAATAGGTGTCTTATGATTGGAACTATCACTGTGGAACACCCAGAAGAAATGATTCTTATGGTCTATAGTTGCTGAACAGGCTGACATGAACCAAAGAGAAGATTGTGGCATAACCTGATATTTCCAAGAAGGGACAAAAGCATCAATGTTGACTTTAACCAAAAAGAAATCTTTATGATACAATTCTCAATAGGAAGGTTAAGAATATCAATCCGAGGGACATCTTGAAAAAAGTCAAAAAATGAATCCCAATCAGCATGCTGGTAACATAAAGTTTTGTCTATAGGAGGTTTTCTTTCTAATAGATATTGCAAAAGAAATATCAACAGAAACTACTGTGTGATCCAAATTACCAGACAGGACAGAGTGATGCTCGACAAGAACTAAGAGAGGAAGTAAGGAACAAATCAAGTAAAGAAGCATATTGATTAGATTTATTAGGAAAACACATAGGGAAATTCACTATTTGACCAAGAGACAGAGCAATAGAAAAATTGAAAGTCTGAATACCAGCAACATCAGTGATATTAGAATGCTTAAACCACTTGATGTAATGAGCTTTAAAATCACCAAACACAAAAATGTTCACATATGAATCTAGAGAGGAAGCCATTTCGCATACTCTCAGAAATTTTTTCTAATATATTGCAGTGCTGAGAAGAAGGAGAGTGATAAAGGAAAAAGAGATAGATAACAGCGTGCAATAACAAAAGTCAAACTCACATAAAAGGGATCATCTGGGGACTCAAAAGACAGTTCTCTTGAATTGGAAAATTTTTTTGTGGATATAAACACCAAGGCATATGTATCCTAGAATCTTTTTGACAAAGAGGAAGATAGGCTGGAACAGAGAACTCATTGGTAGCAATAGAAAAATTTAAATTAGTTTCGCAGAGTGAATAAAATCTAGAAATTGTTTCAAGAGAAAACATTCTACACTACAGATATTGAAATGTATTCCACGAATATTGGAGAAAGAAAGATTGAGGGGGAGTAGGTAATTCTCTTGCTTACTGGTTTATTCATATTTCTTTTCATTGTATCTGTCATGGGAAGATTTTGTTTTAAGAAGACGGGAAATAGACAGAATGACAGTGATCCAATTCAATCTTCCTTTACAATAATTTAATTTGATCTGTAAGCATCATTTCCTTATGAGGACTGACATCATAGCATGCATATTCTTGCAAATACATATTGATATCAAAACCCTTGTTGATAAATCATCTTCCCCACATAATAAAACGTTAATAAATTTTTGGATATAAAGTATATTTGTAAGTGAATATGTGTTATACACCCACATAATTCCATGTTTACAATGTGCTAATATTAATGGTAATATTAATGGTAATATTAGCCATTTCCTTATAAGGAAACATTTGGCATGCATTGACTGAGCATCCAGTACTCCTTTGGTTGAAATTTATAAAATCTTTATCTTAAAACAATTTTTCAGGAAAACAGGCTTCACAAGTCTAGTATTTGTTATCGCTCTTTCCAGTATTAGTAGGAGTTTCCTTCCTAACCTTTTATTTGAATTATTGTTGAATGTCAGTCTCTTGATTATGTCATTATTTTCACTTTGAGTTACATGTGCTAGCCATTTTAGTTGTTGCTGCTGTTGAAATTCCTCAAAGGATGTAGTTTCTGTTATTTTGTACTGTTCTTTATTTATGATTTTTTAATGCCAGTCCACAAGTTTTGAAGAAGGTTGATCTTGCCAAGACCCACAAACTTCAATTGTTCAAGCCATTTTTAACCATTGATCTTAGCAATTGTATACAGTTGAAAGTTTAGATATTTCTGAATAGATGTGGCACAATGCATGACAATTCATATGAAAGTCTTCTTCTGACAAGGCTAATTAAGAATATGACTTGTATTTCAAGTTAATGTTTTGGTTTTGTAGTAATTTGCAATGTCGGGTAAAAACTACCTTTAGTACAGCCTATGTTCAATTACCTGATCTTCTATATTAAATTTGTTATAACTGATCCATACACCAAGGCAAGGTCTCATCATTTTACACTTCAAACTATCTCTAGTGGAGCCTAATCCATGTTCAATTTCCTTATCTCCTGTACTAAATTCATTATAACTGATCCATACACTGAAGTATTTAAAGTGGTTAATATTTATTGAGTCCACATCCTGAACCTCTATGATGGATTCAGGGATCTTGCCATCACTGCTTTCATTCAAATTCTAAATCATAGTTGGTTCCACAAAGCAGCAGTTTCTGGGAAGAAGCTGCTCATGTGGGACTTACTTCTCATCAATTGATCATGAAAGAGATGAGGGTGGTTCACTAAAATGTGCATATCATGGGTGATCCTAGACGTGAAAGTTAGAACTGTTGGAACCAAGGAATGTAGTTTGTCTGAATAATTTGAATGGAAATAGTGATAGAGCAGTGAGATGCTCATGGATGTTTCATCTGCGAGAAATGGATAGTAGGGTGGAAAATAATTTGTCACCTACAAGGATGTGGAGACATTTTGGGACTCTACTGAAACTGGAAAGTGAAGACTGGTCAGCTCCTGCCTATAAAGGTGGAGGATAGAAGGGAGAGTCAGGTACAGGGAACAGACCACTTTTTAGTTGTCTTTATCAATGGATTGTATGAATGAACTCCCCTTGAAATCTGGGTTAAGTCCCAATAGGTACTCAAGACACAGGGCCTCCCTGTGGTAACATCCATTCATCATGATTAGTGATAGTTAAGGTTCTGATTGGTGAGGATACACCCTTCAAACAAATAATACATCCATGCGTAACACAACTTCTCAAAAATATGCAGTATACAAGCAAAATGACACATTGTGATAAATGTAAGCTGCTTAATGTAGAGTGGAGGTTAAAAGTCAGTTTTACAACTCACAAGCCATTAGTAGTGAGTACAAGCTTTACTGGCTCTAAGCCAGTTTAGGATAAAATTAGTAAATACTGAAGTAGAATGAAAATTGAAGACTATAATTTCAATTGGTAACCTATGAAATGGGGTGCTGAAAAATTGTCAGTTTAACCAAAAATGTATTTTTAAAAACAATTCTAATGATTTGTGAAATTTTCGGAAATGAGACTGACCAAGAAATTTTCAGCACTTTCTCTCTCTCTCTCTCTCTCACACACACACACACACACACATATATATATATACATATATTATAATTTTTACATATGGACAAAAACAAGTAATATAATAAACTTTGTATGTAAAAATTATAATAAATAATTATTGCTTTACTCTTGGTATCTAGCCTTCCTTTGAATTAATGCTGTGAATGTTAGAATTTATATTATTTTCATTCTCATTACATTTGGGTATATATATATATATATATATATATATATATATATATATGCTGAATACAGTTTTAAATTATGCTATATTTACGGATGAAAGAGCTCAATATCAGATGTAGAGCATATAAATATAACAATAGACACTTAGGTCAACACCAAGTATGCTTGAACACTCTGTGTGTTGGCTGATAGCTCAACTATTTATATAGACTGAGGAATGAGGTCATATGGTTAACAAGGTTAATTATTATCCTAATAGTTATTGAATAGGTGGCAATGGTTGTATTTTAGATTATTCTAAAGTCTATTGAGTAGAAATAATTATGGGCCAAAATGTGGTGATTTTATAGCTTTTAACTTTTCACTCATTATTGATTATTGATTATTCAGGATATTTTGCATTTATTCATTAATTATTCACTGTTGATTATTATTATTAGATTTACTTAGTTATGGTTATGTGTATATTCATACAATTTGTTAATTTGTTTATTATTTATTTAGTTAATTTGTTTATTTATTTTTTTTCCTTTTGCAGGTGTGATTATGTTATTTGTTTAGTTTAAAGTCTTGGCTTTGTTTAAAGTATATCACATTAGCTGTGTTGTATGTAGTGTGCATATATTTGCATCTTTCTTGGTGATGTTTTACAAAATATTCTTTTTTAGCTTTCAATTTTTAAGTAATGTACTAACAATTTTTTTGTGTTTGCATTTTGAGATAAGTTCTGATCATTTACTTACTAATTTGTGTTGATCTAGGAATGTGATTATAGCTATTTCCTCCTCCCAAGAAATTGTACAGTTTTTGCATTTATTGTTGTAGGCTGATGCTGTTTTCTTTATTTTCCATGCTATTTTTGGTGTATTTTTGTTTTTAAAAACATATGTTTTGAAAGTGTTATGTTGTTTGCATATTTACTATTAGCAAAAGATGTTTTACCTGCATAGTTTCTCAGTTTCCAAGGGTCCTTCAGTTATTCCTATGTATATTTTTTCTTTGTTATCTGTGCTTTTTATAGTGTTTTTGTATATCATATTGCTTTGCATGCAATTACTGCTTAAGGGACACTTATGCTTTACTCTGTTTTTACAGGAGGGTTTGGTTTGTGTGGGTAACTTGTTGCTTATTTTTTCTGTTTTTCTATTATTTGGGTCATGATATTGGTGCAACTCTAACTGATTTTTAATGTATTTCTGTTGAATATCTTGTGGAGAGTGCTTGATAGGGAAGGGTGTTTGATGGGAGGGTGTTTGTGGATGAGTTTAAAGATAATTCCCCTACATTTGTTTTTATGTTTTTGTGGCATGGTAGATTAAACTGTATATTGTTTCTTTTTCTGTTGACTTTTTGTGGTGTGTGTATGTGTTGCCAAAAATCCACTATTTTTACAGCTATTTCATAATCTTTTTTTGACTTTCTTGAAAGTGATTTCATTAGAAGAATTGTTAGATAACCTATGGTTAATTGAGTGCAGGATAGGCTTCATTATTGTTTACAGGTGGTTGGAAGATGTGTATATGTAAAGTTGTTTGTCACTGGGTTTTCTATATGGCTAATATATATATATATATATATATATATATATATATATATATATATCAAGTGAGTTAAAGTTGTTCAATTATCTTCATAAGATAACTGAACAACTTTAACTCACTTTTTAACTCTAAGCCCTGAGTTTCATGGAATTACATCTATACTTCATGAGACTTATTATTAAAGGCCTATCTCTTAATATTTTTGAAATACCATTGTTGCTATTGTTATATATATATATATATATATATATATATATATATATATATATATATATATATATATATATATATGATAAAAATATTGTTTTAAGGTATTTATGGCTAAAAGTGGTCAATATCAGCGATAGAGTGTATTTAAATATAAATTATTATATTATAATTAAGGATGAAACAAACTTTTGCCACTCAGCATCCACCTGGCCACAGCAGAGGTGAACAAAAACTTGGAGAGTGGGAAATAAATGAAACTGAAACAAAGATATCTGGAAGAGGCATGGCACATGGAACTAGAATGATCTACTCCTGTGGACAAAATAAAGAGTTCAGTTCAAAAGTCCAATTGGCTGAAAGGTTGTGAATATGACAACAAAGATGAGGACAACAGTCCAGACAGTGTAAATAGTTACAATACCTCATGTCAGAAATAGAGACAGATATAGATATTCATATATATGACACTGGGTAGAATGGGTAAAAGGTGGAAAGGAAGGATTAATCAGCACATACCAGCAAATATTTGTTAAGAGTAAATTGAAGAAATTGTATATATGCATGAATACAACAGTTTTGGTAATAGCTGAATATTTATTAAACAACCATCCTGTTACCTCATCTTATAACCTGGATATATTCTTTATACTGGGGAATGCTACTTCAAAATTTCCTTTGAAGGTGTTGGAATCTATTTATATCAAGTCCTGTCAGTCATCCCTCTATAGACAGAAGTAGCAGTTATTAAGCTTTAATATAATTAGCCTATAGATATATTTATTATGTAACATCCAGTCTTTGGTATTTATTTGTGTACATTTCCTATCATTAACAGCTTGGATGAGAGAGGATGGATAAGCTGATTTTTTGTTAATTGTTCTATATTTCTATATTATCTCTTTACAGTAAAGTAATTTTTTATTATTCCTCATTTTGTTATTTTTCCTCTTTTTCTAACACGTACATCTTTGTTACTATGATATATATATGCACATATATTATATATATATATATATATATATATATATATATATATATATATATATATATATATATATATTTGAAGGTAAAAGACAGTAGGAAAACTGTATTATTAGCCAACGCGTTTTGTCCAATGTGGATTTTTTCTAGGCATTTTCAAGGTTTCATATTTGGACGAAATGCAGTGGCTAATAATACAGTTTTCCTATTGTCTTTTACCTTTATACATATTGTCTTTTTTTACAGGTTAACTCTGAGAAAATTTTCATATATATATATATATATATATATATATATATATATATATGCATACATACAGTCACACATGCAGATACAGATAGATAGATAGATAGATAGATAGATAGATAGATAGATAGATAGATAAATCTACCCATTGTGGAAATCTGTTGGTGAAAGTGTGGTAATGGTAAGTTTTATAATTTTTTTACTACCTCAATTTCAGACAAAATTTAAATTGCTCTGTAGCTTCTGTTTTCTGAAACTAAATTGAGCATTTTTTTATTCATCAATTTGTATTTTTCAACACACCAAGTATTTGTTTTGCCATTTTTATTATATTTTCTTCCAGATCCATATATATATATATATATATATATTAGGTTGGTGCAAAAATAATGACGTAATAATGTCGTTTTTTGACGTTACGTCAAAAAACGACATTATTACGTCATTATTTTTGCACCAACCTAATATATATATATAAATACATACATACATATATATATATATATATATATATATATATATATATATATATATATAAATGCATACATATATACATACATATATATATATATATATATATATATATATATATATATATATATATACAGTAGCGTCCAAAACTAAGGGACAAAATTTTGAAACCTAATATTTGTTAGAAATAACAACTTTGAAAAGCTGAAATTTTGACAACTGGTAGTCGTTATCATCCATAATAACATACTAAAATTTGAATCATTTGCAAAGGATAGAAAAAGAATTATAACAATTATTTATTTATTTTCAAATTTGAAACGTCCAAAAGTAAGGGACAAAATTGAGAAAAACAATGTGTAAACGGCAAAAAAACAATAAAAATACATGTACAATCAATATTTAGTAAATGAGCCCTTGCTCTCAATGACAGCTGCACATCTTCGACTACAAGAACGAATCAGTTCTTGACAATCCTCGATACTAATTTTAGACCATTCTTCTTGAAGCTTCACCCACAAATCCTCCGTGTTAGTGGGATTTCTTTCCATAACTTTCACTCCTAAGGTCTTCCAAAGATTTTCTATTGGATTTAGGACTTTGCGGTGGCCAATCCATAATTTCCAAATCTTGCTCGCTAAGGTAACTCATTACCACCTTTGCCTTGTGACATGGGGCATTATCTTGCATAAAGGTAGCCCTATCGAAACCTGAATTCTGTATGATTGGCACAACATGATCTTGAACAATGTTTTTATAGATCTGCACGTTTACACGAGTTTGTAACCGGACAAGAGGCGTTGTACCTTGGCTAGAAAACATTCCAAATACCATGACGCTTCCGCCCCCAAACTTGACAGTTTTCTTAGTACACTTTGCACTTAATCTTTCACCAATACATCTCTTTACATTGTTTTTTCCATCATTTCCAAATAAATTAAACTTGCTTTCATCACTGAAAAATACTTTTGCCCAATTTTCATATGTCCAAATTACATACCTGTTTGCAAACTCTAATCTCTTCTTATTCTTCGAACTAACAAGTGGTTTCTTCCCTGGGGTTCGATTAAACAGCCCTATTTCTTGCAGTCGTCTAGAAACAGTCTGTCTTGACACATTAACACATGAGGTACTATTCATAAGCCTTTTAATTTCTGTGCAAGACTTAAAACGGTCCTTTAATGACATACGCTGCATTATTCGATCTTCTCTTGCCAAAGTTTTGCGGGGTCTGCTGGTTTTAAAAGCACTAACTATTTTGCCAGTATCATTGTAGGATTTAACAACCCTGCTTACAACACTCTTGGAACGTTTCACTTTCTCTGAAATCTCTCTAATGGTGTGCTTTTCCTTGTGTAGCTTCACAATAGCTTGTCTCACAGAGTAATCAAGTTTTGGGCGTTTCGCCATGGTGCCGGCTGATGCAACGTTTACAAATGACTAAGTAAGACTTATTCTTTAGAGAAAATCAAAAAATTTGAATATAGCATACTGTTTACATTGTTTTTCTCAATTTTGTCCCTTACTTTTGGACAATCCTATTTTGAAAATAAATAAATAATTGTTATAATTCTTTGTCTATCCTTTGCAAATGATTCAAATTTTAGTATGTTATGGATGATAACGACTACGAGTTGTCAAAATTTCAGCTTTTCACAGTTGTTATTTCTAACAAATATTAGGTTTTAAAATTTTGTCCCTTAGTTTTGGACGCTACTGTATATATATATATATATATATATATATATATATATATATATATATATATATATATAGCTAAAATCCAAATATATTAATTAATGCTTTGGAATATAGAAGAATATTGCAGAAAGGTACACTTTCCATAATCTGAAAATTAGTTTCTAAAAAGGAATGATCAGATGCTATCTTTCTGTTACACTTCAAATGCTTGAAGTTATAAACATTGAATGGAGCAACATTAACTCTTCTTTCTATAAAAAAAATGTTATCTACAAGTTTATCTACAAGTCTTGAACATTTAAAGAAATCAAAAGAAAAAACTTTTTCTATACTTAGTCAATTTATTCATTTGTTTAATTCTTGCTTATTTTCTGACTAATAATTTGATAAGATTATTAAAAGCTTAATATTTTGCCATTTTGAACTTGGTACATTTTTCCGAGATTTTAAAATGACGTGTGTTGACGTAACCCTTTTTTGAATGCTTTCCATTTTTGAAATGAGCTGAGTTCTATCAGATGACATAGACAATATTCTCATACAAAAAATTTTTATGAAGTTCATCCCCAATTTTTAAAATTACATGTTATGCATTTTTAACCTGAATTTTTATTTTCAAAGTGTTTTTTCTCATTTTATTAAGACTGCACCTACCCCCTTTTAACATCACACTGACAATATATACACAAACACACAGGGAAAGGATATTGAAGAGTTATCAACCCCATCCAATTCACAAAATCTACTGAAATGATTATACATATGATTATTTTTTTAGAAGTGTTTCTTAGTCAGGATGAGAACTTTCTATACACACCCATACGTGTGTTGACATCTCTCTCTCTCTCTCTCTCTCTATATATATATATATATATATATATATATATATATATATATATATATATATATGTGAACATAAAATACACATATATATATATATATATTAAACCTGATGTGCTGTTAACAATTCAGCCACAGAGAACTTTTAGTTCTCAATATTTTGAAACAGAAATGACTTATTGAGAAAGATTGGTGATGATGTGTGTATATAAGCAGTAATTCAAGCATTGCTAACTGGAAGTTTTCTGTGGCTGAATAGTTAACAGCACATCAGGATTAAAGACAGTTTCTGTATAGGATACAGGTTCAATTCCTGTCAAAGAACATATTTTCTAATAAATTTCTCGAACATTCAGGCTGCTAAATGTAATTAATACTGTTTATTTAGAAAACCAGAGCATTTATTCAATGTAAGTTGTATTCATAAAAATAATTCTTAACAGAAAATATATAAAAATGTTTGTCATATTTAATGATTTCATATAATATGCTGTCATTGTTTACATTAGATTACATTTCGGGGCAGAAATGATATATCAATAAAAATCGGCGATGATGTGTGTTTATAAGCAATATATATATATATATATATATATATATATATATATATATATATGAATAAAAAGACAAGAGGAAAAACTATTCTTAGCTGATGCGTTTTGTCTTTTGAGGGACTTTATCAAGGCAAGGTAGGATTTATTTTATTGCATGTGTTTATGAACAAAAGCAAGGATGTCATTGGTTTATCAAGGTTTTTAAATTTGAAACCATTTATGAATGTTCATCAAGAGTGGTTGAAAGGTCAGTCAAAACATGGGGAGGACACACTATTTTGACTGACCTTTCAAACACCTGATTGACCTTCATAAATGTTCTCAAATTAAAAATCCTTCATTGCTTTGATAAAAGCCCTCAAAGGATGAAAAATTGTTGGCTAATAATAGTTTTCTTCATTTTCATTCTTTTTCTTCCTTTAGGGATATGCTGTATATGAAAATACACACACACACACACACACACATATATATATATATATATATATATATATATATATATTGATAATATTAGTGGTCAGTATATATATATACATTTCCAAGAGGATAGAATCCAAGTAGAGCTCAATGTGCAGGACAGAGTGAGAATATAATATAATATAAAAGGCTCAAACACTAATATTCCATGGTTTTCCATATTAGTGTTTGAGCTTTATATTTATATATATATATATATATATATATATATATATATATATATATATTACTTTGAATGTTATTTTTAATGGATACTCCTATTTGAGTAGACATTGTGTTTATTTATTAAACAGTATATTTATTTATTTACATTTACTGGCCTGAATATTCAAGAAATCTTATTAAATATATTTGCTATCAATTACTTTTTTAGAATATATATATATATATATATATATATATATATATATATATATACACACACATACACACACATATATATATATATATATATATATATATATATATATATATATATATATATATACACATATGTACTTGCACATACCAAACATGAGTATACATAGATTTTGTTGAATTGATAGATAGTAATAAAATTGCACAAAGAAAAGTAACCAAAAAATTTCTTTCAGAGTCACATAAAAAATATTATTGAATGTTTATGGATATCTCAACACTCTTTCTCACTCTCTCTAAATATATGTCATTATTTTTCTCTCCAACCATTTCCACCATTCTTTATTCCTTATAATTCTCTCCTATTCTTCCATCATGCTTTTCTCTTTCTGTTTTTCCCAACACCAGGTCTCTACTCTGTTATAATAAAGTTCTATAAATCTTTCTTTATTTATTTAATTATCATAGATTCAATTTTTCCAGGATTCCCAATTTCATATTGCAAAACTCTTTGTCACCATATTCCCCAAATCTCTCTTCACTTCATAATTCCCATCATTCATTTTTCTTTCTTTTATAATCAGGTCTCTTTTACTAATCATTTTTCTCCTTACTTTTGCCTATTCTTATCTCTTTCTTTTTTCATACTGCCTTTCTTATTTCTTTTACTTTCTTTGTGTATATATTTAATATTTACTAAACTTGGTTTAGTATTATGGCACAAGGCCAAATCCGAGAGCGATTTTATTGGCATCAATTACTAAATAGGTAGTTCCATGTGTAAAGAAATTCAACATTCAAAATACTGGCTTTTACACAAATCTCAACCACTGGTTGTAAATATATAATTATTTCAACCACAAGACAAAAGAAATAACAACCTCTCCTGTCACTTCCCATTTAGAAACTTAGCTTCATATAGAATAAGGTGAACTTATCAGTGGGAATATGAAAAGGAATTATGTATTTAAATTATTTACACTCATACTATTGTCCTCATTTTTGTTGTTATTATCACAGTGTTTCAGCCATTATGCCTTCCAGCTTTCTTTAGGTGCTTGACAATCTGGGAAACCTTCAGTTTTGAACTCAATGCTTTATTCAATCTACAGAGTAGATTGTTCTCATTCTTCTGACCATGTCTAAGGATATCTTATCTTATTTAGTATTGCTCAGTTGTTGCTTACCCTGTTCCCACTGAGTTTAAGTCTGCACTAACTGTCCCAGAGATTGAACTCACAATTACTATGCCACTAAATTCATGAAACAATCATATATACTACTTCATTCTACCAAGAAACATCTGGTCTGGTGCTCCTGCTACATATTTAAAGATTCTTGATAAAATCTAAAGAAGAAAAATCTGTAATGTTATTAGTCCTGACCTGGCATCTTGGCTTCAGTCACTTTCCCACTTCATAATGTTGTTTCCCTGTGCCTTTTCTATAAATACTTTCATGGTAATTTTTCTGATGAACTTTCCTCTATGGTACCTAGACTTTATGAATTTAAGTGCAGTACTAGATTTGCAATAAGGTCTCATTGATTTACGGTTGAATTTGTAACCATAAGTTCTATGCTAACAGCTTCTTTTCTCACTCATGAAACTCTCTTTTGACCTCTTACTTTCCAATCAACTTTGATCTTCAAATGCAATGTCAATCATTATCTTCTCTCTTCTTAATTCTTATTTCTTTATTGTCCTTTCTTCTTAATAGCATATTTTTCTCATATTATCTAATACTCAGTAAACACTTGTGGCTTTATTACCTTGCTTGGGATGAAATGATTAAAAAAATGATTTAGACCTGCTAGGTTTGAAAATCTATATTTAAAACTTTGGGTCTTTATCTGAACTTGAATACCAGTCTCTGGCATCAGTGGGGAATGTATAATTATTTTGGTCATAAGACAGGCTACCTTGTGGTGCACTCTGCTATCTTTATCTTCTTATTATATAATCTGTTTTCAATTTCTTTCTATTTGTTTATTTCTAGTCTCACTTATTGATGTGCATGTAGCATAGTGGATATCAACATAGAAATTGGCATGATGTACTTAAATTTCAGCTGAGGCCATTGCGTTCATTTTTTGCACAAATACTCTTGGAAAGGTATGAACCTATCTCTTCTCTCTCTAGCTAGGTGTTAATAACAAGGCAGACTGGTTCTTTAGCTTTGGTTGGAAACCAGTCTAGAAGAAAGACAATTCCAAATCCGAAATCAGTTAGGTGTGGGACAAGCAAGTTCATACCATAAAAACGTACTTGCTGCAGAAACCACAGCAGCAACACCTAATGTAGTGAGGCTGTAGTTCTATGCTCAGGGGGAGTCTCCATGGTTAATATACATACATTTCTACTTCTCCCATTTGTGATATTTGCTTTTTCTATTTCATTTTTCCTTTTCCTCTTTATCTACTTTTTATTTTATTTTTTTACTCTTTTTTTCTATCCTTCACCTTTTTATATATCCCTTTCTTCCTCTGGTTCTTACTGTCTCTTTTCTTTTTTACATTGATTTTCTCTTGTTGACTTTATGCTTTCTTTTTTTTATTTTATTTTATTTTTTAACAAGTTTCTATTTTCATTTTTCTGTGTCTCATGCAATATTTTAGTACATATTCATCTTTTGTCTTTCTCTTTTTTCTTCCTTTCTAAATTGCATTTTCTCTTTTTTCTTATTATTTAAAATTTTTCATTCTTTCTCTTTCTTTTTCACTTATTCAAAATTCTTAATCTAACTTTATCCTTTTTTGTCATTAAACTAATACAGTGTAACCCAGATATAAGAGAGTTGTTGAGAATAAGTCTCTTATATCTGGATTTCTCTTATATCCGGGTTTTGCCTATTTTGTTTCGGTAAGTATGACTCTAACTTGGGACCAGATAAAATCTCTCTTATATTCGGGTTTCTCTTATATCAGGGTCTCTAATATCCGGGTTACACTGTAATAATAAATAAAAACATTTCTTTTTTTAATTATTTTTCTTACTATTATATATTATATTAAATCAGTATTATTGCTGTCATTATGAGAAGCCATCTTTCTTTTTCCTCATTATAACCTATTCATAGTATTATAGGTATGAATAACAATAGCCATTATGCCACATATTCAAACTTTTTTTCTTGTCTTAATTTCAGTAATTATTAATACTATTATCTGAAAATTTTTCTTTTTTTCTTTCACATTTTTCCTTTTTTTTCTTTCACTTTTCTTCCATCATTTTTCATGTCTTCTTCTTCACTTTTGTCCTTTTCATTCTTTTAACTTTTCTTTTATTTTTAATCCAAATCTTTTTCATGTCTGCTTCTTCGGTTTAGTCCTTTTCATTCATTTACCTTTTCTTTCATTTTTTTCTCCATCTTTTTTCATGCTTTCTTCTTCACTTTTGTCCTTTTCATTCTTTTCCTTTTTTTCTTTCATTTCTGCTCCATCTTTTGTCATGTCTTCTTCAATTTGGTCCTTTTCATTCTTTTACATTTTCTTTCATTTTTGCATCTTCTTTTTTCTTTTTCATTTTCATTCTTTTATTTTCTTTTCATTTTTGCTTATCTGATATTCCTACCATTTTTTTTTTTTTGCTATTCTATTCTCTTCACCCCCTATTTTCACAGATTTATTTTTCTTTTTTACAGCCACACCTTTTTTTTCCAAATTCCTGGAAAGCCACATCCTTACATCCTTTGTACTTATCCCTCAGCAATAAAAGATTTTTTTTATTATTTTGTTTTAGTATTATGAAAGAAGGCCTTATATTCTGGTCATCTCTTTCTCATGCAATCCAACAAATAATTTTCCTTCTTACTTTTACCTGTATTTATCTGACTTTATATTTTTTTGTGTAGAGTATTTTTCATTTTTTTGTTCTCTGCTTAGGTGTGGTTTTATAAAGTAGCTATTCTGCTTTTTTCTTATTACGGAAACCAACACTTTTTGGATTTTTTTAAGTAGCAAGGTCATCTGACATTGCCTGAAACAAAGTATATTTCATGATTACCACTTCAAGTTAATCTTTGCTCCTCTCAAGCATTCTCTAAAATATCTGAAAATGTTCTTCTACAAATTGTTTCTTCCATAAACGTACAGCAAATTTTTTTTTCCTAGAAAAATTACAAATTTTACCAAAAATAACCTGACTTATAAATTGAAAGGTTCTTCATCTACCCAAGTTTTTTTTTTATTCTAGAAGAAATTATTTTACTTTAAGATGATTCAATATATAATCATGAAAATTTATATAAATTAAAATTCAATGAAAATTAGTAAAAAAAATTTATTTTTAAATTATAACAGTGTGAAAAAATAAAATAAAATAATAATAATGAATAATAATGAATAATAAAACAACAAAAAAAGAAATACCTTTTCCCATGATGCTAGTAATAAAGGAATTAGAGATGTTATTACCCTACTTGGCTTAAATGAGGTGATGCTGTTTAAGTCTATAACAAGGCAAACCTCACTCTTTTTCCCTTCCTTCCTGCACGACATGGAAATTATGCCCCTGTTGGGTCACATTTGTTTATCTGGTCCACTGACAACTGAACTATTTTCCACTTTCCAATGCATGATATTTGCATGTGCATTTCAGAATCTGCACATATGAAGTAAATCAACCTTTGCTTTGGTCATTCCAACTCAATGCAAGGCTGATTTGAGCTCAACCTTTATAACCATGTTTAAATTTCCAACAACAAAGTAAATATAAAATTTTCTTTGGTTGTTCCAACTCTGTGCAAGGCTGACTTGAACTCAACCATTGCAACAATGCTTATCCTTACTTACTGTAACTTCTGGACCAAGAAAAAGAAGAAATGCACATACCATAACCATCATTAGAGGGTTTAAGCAACCCTCTAATGATGAAGTAAGTATAAACTTTTCTTTTGTCATTCCAATTCTGTGCAAGACTGACTTGAGAGTGACTATTATAATAATGATTATACTTACTCTAACTCCTGGATCAAAAAGAAAACAGACATACCTAAGAGATATTGAGAACTTTGTTTCACTACAGTTTATATAAAAAAAGAGAATAAATGATCCGTGGTTTTGTCTGCTTGCTTCTTTTTAACTGTTTATATATAAACACACACCCACCTAAAATAGACACCAAGAAGTTACTAGTGTAAAGTATAATTTACATAAAAGGATAAAACTTGCCGAAAATTTAAATCTTATATCAAATTATCATATTAGAAAGTTTCATCGAACATCTATAATAATTAAGCTATTTAAATTTTAATACCTTTCAACGTACACACTAAGAAATTAAAATTATTTTTACATGCAAAGACATGTGTTCAAAGTTACAAATTGCACGATATATATAAAGATAGATGTCAAAATAAGGCTATATATATATAAAGATAGATGTCAAAAGAAGGCAATATATATAAAGATAGATGTCAAAAGAAGGCAATATATATAAAGATAGATGTCAAAAGAAGGCATTATATATAAAGATACATGTCAAAAGAAGGCAATATATATATACATGTCAAAAGAAGGCAATATATATATATATATATATACATGTCAAAAGAAGGCAATATATATAAAGATGAATGTCAAAAGAAGGCAATATATATACATGTCAAAAGAAGGCAATATATATAAAGATACATGTCAAAAGAAGGCGATATATATATATATCAAAAGAAGGCAATATATATAAAGATACACGTCAAAAGAAGGCAATATATGTATACATGTCAAAAGAAGTCAATATATATATACATGTCAAAAGAAGTCAATATATATAAAGATACATGTCAAAAGAAGGCAAAAGAAGAAAAGAAGATCCATTTCTTGACTTTCAAGATATTCACTACATTTGTATCTATAGAAATCAACTGATTGGATTTTTAGTTATTCACTAAAGAGACAAGTCATTTTTATTTCCTCTTCAGTCACATTTTATTCATTCCTCATCACAACCAAATTCATTTTTGATTTTAAAAAGACAGTTACAAACACACACACATCTTTAAAGGACACAAAAAATGACAAGGACAAAATGCAAAATTTTTCTAGGTAAAACTCCTACATGAGAAAGATTTTGATATATTTTCAAAATCTTGTCCATTCTTCACTTTTCACTCATTAATAAATTCATTAAAGCTTAAACAAGGCCATATAAAAATTAAAACAACTACATGTCCATTTGTTACCAAGCAATCAGAAAATTGCTTAACTAACAGAAACTATTATAAAAAAATATCATATTTCACAGCATATAAGATCTACTTATCCTATATATTAAAATTTCATAAATGTAAAAACGATATAAATATGTGACAGAGTCTTAGTAGACGATATTAAAAACTAACTTACCCATATTACCAAGTAAATTATCACTCACTGAGAAACAAAAATTAACTTAATTTGAACTAGGCCAAATAGGGAAGATGGATGAAGTTCTAGTAACATTCAGTATCCCATTCATTAATTTTTTCTTATTATCCCATATTGAAATGATATTGTTTTATATTGCTGAGGGTTTTATATGCTAAAAGTGGCTAAACTTGATTAATATTTTAGAGATGTAAAACAGAAGCATATCTGTTGCATATCCGTCTCTGGATTTTGTCTAGGACCTTGAAAAGATTCAAATTCTTGCAAGTTGTTTGTTCTGATTATTACATGTCCATCATGAATAATTATACAAACTGATACTAATTAAAATTTGATGAAACAAGTAAATTTTGTACTCTTGAATTATAACAAACACATTAAATATTAAAACATACTTCTATTAGTCACACATTAAAAGTAAAAGTATGGTGGATCATGAGCCATGGTTTTATGTACTATCAAATATGGTGATCAAATCAATGAAATAGTATTAGATGGTGGAAATGGATTGATTTACTTGTGTGTCAGTATAGAGCTAGCCATAGTGAGCTGGTTTCTCTTTTACCATGAGAAACAAGGAAAGGTATATCCATCTAGTTGCCTACCTGAGTTTTGACTGGTTTTATTTTCCTGTTTATGCAATGTTGTCATATGACACTTCTTATATAAAGGGGGATAATTAGATTCATATGCCTTCTTCTTTGTGCCATGACCCTTCAGGATGCTGGCAATCATGGCTAATCTAATTTTCCTGTCATTTGCCTTAAAAAATTTTGTGATTCTGTTATTTTTCCTAATCCCTGTTCTGCCAATCCATCTACACAAGCTTGTTATATAAGTTATGCACTATTTTCCTCTGTCCCCTTTGCCTTCATTACATTCTGTGAGTGTCAAATTTTCTAAGCTTTCTTTCTTCATTATGTGCCCTAGAAATTTCAACTGCTTCTTTCTAATGTTAAGTATAAATCTCCATTTTGTTTCCATTTTCTCTAAAATTTCGTCATTGCTCACATGTTTATGTTATTTTCAGCATCCTTCTACATAACCATATTTTTGTTACTTCAAGTCTCTTCTTCATCCATGAAGGGATTGTCCAGCATTCACTGCCATATAGGAGTACTGATATTACATATTAGTTCAGTACGCTTACCCTGCAAAATTATAAAGCTTGAAGTTTCTCTTTATTTAATTTTTAGATTAACTGAGAGGAAAAAAGGAGCTCAATCAATATATTTCCACTAGCAAAATATTTAATATAAAAGTGCTACTGTGGCTCTTGAGCCATTTGCTTAGGCTACCTTTATGTACCACCAAATATGGTGACCAGATCAATAAAAATTAGTCCAATAGTTTAAAATAGATGAACTGAGTTGACTATAGTAATTATAAGTTTTATTTCCACTAGTACTGTCTATTTCAATAAAGCTTGTAAAATTCAAGTACATCCAGAAAAAAAAGGAAAATAAAGATATAAGAAAATAGTAAGAAACATTTCATAATATAAATAGTAATACAAAAATTAATAAATAAAAATTATAATATAATATAATATAATATAATATATGATATGATATAATATATAATATAATTAATATAATTACTATAATATATAATATAATAATAGAAATGGTTATAAAAAAATTAATAAATAAAAATTATAATATAATTAATATAATATAATATATAATATAATTTAATATATAATATAATAATAGAAATGGTTATAACAAAAATTTAATAAATAAAAATTATAATATAATTAATATAATATATAATATAATTAATACAATATAATATATAATATAATTAATATAATATATAATATAATTAATATAATTTAATATATAATATAATTAATATAATATAATATATAATTAATATAATTTAATATATAATATAATTAATATAATTTAATATATAATATAATTAATATAATTTAATATATAATATAATTAATATAAGTTAATATATAATATAATTAATATAATTTAATATATAATATAATTAATATAATATAATATATAATATAATTAATATAATTTAATATATAATATAATTAATATAATTTAATATATAATATAATTAATATAAGTTAATATATAATATAATGATAAAAATGGTTATAAGACAAAAATTATAACTTCAATTTGCCAATAGGGAAAATATTAAACATTTTAAAATGGATATGCTGATAGCATAACAGTTATCAGCAGAGAAAGTGAAATCAAGAAGCCAAGTTTACATTCTGGCTTAGTCTGTAGTATTCATCTTTACACTAATTTTTTTTAAGCATTTCACCCCAAGCAAAGCAAGATTGCTACTACCATTCAGTGGGTTACAGAGAGTGAAACTGAGGGAAAAGACTGTATATAATGGGGATTGAGGAAAAGATAAAAGACCGGGGAACAAGGCAACAGAAGATAGCAAGTGAGGTTGCATTTAAATTTTTGAAGATTGTAGTTATCAGGAAAGCAAGTAAATGGAAGGGAATTCCACAGGCAGGAAGTGGCAGAAAAGAAACTGTTGGAGTCAAAGTGGCAGTTGCATTTAACTATTTCAACAGTAAAAGGGTGGGACCTAGATGCCAATCTGGTAGCACGCTTAAATTCATGTAGTCGAGGTACCAGAGGAAAAAACTCACATTTCAAAGTTATCTATTTTTACTTATCTTCTTCTTGAGTTGTGACTCTGTTCGAGGTATGGTGGTTGTTTGAAGAGATAAAAAATGCAGAGTTCTACAGGGCAGGAGAAAAGAATCTCTATATTGAAAATTAATTATAGGTTTTGTTAATATCATGACATTTATAATGACTTTTGTCCTATATAGTGGGGATTGAGGAAAGGATAAAAGTAGAATGGGGATCAAGGCAAAAGAATAGGAAGGGAGTTCCACTGTCAGGAAGTGCAAGAAAAGAAACTGCTGGAATAGAAGTGGTTACATTTAACTATATCAACAGTAAAAGGATGGGACCTAGATGCCAATCTAGTAGCACACTTAAATTCATGTAGTCAGGGGCTCAGGGAATATTGGCTTGTCAGAACAGTTGCCATAAAAATATTTGTAGAAAAGACAGAAGGAAGCCACATCACATCTATGAGAAAGTGACTGAAGTCAAGATGTCAAGTCAGGACCTATTAAATTGCAGATCCTTTTTTGGATTTTGTCGAGAACCTTGAGACGAAGAGCAGGGTCACCAGACCAGATATGTCAACAATATTCAATGCTCTCAGGAAAGTCATGTATTCATTTCTTCTCTTCCCAGCTATGGTTTAAATAGCAGGGTAGACTGAACTCTTTAACCTTAATTGGGAGATAGTCTAAGAGAAGGACTGAATGCAAAACCATGGGGAAATTTCCCAATAAGTCATAGCAATTGACAAATAATGAAGCTGTGGAATGTCATGATCATCTACATCTTGAAGGGACATGGCATTTTAAAAAGATATACAGCCACCCCTCATGTAACAATCAGGTTTTATACCACTGGTTCCCAACCTTTTTTTTTTAGCTATGTCCTGCCTAAACACCTCTAGAATCCTGATTCCCTGACTTTGACATGTAATTCTTATTATTCAAAAAGTGAACTTTCATATGGACAAAGCCTAAAAAGCTATTAACTTGGTCTAAATAAGCTTCTAAAAAACAGAGAGTAAATTTATTCAATAAAATCACCATTGGCTTCAACCACAGTCTCCAGGCGACTTCAGAATCTCCTGCAACTTTTCTGGATGGTCTCCTTGATTAAGTTGGTAAATGCTGCCATAATCCTTGCTTCAGTTCATCTTTAGTGTTAAAAAGAGTTTTGTTGGTCTCTCACTTAACTTTGCTCCACACATAATAATCAAGGGAGTTACAGTCTGGGGAGTTAGGTGGTCAGATATAAGTGGGTGATATGATCACGGAAATTGTCTGATAACTATGACTGGGTTCTTCTGCTTGTTTGGCATGGAATTGCCAGACATAGTGTCTTGCTTCTTGACCCAGGGAAGCACTGCCTCTACAAGGTACTTGATGTAAGCCTCTGTGTTGAGTCTGAGGCCCTTTGGGAAGATGAATGGAGGCATAACATCACAATCACTAGTGATTATTCTAACCACCTTCGTAATCGCCATTAGATTCATCCAACTCTTTCCAAATCCTCTGCACTGTCCTCATATTGTCAACCAAACTCTCTGAAAATTAATGGAGGCATAACATTGCTATCATGAGTAATCACTCCAAATACCATGATGTTTACTGTATATTTGGCTTTCATTACACTTGGTACATTCTTTGCATACACAGTAAGTCAATGGTTGTTCTGTGTATTCATATTGGAGCTTCCAGTATGAATACCAAGCAGTACAGTATGCCATTTCCAAATTTCTGGCAGAGTGAATTGCATCATGGTGCTCTTTTTCTCACAGGCGGTGCCCAACTGACCCTACTATAGTGTGCAGTCGACAAATTCACATCTGCAAAATTAAAAATATAAAATGGCAACAATTTACCCCTTTCACCCTGTTTACACATAAATATTTTATGCATGCATGCTGTATATGTACCATATGTATTAACTTGCACACACACACACACATACTAGAAAAAACGTTTGCTGTTAATAACTCATTCTTAAACTGCTGACCTTAAAAATCTGATTGCCAACCTTAAAAATTAAATTGTTCAAATCACACCCCCACTCCAGGGTGTGTGTCCCACGTTGAAAACCATGGTTCTATACCAACAAAATGGTAGCTAAGTGAAAAACTGTACCTGACCTTCTATTTCCAGCATCTTCTATGTACCTGACATTCTATTTCCACATCTACGGGGTGTGTCAACCACCTTCAGATAGATTTAAAATGTTGCTTTTGCATCATTTGTAACATTCCTGATTTATTTTTAATTTTTATTAAACACGTAAGTCATTAAGTGAGGGAGTGTTGTATATATTTTTTAATAAAATAAGTTATATTTTAATTTATTTAATATATCTTAATATAGAAGTAAGTGGATGGTGGAACAAAGTTCAGGAGAGATAAAGAAAAGATAAAATTTATTAAGAGCTACAAAGGACAGGAAATTATGGAGAGCTACGATCACCAATGTCCTGAATAGCATATAAGAAGAATGAGTTTGTGTCAACCAGCTTCAGATAGCTGAAAAGTTTATTTGCACCATTTGTAACATCTCACCTACAGTCACTCTCTCACAGATGTGCTGTGGCTTCCCTCTGTCTTTTCTACAAGTACTTTCATGGCAGCTGCTCTGATGAGGTACTTTTACTGGTTCCCAAACTGCATGAATTTAGGCGTGCTACTAGGTTGGCATCTCAGTCCCACCTTTTCACTGTCGAAACAGTTAAATGTAACCGTCTCTTCTACTCCAACAGCTTATCTCGCATTTCCTGACAGTGGAACTCCCTCTTTCTTGCTTGGTTCCCTGATAACTATAACCTTCAAGTATTCAAATGTAATGTCAATCGACATCTGATGCCTTGACCCTGATTGCTGTTCCTTCTCTGTGTCCTTTCTTCAAACATCCTCTTTACTCCTGCTCTCACTTTCTGTAACCCCTTGCATGCTAGTGGCACTCCCAGCTTGCCTGGGGTGATATACTTAAAAAAAAAAAATTTCTAATTTATTTCTAAATGTTTATACAGTATAGCAGTATACCGAACAGTAAATATAATAGACAAAATCCCAAATCAGTTCTATATTCTGTACATCAGTTTACATATTGTAAATACAGAAAAAGTAAATTTTTATTTCATTTTCACTTTGTTTAATCATTTTATCTTGATTCATTTCCAAGAAAGCAAGACAATCACAATCAAAATTTTTGTGTTATGTATAATACTGAGTGTTTTTCATGTTTTTAAATTTTTTATTCCCTATGATTTTATAGCAGGTGGTAAGTACAGGAGGTCATTAAACAGGTAAGTCATTAAGTGAGGAGGAGCTTTATATATTTTTAATAAAATAAGTTGTATTTTAATTTATTTAATATATCTTGACAATATAAAAGCCATATTTCATTTACAGTGAAGACACAAGTAATATTTTAATAAACTAATTTAGTAAAATATTACATTAATCACCATAAATTAGAGAAAACCCATTATAATGAGCATATAGCTGCAAAGGAAAGAACAAACAAGGATTAAGGTTTCAACAGTGTGTTTGTTTTTCTTGTTTTTTTTTAAGCATTTCACCCCAAGCAAGGTGGAAGTTCCACTAGCCCACAAGGGGTTACAGAAAGTGAAAGTAAAAGAAAAGAGGAGTGTTTGAGGAAAGGATAAAGAGAAAGACAGGGAAAAATCAAGACATCACAAGATGTCGATTGACATTACATTTAACTTTTTGAAGTTTATAGCTATCAGGGAAGCAAGTGATAGGAAGGGAGTTCAATACAGACAGATATGGTTCCTTAGTTGACATTGCTAAGGGAAGTGATTATGTGTAAGGATGTTGTTGGTAAGGATGTTGTAGGTAGCGGGTCAGTGGCTGAGGTCACAGTGGTGATGATAAGACAGGCATGTGGTATGGTCTTGTAGTCTTGTGAGGCGTGTTGGTGGGTTGGTTGGCTGAGGTCACAGCAATGATGATATGAGAGGCCTGGAGTGGATTTGTGAATCTGTGGTAGCATGAGTGGAATGTTTTTGACTGGATTGGCATGGTGAGTTGTGTTGGTAGGTCAGAGGTGATGATGATAGCTGATGCCATTGTTGACATGGCCTGCTACTGTGTGTTAGTAGTCGGGTTGCCCATTGATTAATCTAGGTCACAGTGGTGATGACAAGAGGGACAGTCATGGTGGTGATGATGAGAGCTGATGCCACTGTCAACAGCTGGCCTGTCGGCCTGTTACTGAGTTAGTCATTTATGAGGGGCTTTCTTTTAAGAGAATCTGGTTGCCCCCATACTCATCTTTTTTTTTTTGCAAGCAATGTTTATGATTGGCTATTGTATTTTATATTTTTGCAGAGATTTGTTTTGTGTACTGGATGTGATGCTCAGAGCCCCTGTGCAGAAGATGGATTTTTTATTTTGGGTTTTGCTTTCTTAACACTCACATCTGGCCAAAATGTAAAATGAATCAGAAAGAAATCGAATTGCAGTGGAGCATAACAAACACTTATTGCCAACCTTTATTCTTGTATTTCACTACTAAGTTTAACAAAAAAGGTCAGGATATATGTTTATTAATTGGCATATTATTCACTGGTCAATGATGCAGTCAATTGGCTTTTTTATGGAGCTAATTGAAAAGATTGTAAGAAACAACCAACAGAGGAGGACATCAAAACAACAGAACTCATGCTGATAGGATAGGATGGTAAAAACAAATGGCCACTTTTATCATAAGAATAGAAACAATAACCCAGTTCTTGGCAAATCAATAACGTATTATATTATTATTTATATTTTATATAGTATCACCCTGAGTAGTTAGAATGTTCACTTTCTGACCATGAGACCCTGGTTCAAATCTCACCATGGTCAATTTGCCAGGAAGGTGTTGTCTATATGTTATCAGCCTGGGGATGCAATCCCAGCATGTGGAACCTTCAGAAATTGCTTGAAAACCATATTATGGGTTGACCCAAGCCTTGTAAGTAACATTGAGTAGACGGAACTATTTGGAAGCTGTCGATAGTTATTGCTAGCATGAAGTCACGAGCCATCATGACTGAGGGTTTGAGCATATTGACCTTGTTCAAAAATTTCTGATGACGCTTAAATAAAAGCAAAACATGTTAAATTTATAAAAAATTTCCAATTTGTTCCTTATTCTGTTAGATTCTAAGTGTACTGGGCTGGTTCAGATTGTTGATAATTCCAGTTAATGAGCTCTCTCCCAGAAACTGTAACTAAGGTCCGCTCAGCATTGTTGCTGTATAAACCACAGCTGGGCTCTGTGGGTGTTGAACAAACACAAATGTGCCTGAGCAGGAATCTGCAACAGGGATTGGCTAGCCACTCTATGCAGACAAGCATACTCAGATATGAGTGGCCAGCCATTCATAATAAACTGTATTTTATTTGTTTTCATGTCTATGGCATTGTGTCAAACTAAATTGTGCCTTAGTGAATTCCTTATATTCAACATTGAACTGCCAAAAAGAAGAATAGTAAAGTTTTTAAGTAGATTTGTATATGATTCTTCTTGGTAGTGTTCTTTTTTGTTTTAGTCCATTAAAATCTTATGGGATTCCAAGAAAATATTTTTTTACTAACGCCTGTTATTAATTTCTGTAAATAATCCCATTTGTTTACAGATTTTGGTGCAGTTTCAAATATAGTTTGCCTGTTTAGTACTACTATTACTCAACCTTTTAACTATAATGGGATATACACATCCCAAGAAAACATCAGTTAATAATGCATGTTGTTTATTTCTGTAAATAATTTCAGTTGCTTGTTACATAATAATACAGCTAAAACTTTTTAGTTTCACCCATAAAAACTTTACTTTGGTTTTAAAAACCCATTGGACAAAATAGTGATTATTGAAGGGCATATGAAATCATGTGAATGTAGTGTAATGTTTAGCAGCTTGGATCAAGAAATTAGTTGCTGAGTTCAATGTCTGGCTGAATTTGTTACATTTATTTTTGCACAAATACCCTTGAGAAAGGTGTGAATCCATCTCTTCTTCACCAGCTATAAGTTAACTAGCAGATGACACTGGGTTTTCTAGCCATGCCTAGCAACCAGACTAAGAGTAGCTCCTTGCCTCAAACTCCAGCTGTATCTAAAACACACTCACAACTTCAAATGGAATGCATATATTTGTGACATTGCAAAAGATGCTGGAAGAATGGTTGGTTCCTTGTATTTCTCCACCATGCTATTTACCATAATCAGATCAGACCTAGAACGGAGTATTGCTGCCCTATCTTGGTTTGTGTTGTCCAGTCCTCACTGTCTAGTTTCAACAGAGTTCAAAAGAGCTTACACGGCCTTGTGGGTGATGAACTATTCTCCACCTTGAAACCTTTATTCCATAGATGAAACATTGCTAGCTTCTCACTCTATCACTATTTCTATGGCAGATGGTCAGACGAGTTACAGTTCTTGCTTCTACCAGTTCACACCTTCACAGCTCGGACCTGCCCTACCATGTTCACAGTGACAATTCATCCCAATTCTCTTTGTGTTCCTTTGGTAAGGGGAAAATTCCACTAAAACAGCTTCTTCTCCAGAACTGTTACCTTATGGAATAAACTCTCTAGATAATACTTTCTTAACAACTACAGTATTGGTCTCTTTATGTCCAGGGTCAACCAATATCTATTTTATATCTCCTCATATTCCCCCTGTCTTACAACAATCTGACTCAGTAACCCTCTACCTTGAGGGACCCTTGAGCATTGTATGGAGTGAACAAACAGTGTAAAAAAAAGAATTAGAGAACAACTCTGAATTAAAAACTGTATGTAGCCCTGGCACAGTGGAGTAATGGATAGTGGCTCGGATTGAATAATCGGAGAGCCGAGTTCAAATTCCAGTTGAATCCATTACATTCACTTACATGCTAATACCTTTGGGAAAGATATGAATCCTCTACTTCTCCCCCCAGCTATGCGAAAAATAGCAGGACAGACCAGGTTCTATAGCCTTGGATGGCAAGTGGTCTACTGCAGAAGCAAATGGCAACCTACTGCGGGAAAAAATCTGCCTTGTATCAAAAGATACATGATCGCCTAAGCGTGTATCAAGCATGGCACATAACTGATTGATGTAACCCTGGTGAAGTGCATTGTCTACAGCTGTGGAAAGGTTTAAGGTGTTCACAACTGTCGTGTTGGGTGGTACACTCTAATGATCTTGACTCTGGTCAATGGGGTATTAACAATCGATAAGGTTTTCTTATGTCATATTTTGTTTCCTCTTTTATTTAATGTCCAGATCATTTTTACATTCTCTGACAGTTAAGTAAGCTTAATGGATTATTTCATAACAAAATTTTATCTGGAAAGAACAAAAAAATAAGTTGAAAACATTAACCACATACATTAAGAAATATCTTCCTTTAACTCTTTCAGTCCTAATGGGATTTATATGCCCCAAGAAAATATCTCTTAATATTACCATTCTAATAGTTTCTTCTTGCCTTTGGAACTCCCTTCTGATTTCTTGCTTCCCTGCCACATACAATCTTCCAAAATTTAAATGCAATGTCAACTGCCATCTTCTGTTTTTGTGAACCCTGTTCCTTTATTGTCATTTCCTTGACTTTTCCTCACTAAAATCTTCTCATCTAATTTCACTCCCTGTAACCTTCTGAGTTCTAGTGGTATTATCACTATGCTTTGGGTGAAAATTAAAGTATATATACTAACAAACAAAGCAATATTTAATTTAATTACAGTTGTCATATATATGTCCTCTCCTCATCTAAATCTTTGCATCCTCTTTCCCTCCCTGTAATCCCCTGCATTCTAGTGGCATAATCACCTTGCCTGGGGTGAAATGATTAAAAGTATATATATATTAGTCATCTATTTCTGTGACTAATTCCAGTTGTTCGTTATTTTTGTAATGTCAGTTGTAAGAGAGACTTTGTAAATCACAGATACAATAATAGTAATGCTTTTGAACTATACTCGGTCAGACACTGCTAATTCCCATATATATATATATATTTTTCCTTTACCCGTCATGTGATCTAATTATTTCAAGATGAGGTCGACTGTGCTAGGTCTCTGGCGATCCACGTTCAAACCCAAGTGTTGTCAGAAATTTCCTATATGACAGTTACATAATAATAATAATGGTTATTTATTTCATGGTTAAAAAAAAATTTTATTTAAAAACATAAAATTTAAAAACTGGATAGGGAAAGCAGAGCTTTCTAGACACCTGAAGATGAATAAAATTAGGCCAGGAGTCCACAGGAAGTGAATTTACAAGGTTTTAATTTATTATTCCTAAAAAATAAAACACAAATCACTGTTACCTGTAAACTAGTAGGAAGACTTTATATGCTTAAAAGAATTCCTGAATTGGCATGATGGTCACTAGGGATGTGTTCTTCAACTATTTCAAAATGAACAAACAAACCAGCTCTGACCAAAAACATCTGGATTGATTGATTGTTTTTACAGCTTATCAACTTTTTGCAGGTTATTTAAAGCCAGAAAACATTTTTAGATTGTAACAAATTTTTAGCAATAATAATGATTTACTGATACAAGTTCTACTAACTAACCCATAACAGGAGGAGAGAAGTGGTAAATTCATACATTTCTCCCAAGGTATTTGCATGTAAATGAATATAATGAACCTGACTGGAATTGGAACCCAGCTCTCTGATTTTCAACTCCAAGACACATCAAACATCAAACCCATTCTTCCTATTAAAAAATAATTCCAGCATTAATAGTTTTGTTTGAATTCATAGTATGTTTTTTTTCTTGCAAAAATTGTATTAAACTCTTATAAATTAGTTATGTTTTGCAAGTTTATTATTGATTAATTTGTTTAGGGAAATTTAATGGAAATTAAATTTTGTTACAATCAGACTATCAAGTAAAAAGTATGAGAAGCCTTTATCTAAAGAGTAGTATTTTGTAGTGATATATGATGATGCTCATTAAATGAACTGGTAGTGGAAGAATGATACTTCAATTGCTATGGTAGCTCAAAGCTCTTGTGGGTAACACTCTTCTATATCTCTTATCAGTCTCAACCAAAATAGTTTGGTATAGGATGACTGTGGGCTGAGAGACTTTTCCTAATTAAGCTGGCAGGAGGGAGGTATTCAAGCTCTGTTGTGGATGTTAACAAGATTATAGGTTTTGTGTGTATTTTTTAGGTGAAGGTAGGTATTCAGTATATAAACAAAGAAGATAAAAGGATACAAAAAAACTTGAGTTTCTACTACGGACTTTTATTTCTTTTATGTTGACTGTATTGAAACAAATGTCTCTTAAGTATGTACATTTTCTTTTTTGGTTCAGAAATAATTTATGGAAAGTAAGGATAAGAATGGCTAAAGATTGTCAAGCTCAAGTCAGCCTTGCAATGAGCTGGGATGGCCGAATCTCTATTTTATGAGCATGGCTGCTGAAAACACATCCAAATGATCTCATTGGAAAGTGAAAGAGTTCAGTCATCAGTGGACAGGGGAAAATAACATTCTCCATTGAAAATGTTATTACTGTGTGGTTCACAGCTTGAAACCAAGGGGAGAAAGAGGAAGATAATGTCTCTCCCATAAGTGGGGTCATGAAATTGCACATGTAACCAGAAACCCTTTCTGGTTTCTTTATAACTTGCATGATGGGAAAATATTTTTTTTTATTTGTTATTATTATTTTATTTATTGGTTTTATTTTATTTTCTCCACACCATAAAGGAAAAAATGTTTTGCCAGCTAGCCAGTCTATCCTGGTGTGTATTACAAAGAGGAGTCATATTTGTTGACTTTCCCCATTTCCAAAATCTTGTAGCAGTCTTCACTGTTGAAGCACATTGTTGCAAGAATCACCACTTTTGTTGTGAGGTGTGGACATTTTTTAGTAAATATTTAATGGCGCCTGGTACATTTTTCCTACAAACAATAATTGGTGAACTCATGTGAGTCCAGGCAAAAATAAAAACAAAACTATGAACAAGAAGCAATTAATAAATATATTAACAGAAAAAAATTGTATCAATATGTACACATGTGAAAGAAAGGGAAAATACATCAAAAACCTAGCTATTAAGAATATGCTTGTTTGTGGGCAAGATACACATGTATGTTCATATGAGTTTAAATGCTAGTTGACCCAGTAAAATGAATGTGTTCCAGTGGGGACGTCCTTCTCTATGCACTGCTACATCTTGGAGCAAGAGGAAGAAAGAGGAAGGAAATGTGCAAAGCAAAGTGGAGTAGCCCACAACATAAATGAATTGAAATTATTCCTTCAAGAGCAGCATCTAAAATCTAACCAGGTAATGCTCTAAGATGCAACTTTATATTTATTGATGTTTGATGGTGTCAGGACCTCATTAATATATACACACACACACACACACACACACATATACATATATATATGTGTGTGTGTGTGTATATATATATATATATATATATATATATATATATATATATATATATATATCTGTAACCTTGGAAACATGAATTATGATTTTAGCTGTGTCTTTAAAACCTGGTAATTTTAAAAGTTACTCCAAAATTCGCTTGAGGATGAAATGGAACTAATGTCTTTAATTTAATTACAAAATTAAATTCGGACCTTACATTTTTGAAACATGGTTAGAACTGTGTAGCAGAAAAACCATATTTTAAATCAATTAATTTATAATATATATATATATATATATATATATATATATATATATATATTTATATATATATATATATATATATATATATATATATATTATAAATTAATTGATAAAAAGTATATATATATATATATATATATATATATATATATATATTATAAATTAATTGATAAAAAGTATATATATATATATATATATATATATATATATATATATATACTTTATTTATTAGTCTGACAGATTTTATTACTTAAACATTATTTTTAGTGGATACCCATATTTGAGTAGATGCTCCATTTATTTATTAAACAGTATATTTATTTATTTTTGTGTACCAGCCTGAATATTTGAGAAATGTTATTAAAGAAAAATATGTGCTCATTGCCAGGAATCAAATCCCCCTAGGAAAAACCATCATGAGATATGACACACTTTAGACCTCTTGGCCATGAAGGGCATCGATGGTCAAGAAAAGTTGAACCTTAAGTGCCTTAAAGCACAGATTTTTCCCAGATTCTTAAAAGCTGATATGTCTATTTTGAGAATCTGAGAAACAACTGTTTAAAAAAATTTACTCAAATATGGGTATCCACTAAAAATAATATTTAACGTAGTGGAAAACACACCACGTGGTCAAAAATATGATTTATTGACCAATCAGGGCTCGACATAAGAAACCCATTTCTTAATCTCCCCGGAGCCTCATCATTCAGATATAAGGAAGATAGAAACTCTCATCAGACCAGAAGGAGTACAGCGGCAAGCTGACATCATGGCTTTACGGACAATTCCATTGTGTACAAAAAATAATTCTTATATATTTTTTTTTACGAAAATAAACAAAAGTTTATTTTACTTTATTTGTAGTGTATTTTCTTTTTATTATTTGTTTGAGGGATTTCTTTGCACCCTCTACATGTTATAACAAATAATGTGGTGGTAGTGTAAGAAAAGAAAGTAGAATCAATGAGCCAAGGAAGAAAGAAAAATAAAGAAAGAAAGATTAAAATTATGAGAAAGAAAGATTAAAATTTGAAGAAAGAAGGAAAGATTGAAATTTGATGAAAGAAAGATGAAAATTAGGAGAAAGGAAGATTAAAATTTGAAGAAAGAAAGATTAAAATTTGGAGAAAGAAAAAGAAACATTAAAATTTGAAGAATAAAAGAAAGAATAAACTTTGAAGGAAGAAAGACTGAAATTAGAGGAAAGAAAGAAAGAAAGAAAAAAGAAAGAAAAATGAAAATTTGAATAAAGAAAACAAAAGAAAGAAAATGATTATTAGAATAAAAGGAAGTGAATGGAGAAATAAGAAGTAGGAAATAAAACAATTAGAAAGAGTGTAAAATAATAGTAACAGAAGCTGAAAAAAATGATATAAATATTGAGAAATAATGAAAAAAGAGAACTGAAGAAAAAAGAATGGGAGACATTTGAAAAAAGATTAGGAGATATTTAACAGTTAAAAAAGAAAGGGAATAAGTAAAAAAAAAAAAATGAATCTGAAGCAATAAAAGAAAAGAAAAAAAGAAAAAATAAAGGAAAGGAAGAAAATCATATGAAGAAAGTAAATAACAAATAATAAAAATGAAGATTCTAGTCCAAAAACAATGTATTAACTTTAAAATGAATATTTTTCATTTGCAACTTTAGACTGAATTAATAATGATATTTATTAATGCAATATCGCAGGTACTTTTCCTTCCCTGAAGCAACACATGTCAAGATTTACCATAATTTTACATACTTTTGTACTTAGACCATTTCTTGTGTTCTTCAAGACTTGATTAATAAGGCTCTGTATTTGACTGCTGAATCTCAAAATCGATGCCAACTTCTAGGACATAAATGGAACCAATTACCCATTGTTCCTACCATTTGTCTCTGACAGCTAAATTTCTTTTAAGAGTAACAAAAGTTTATCATTCTAACTTCTGAATATTAAATAAGAAATATGAAAAAAGGTACTCAAGCCATTTTTCTAATACTCCAGAAATTTATTCTTAAGTTCCTTGAATTTTTTACATGAAGCTTTGGGGTTTGTTTTTATTACTTTTTCATTTGTTTTATTTTTGCTAATTGTTATTGCAATGCTCAGCAATTTTGTAAAATAAATTATTTGATAAATTATTTAATTATTTAGATAAATTATTTAGTATTTAATATTTATTTATATATTAGAGATAAATTTATATTAGTTTGTTAAGTATATAATATTTAGTATTTTATTTAGAATTTAATATTTGAATTATTTATTTGGTATAACAAAATAAATTATTTAGTTAGTATTTAGTATTTAATATTTATTTCATAATAATCTATATATCATATATTAATTTGTAACAATTTATTAAGTATTTAATATTCAAGTTATTTATTTAGGATAAGATAAATGATTTAGCTAAATTATTTTGTTAGTCATTATTTAGTATTTAATGTTTATTTAATAATAATCTATTTACATATATATTAATTTATAATAGTTTATTTAGTATTTAGCATTTAATATTTTACTTAGTATTTAAATTATTTATTTAGTATAACAAGATAAATTATTTAGTATTTATTTGATGTTTAATATTTATTTCATAATAATCTATTTGTATATTTTATATTAATTTACAATTTACTTAATATTTAATTTAGTATACTTAGATAACTTATTTGGTTAGTATTTACTTAATATTTAATAATAATTTATTTATATATCATATATTAATTTATAATTAATTTACTGTTTAGTATTTAATATTTTATTTAATATTTAATTTATTTACTATATGATAAATTATAAAGTTATAATAAATTATTATATATGATCGCAAATAAATATCAGTTAATATTTAGTTAGTATTTAATACTTATTTAACAGTAATTTATTTATATACTTTATACTCGCTTAAAAGCCACCCTATTGGGCGGCTTTTAAGCTAGCTTCTGTGGAGGGCTCTTAACTGGATCTTTAGCCCAACAATGACACTTGAGTACATATGAAATTTTATTAAACTTCAATAATGTTTTTCAAACAATTAACAGTTTTCATTATAACTATGATATAATTTGTCTATTTGGAACTTATTGCAAAGCTGCATGAGAAACAACATTTTTGGTTTTCCCATTTTGGGTCAGTACAAATAGGTTGTTTCCATTCCCAACCCTTGAACAACCAACATATAGCTGGCTATGAGAAAAGCAGGGTTCCATCAGATGAAGTCCAGTTACCTTCAATGATTGTCCTTGGGAATTATTGATTGATATTGCAAAGCTCACTCCCACTAGAAACTGAAGTCTTTTGAACTCAAAAGCAAGATCTGGAGGAATTAAGGGGATTCTTGGAATTAAAACTCTTTCCTCCTTTCCTGGACCAGTAAAGATCTCTGCTTCCAAGAGATGAGGTAGCATCTTCTTGACAATTAACCTTGTTCCATTACAAAGTTTTGGAGGATCCAGATTTCTCAATAATATAACTGGCACATTTACTTTTAGTTCCAGCTTGTGTGATGGCATTCCAGGAGGATTCAGTGAGTTCAGGAACTGTAGTGGATAATTCACTGCCTGCTCTTGTTCAAACCATAGTGTCAATGGAAAAGTACTTCATGTTTTCTTTTGGAATTTCTTGGAGAACTTTTCAGTTGATGGTATCCACAGTTTGATTCTTGGGAGCTAATATGGCCCTTTCACAAAGCCAGTTTGAATCCATGAAATGGTGTTTAATTTTTGGATAAAAATGGTTAATCAAGTCTTGGATACTTGAGACTGAAACTCCACAACCATTTGGGAGTAAAATATCTCTATTTTTGTCCATAGTGATGGTTCCATTGCCAAGCTGCAACAGCAAAGCAACAAATCTTCCTGCTTCAAAGTCACCTGTGATTCTAACTCTCATGTTTGTTTTCAGGTTGAGTCTTTGAACATTGCTTCAGATATAAGAATTTTTCAGAGAGTTGTGTTCCTTTAATTGAAAAAGTGTGACAGACACGGACATTTTTGCATTTATTATATAAGATTAATTTATAATAATTTAATATTTAAATTATTTATTTAGTAAAATAAGATAAATTATTTAGATAAATTATTTAGTTAGATAAGCAGCATAGATAAGAAATAAAGAATTAATTTCTAATGAGAATTGACTCACATCCCCTTGTCAAATATGAATAATAATTGTCTAGACTTTTTTTAATCATCTCAGCTCAAGTAAAGTAATGATGTCACTAAGACACAAGGTGTTACTGAAAGTGAAAGAGTCTGAGAAAAAACATTATTAAATAGAGAGAACAATAAAAGTACAGGAGACTGAAGATGACATTTGGCATTGCATTTTATTTCTGATGATCAAAATTGACTAGAAAGCAAGAAGCTGAAAGAGGGTTCCACAAATGAGAAGTACGAAAGAAGAAACTGTTAGCATAGAACTTATGGCTACATCTAGTCATTTCAAATATAAAATTATGAGACCTAACTGCCAATCAAGTACTGTAAGTTTCATTGATATAATAGTAGTAATAATTATTCATACTATGGGCTATCTAGTATATTTTACTGTTTTCTTTTTTCCACAAGTATTGATGATTTATTGGAAATAAGAGTAAATTAATTTTATTTCATCTTTTTCTAAACACTATATGCTGCCATGGTGTAGGTGATCATGGCTCTTCACAAATTCTTTTTCTTTATTACCAGCTATGGCTTCTTGGGAAATATAGCTGAGTGGTTTCCTGTTGTTTTTTCTATGGTCTTGAATTCAGAGTTTTCCTTCTCTTAGATTGGCTGCCATCCAAGGTTAGAGAGTCCAGTCTACACTGCTATTTGACTCATAGGTGGCTAAAGAAGAAATGAATTCATAACTTTCTAAAGGATATTAATATGAAAGTGGATGCAACAAACTAGACTGGAATTTGAACTTGGCTCACCAGTTACACTTTCTGCACAAATAACAGTTACATTACCTGTATCCATAAAGTAATTCTTCTTCTATGTGTCATGTTCTTTGGGACATGAGTGATTTCCAATTCCTGTCGTTTGTAGATCTTAGTGAGGTCTTTTCTTTTTACTACCCCTACGAATTCCTGTTCTGCCAACCATTTAGAAATATTATGCTTTTAAATTCCTTGAGGAACATAGGGCTGCAAGATATTGTTGCAGTTTCTATAACAAGTCAGTTTTTAAGTGAGTAGGTTGTTAGCCTATTGCACAACCTGGAGGATCAGGTTTTGAATTCAGAGTTTTCCTTCTCCTAGACCAGTTGCCACCCAAAGATATAGAACCTGGTCTGCCCTGCTATTTACCCATATCTAAGGGGAAAAGAAGATGATTCATACCTTTCCCAAGGGTATTAACACATAAGTGAATGTAATGGATTCAAGCGGAATTTGAACTCAGCTCTCTGATTCCTCAATCTGAGCTGCTATTCATTACTTCACAATACGTCAACCATTTAGAAAAGTTTTCTTTTATTCACTGTCTTTCTCTGTCCCTCTTGCCTTCAATATGTCATGTGAGTGTCAAATTCTCCATACCCTCTTTCCTTATTTCCTAGATATTTCAATACTCCCTTTCCTTAAAATTATCACATGTTTAGTCAATGATACTTTCAGTATCAGTGGTGGACTGGGATGAAAATTTCTATTGGGAAAACTTGTAATAAGGCCCAGTCAAAAGGACCCAAAATAAAAAAATATCCTTAAAAATGAAAAAAAAAAAAACCTTCATCAAACAAGGAACTGTGAATATCTTATTATCTACCAAAAGAAATTACAGCATCAAAGAAGCTTTATTTAAATCTTCCCAACATCTATGCAATATTTTTTTTCTTTTTCTTTGTTATTTCTAAAGTGATGAATCATCACTTTGGGGCCCACTGGAAAATTTCCCAGTATCCCGGTGGGCCAATCCGCCACTGCTCAGTATCATTCTGTAGGACTATATTTCTGTTGCTTCAAGTCTTTTCTTCATCTGTGAGAAGACTGTCTAGCATTGACTGCCATATAGGAAGACTGATATTACATAATAGTTTATCACTCTTTTCTTTGTTTTTAATAATATTTTCCTGTTTCTTAATATTTTGCTTAGCTTTTGTAAGACAATTTTTGTTATTCCAATGTGCCTTTGGATTTCAGTGTTATATTTTCCATCTGCTTATCAAAAAAATGTTTTGATTATTTCTGATTTTCTAAGAGGAAAAAAAGTTAGCATTGATCATAGAATCCAAATTGAATTTGTTTTTTTATTATTATTATTAAAGGAAAGTTCACTCAATTATCTGATTTCAATTGGGTTATAAAATTTCTATCTTGTTAATAAAATAGTTTTCAATTCGGATTGAAACTAACATAAATTATAATCAAGTTTGATCATGCACATTTTATATGCAGTGGTCAGGAATATATATCTATCTTTACACAATGGCTTCACCATTACTGTGATACCTAATCAAGCCCCAAATCCCCAGATAAATTAATTTACATCTACACTAATTTGTGCTTAAATACCTGCCTCCTTGGATAGAATAATTAGTCCGATCCAGGCTTGAAATAATTTGTAATATTAAAAGTTTTTATTCATTGGTATCCACATCAATAAAAGACATAATAAGCAGATGAATTTTAAGTTGCTTAAAATTGTTTCCACACACACACATACACACACACACACACATCTGAGCTGGAGCTGCCCAGTTCTCACTTGTCTGTCCTAATAGAATTCAAAAATGACTACACAGCCTTGTGGGTGATGAATTATTTTCCACCCTACAACTCATTTCCCACAGATGAAACATTGCAAGCATCTTGCTCCGCTATCATCCATATTACGTGTTTTGTCAAGCTACATTCCTTGGTTCCACCAATCTTGACATTTGCAGCTGAGACCCACTATGCCACATAAATGGTATCAAATCATTCTCATTCCATTAATAAGAAGGAAGTTCCATTTGAATAGCTTCTTCCCAAGAATTACTACTTTGTGGAACATACTCCTGATCATTACAAACTTAACCTCTTAAGTCTAGAATTAACCATTATCTTTCCTATATAACCTCAGAGACTGCACTTTTTGTTTTTCTTACACTAATATATCATCATACAGTAACCCTCTACCTTGAGTGGCTCTTGGGTTTTGTATTCGGTGAACATTAGTAAAACTAAACCAAAAATAAAAAAAATAACTCAAATATTGAACAGGCATCTTGAATAGAAATCTACCAGTAAAGCCATTCTAGTCCAATTGTTTTCATTGTGGTTACTTCTTAATTTACAGTGATTGAAAAACAGGTGGCATTTATCCATCTGTTAAAGAGATTTAAAATTCTTTTCTATGCATCTTTTTATTTCTCTCTCTCCTTCTTCTTCTTCTTCTTCTTCTTCTTCTTCTTCTTCTTCTTCTTCTTCTTCTTCTTCTTCTTTCTTTCTTTCTTTCACTCTGTTTATTTTTAATGTTTTTTTTTAATGTTATTTGCTTATTTTCTTTTTAGTATAATGCTTTAGTTTAGTTTTGTCTCTCACTAACTTTCTTTGCTTTACTTTTTCTCAGTAACTTGTTTTTTCTTTATTCTCTCTTCACTCCTTTTCTTTCTTTCTTTCTTTCTTTCTTTTTTTCTTTTCCTCATGTTCCCTTTCTCTGTTTACTTTTAAAAATTTGTTCTCAATATCTATTTTTCTCTCTATAGATCTTGCCAATTTTTCTCCATCTCTCAATAGATCTTATTTTTCTCTTTATCTTTTTTCCAGCACACACACACACACACACACACACACACACACACACACACACACACACACACACACACCTTTTTCTCAAAACCTCACTTTTTCTTTGGTTTATCTCTCTCTCTCTCTCTTTCTTTCAATTTATTTTCAGCCCATTTGTATTTCTGTTATGGTAAGAGCCAGTTACCCTTTGTTATAACTCACTCCTAGTAGTTATAATATTATGTCTTGCTTAGGCAAGTTATGGGATTCTAAATATTTGTTTAACCCTGTTAAAAAATGAGAAAAACACAAATTTTATTATTAAACAAATTTTATTATTATACACTGCTGGTTCTGCCCATTTTGAATGAGCAGTCTTTTCAATTACATTTATTTTTTCAAGTCTGTCTAATTCTTTGTTGACTTGATCCCATGCTGTGAATGGTATACTACGTTTTGTTTTAAACACTGGTGTCAGCTTTTTTTTCACTTGAAATTTCACTTTGACTTTGGGTCACTGACCCAACTCATCTGAGAGAATATCTGGAAAGCATTTTTCAATTCATCCTTTAAATTTTCACACTGTTTTTTTTTTAAAATGATAGCTTGTCTACTTACTTTTTTACAATAAATATTTATTAAATAAAAATAAATAATAATTCTACCCGAATAAATTTGTAGTATTTTTTAATACATAAGCCTTAGCTTTTACACACTTGTTACGAAATGAAATGTTACAAGTCATTTCACCAATAACAAATAATTTCTCACCTGATATGCCATGTATGATTTTCAAAGTTCTTTTTAATATAGGTTTTCCATTTGCTTTCCATGATTTATTTATTATTGTGATATCATTACCAATGTCTAGTTGTATTTTTACATCCTCATTATTAATTTTCATATGCACAAATTTTCTTTGATTTTCTGTAAAAGATTTCATTCACAGTGTTGTGACAGAAAAATAACTTTTTTTCATTGCAACGCTGTGTACAAAATCTTTTCTGTGAGAACTTTGCTTTAGTTTACAGTGTAACTTTTTATGTCATACTTTTCTACACTTGTAGCACTTTGAATTCTCAAAGGGACAGTTGTCTCTGAGATGTAACCTTCCTAATCTGAAATATGGATTATATTTTCTTTTAGTAAATTTTTCTTTGGTTTTTATGTACACACATTCTTTTTCTTCAATTTCTTCTATACTGCATCTCAGATTTATGATTCTCTGGCTATTGTCCGATATTTCTTGTCGTGTTAGTTTTTGATTCTGTCCAAGTTTCTTTAGAATTCTAGCACATATTTCTGCATCATTTTTTACCATTAGTCTTTGAAGGAAAATTAACCCTTTGAATATATCCAGAGTCAGTTAATTTAATTGGAATTTTTCACAGTCCTTGTTAACAATTCCAGCATATGTGACAAAATCTTTGTCTTCTTTTTTTCATCAAATTCATGTGCTTCCAATGAGTATAGAATAACAAACTTTTCTCTCTAGAGACAGTATTTTTCATGTTCTACTGGTGCTAACTTTCTCAACCAAAGTCTTGTTTTTACATGTCTTCCCAGTCATTGCATTCTTCTGTGAAACTTTGCTCATATCTTCTAAAATAAGCAGAAAAGGTAATTTCATCATGTGAATCATATCCAGCTATGGCATTTGCCACTACATTGGGAGAGAAAGACCTTGGGTAATTTACCATTTTCTTCTGTATTGATTAAATTAAATTTTATTGTTTCTGGTGTTCCAACAACTGTTGTTGTATTTTACCACTTGAGCTAATAATTCTTCCATATTTAAAGAGTATCTGTTTCTTTTTCCTTCTTTCTCTTTTTTTCTTTTTTTACACACACTAAAGAAAAAAATTAAACCAACATGGTTCTAATTTCTTGTCACCACTGTTATCTTGTGCACTGAAGCAAAAAGTACCTTTTCCTACTACATATGAGTTTTGATCCCTTATCACCACTGTTATAACTCACTCCTAGCAGTTATAATACTACTCACCATGAAGTCATCAATTTTTTCTCCTTAACTGACTCCAATGGACTTCTATTGACTCACTTTGAGTTCTTTATTTAAGGTGTCTTGCCTAGTTCATATGTGTTACCGGCAATGTCTCATTTACTCCACAATACCCTCCTTACTATAATGAATGGATCAATTCACTCATGATAAGTAATGGGTAATGGTCTAGAAAAAGAAGATAATACTATTGCAGTGACTTATCTAGCTGAGTATTGAATACTACTATCACAACTGACTCAGTCAAGTTAAGTGTTGTGTCTTACCAGACCCCACATCACAACAATTTCTTTATTTCTTTTACTATCATATAATTTTTATCAATGTTTGTATCTGACAGACCATAAATACTGTCATTCTCCATGTGTCACTCAGGACAACTTCAAATTAATTATTCTAAAATAATTTCTATTAAATAAAAATTAATCTCCTCTCCAAATTGAACTCTAAAAAGTTCTCATTGTTGTACTCTGCAAATTAAACTCTGTTAAATAGATTTCTGTTGTACTCAAAATGAAGTACTGTTCCACTGATGAACCCTACGAATCAAGGACCACAAACATAACTCAACTGTCTAACTTATATATACCTTGGCATTGAGCTGAACAAAAATTGTAAGAATCTGACCATTCTTCTTATGTCAAAGAAAGATGTTATTCTTCTTCTTCTATCAGCCGTGTCCCTTCAAGATGTTGGTGAACATGGCTCTTTATAATTTTCTTTCATTTGTAATTCTTAATAAATTTTGTCTTTTTGTTATCTTTCCTAAAACTTGTTCTGCTATCCATTTACTCAAGCTCACTAAGTAGGTTAATTCCCTTTCTTTGTAACACACACACACACATAACCACACTTTCTGTTGCTCTCCTATAATCTCTTTTTTCATTGTTTTATCTTTTTCTCTCTTTTTTCTTTTCATTTTCTTTTGTATCTCTTTATTTCTTTTACTAGCATATCATTTTTATCAATCTTTGTATCCAACAGAGATTGTAGCAAAGAAATTTCTAATTACTTAAACCATAACTCCTGTCTTTCCACGTGTGTCACTCAGAACAACTTGACATCCCGAATTGACTATGACTTAGCTACTGACCAAATGTACATTTTTGCCTTTAGCCAAGCAGAAATGGCAGGAGATAATGTTCCAATAACAGTAAAAGTAATCTTCATTTAATGCAAAATTAATTCTGTTCTATGCAAAACTCTATTTAGATCTGACATCATCTTGCCTTTTTTATATTTTTATACCAAAATAAATATTTTTTTATATTTTTATACCAAAAATAAATATTAGTGTTTATTTTTGCTTGTCATATTTTTTTTATATCTTTTTATATGCAGAAACTAATTGAACTTATTTTTGACTCATGGATGCATAGGTGTGAAATCAGAGAGCTGAGTTCAAATTCCAGTCAAGTTTGTTACATTCACTTTTGCATAAATATCCTTGGGAATATGGATACAGTTATGGGATAAATAGTATGGGCTCTTCATTGAAAAAGCATTTAGATTTCCTCACGACCCACATCACGTCATCCTCAATGCTAGGAAATGAGCAAAAAAAATCCACAAGTTGAATAAATACAATGAAAACACAAAATTTATAATTATAACCTCCAACATTCTACCAACAGAATCCAAGAAACAACGTGCCATCCTCAACACTAGAATCCTAACTGTCACCTCTAAGATGATCAAAGATCTAATTAGCAAGAAACATAGAACCAAGATTTAACCAAGATAGAACCATAGAATCAGGATTTATGATATTATATAGAAGAAATACCAGACCATATGTGGTAGCAATATAAACCTGTATATGAATATGTTGGGATGCCCTTATGTTTACACTATCCAGACATTTTCATTCATGTCCAATGTGGGTAAATCTCAGAAAGCATATCAAAACATCTGTTAACAAATACTAAATATGCCTTCAATAATAAAAAAGTAAAATATAAAATTCATAATTCCATCAAAACAATTTCACTGCAAAAATCATGTCCTCAAATGTGTCCAGCTATTGCGAATTCATTAAACATAGTTGAAATTAAAAAACAATTTAAATTCATTAAATACAATATCCAAAACATTTGATAAATGATCATGAAACACTTTGAAATATTAATTTAAATAATGATTAAAATCTGAATTAATTATTTAAATTAATAAGTTAATTTGAATGAGAATAAGCAGTCACCCAGATATATCCAGTGAAATTATATTTTTTTTTCTTATCCATTTGCGAGACTGAGATATTTTTATATAATCTTTACTTTAGTCACTTTCCCATTGCTATGTCATGGCTTTCCTCTGTTTTTTACTACAAATAATTTAATGGAAATTCTTCTGATGAGCTTTCCTCCTTAGAGCCTTGACTGCATGATTTTAAGCCTACTACTAGATTGGTAACTAGGTTTCATCATTTTATTATTTAAATAGCTAGATGTAATTGTAAGTTCTATTCTAATAATTTCTTTTCTTTCACTTTTTATTTGTAGAACTCTCTTCCAGTTTCTTGCTTTCCTGCCATCTACAATCTTCAAAAATTTAAATGCAACATCAATCGCCATCTACTGTTTACCTGAGCCCTGTTCTTTTATTGTCCTTTCTCCTCACTAAAGTCTTCTCATTTTCTTTCACTCTCAGTAACCCCTTGCATCTTGGCATTATCATTAGAGTAAAATGATTAAAAGATATCATACTGGTGAAATATCTTCTCAGCTGCTCCAGAACATCTACTGTTTTTACTATCATTATCACCATACATGAATTGTCTTGAATCCAGTTTACTGTTAGAATGAGTAAAGAAATATTGTGTCAGGTGGTCCAGGACAGAGTAATTTTAGCAAGATATCTCATCAGCCACTTGAAAGAGTTTAATTTCCTTAAGATATAAATATCTACTTATATGACTTACTTGGTGAATTATGTGTGAATTTGAATATAAATTCTATACCCCAGCGAGTACTTTAAATCAAATGAAACCTCAAAAGCTCAGAGAAGAAATTAATACAAAACTATTCTTAATGTAATAAAAATAAAAAAATAAAAAAAATTCTTCCATATATGTCTTTTCTAAATGTATTTATGAATTTACATACAATAAAGTTAGTGTAGAAAATAAATTTAATTGTATGAAGAAAAAATGTAATAGTAAAAAATAAAATGAAGTCAATGTTGAAGCATTTAGTGCAGAAAATTTTTTCTCAAGGTTAAAAGTTTATATAAAATAATGTATGCTCTTATTGACTGTTACAGATTTCAAAGAAGTTATATATTAGGTATATAAAAGTTTCCATCATTTTTATTAAAGATAGAAAAATTGGTTTCCTATTGTGTAGTCATACTATTCTTTTTAAAAAGAAAGTTCTAGAAACTTTTACACACCTGTAATATATTAAAAAAAGTTGAGTATTGCCTGTCAAAAATGCCAGTATTATTTATATATGGAACAACATTTCTACTGAGTGTCTGTGTCTATGATCAAAGTGTTATAACTATGCAAGCTGAGACGTTTTACAATATATATATATATATATATATATATATATATATATATATATATATATGCAGTTGCATAGATAGTAGTTTGTAACCCTGGGTTTCACACTTTCGTGATCTTCAGACATTGTCCAAAGATCGTGAAAGTGTGAAACACAGGGTTACAAACTACTATCCATGCAACCACATATGTTAGCTCTATCACTGATATTGAGCACTTCTCACTAAATACCACACATATATACATGTATATATACATATATATATATATATATATATATATATATATATATATATATATATATATGGTTGGATAGATGTGAGCTTGTGACCCTGGGTTTCACGCTTTAGCAATCATCAGACAAACTGATTAATTTAAAAAAAAATTTTGGTTTTATGTAGATTTCTAATAAGTACCGCGCATATAATATATAAATAATTATACATATATATATATTTATTTATATTTATATACACACACTTTTCACATATATATATATATATATATATATATATATATATATATATATAAAGAAAAAAGGTAAACTTGTCTCAGCTGAGGGACTTTATCATGACAAATGCAAGTATTTTATTTTGTAACAAGTATATATACAAGAGCAAAAATGTGATTGGTTTTTCACAATTTTTAAAAAATTTAAAACCAATAATATTTTTACTCTAGTATATAAATACTTGTTGCTTACATTTGTCTTGATAAAGTCTTTCAGAGGACGAAACATATCGGCTAAGATAAGTTTTCCTTTTGTCTTTATTTATATTGTCCTTTTACAGATATACTCTATCTGAAATTTTACATATATATATATATATATATATAGGTGGATGTTCAAGTGGTCAGAACATTTGCTTTTTAACCATGAGACCTTAGACCCAGGTTTGAATCTCTCATGGCCTATTTGTCAGGAAGGTAATTTCTTAATGTGATTAGTATGGGGAGATTAATTGGGGTAATTTAATTGGTCCTGACCCAACATCTCAACTTCATTGTTGTGACATAGCTTTGCTTCACCTTTTCTATTAGGTTGGTGCAAAAATAATGTCGTTTTCTAACATAAAGTTGAACGTCAAAAAACGACATTATTTTTGCACCAACCTAATACAAATATTTTCATGTCAATTGTTCTAATAAGTTCTCCTCCTTGGTACCATGGTTGCATAAATTTAAGCATGCTACGAGATTGGCAATTAGGTATATCCATTTTAATGCTGACCAAGCTATTAGGTTGGTGCAAAAATAATTTCGTTTTCTCACATAGTAACATATGTTAGAAAACGAAATTATTTTTGCACCAACCTAATAGATGTAACTGTATTCTAACAGTTTCTTTTCTTATACTTCTCACCTGTAGAACTCACTGCCTTTTTCTTGCTTGCCAGCTACACATATTCTTCAAAAATTTAAATACAATGCCAATCAGCATCTTCTGTCTTCCTGAATTCTGTTCTTTTATTGTCCTTTCTCCTCAATAAAGTTTTCTCATTCTCTTTCACTCTCAGTAACTCCTGATATTTTATTTGCATTATTGCCTTGCTTGGGGTAAAATGATTTTATAAAAACACAACTTGCTTAATATATATCTTTGTGTCAATATATCTATCTATAAAAGGCAGGATGTGTGTGTGTGTGTGTGTGTAACAAATGCATGGCCACAATTTTAGATGGATTTGCATCAAAATTTACATGTACATGCTCCAACTTAGCGGGAAGACCAAGACCGACTTTGCATTTCCCAACTCCCATTGATAGTGGAAATAATCAATTTTTTCATACTTCTACAGCAATTTTCATGTAATTTGCAGCCATTTTGTACTGGCCAAAGTGAGAGCCTATAGCTGGCTGCCACGAATAGGCAGGAAGATTCTATTGGCCAGCATGAGAGCCAACAGCTGACTGACACGAATGTTAACTAGCATGCTAGCATGCAAAAAAAATCAATAGCTGCATTCGTCACAAGTGGAAAAAATTTAAATCTGCATGGTATTTTACTCCAATTGGCTCATTCGCTTGCTTAAACTCAATGTTGATTCTGATTCCGCAGACCTGGGTTGGATGTGAAAAAGTATTTGTTGTTAACATTCTTTTTCATTCAGTTTTTCCAGTTAAGAGTCCTTTATTAAAGCTGATCATTTTGTGTTCATTTTGTTTAGTTCTTTTTTGTAGCAGATTTAATGTTTAGTATAGAGCTTAGAAAAAATTTGCAGTGTGAGATAGGCAAGAAGTAAGGCATGTAGCAACATCAGCATGGCAAATGGCACTCCTTTAAAGGCAAGGAAGGGCAAAAATATTTTAAGTCAAGTGATAGCGATTGCTGTATGAGTTGTACAATTTTTGAATCAAGCATGGGCAATGCCGAGCCATGCTGCTAGTAAATGTTAAAATCAGAATGACTTTTATTTACTTTCTCTGTATTCATCATAGAATTTATTATCAGTACCTTTGTTTTACATCTCTCTATAGCTTTTTGAAACCTCTTTTTTTTTTCAATTTCAGCATCACCCTCAAGATGTTGAGTGTGTCTTTATAAACCCATCACCTAATACCCAATAATAAAAATATGTAGACTTCATCATGAGAGGCTCATTGGCTTCTGCCCAATGACGAGTGCAAATTTACATTCTATTCATTCAGAAAATTGATCCCACTTCTCTATTTCTGACTTCTGCACTCAAAGGCTGTGCAAAACCTTCTTTCTCTCTGCTTCATTGGCCAATCAAAGCATAAAACCCCATTTCTATTACTCTGGTTACTCAGCCGTGCTGATGTGGAACAATTACATATAATTATGTAATCATCCAATATGTAACCTCCTTTACCATCGATATAGAACTGAATGTTTCATTTCTCTTGACTGCAAGTCTGTTAAATTATCTAACAGATGGGTTCCAATAAGGCTAATCGAAAAAAGAAATTGCTTTAATTCAGCAATTGATTTGCAAGAATAGTTGCATTGCATTTATATCATTATTACTGCTGAGCTTAAGGGATGAAGTAAACAGCATCTTTTTAATAACATTTGCAATATAAATGCATCTTTGTATTGCTTTCATAAATTATAATTTTGTCCTCCTTCATTTAACAATTGAGTCCTAGATTAATTCTGTCTGGACAGTCAAGTGCATATATACAGATCTTTCTCAAAAGCTATGTGGGGTTTGTTGAGTGTTTGAATACATCTTTTTTATGTCAGGACAGGCAATCGTTGCTCTTCACAATTTTCCCTCCTTGTAGCTTTTAATAAATTTGGTCTTTTTCATTATGTTATATAGGAATAAAGTGTCACTGCCGACACTTGAATTTGAACATAGATCACCAGTGAGAAAACATGAGTGGTCACATTACTGAATTATGTTGACCATGTGACCATAGAGGAAACACATAAATAAGAAGTTGTGTGACGTCTAAATGATCGTCATTTCTACTCTATATTATATGGACTGCTATTCTCTATACTATTTCACTATATAGATTACTATATGAGCGAATATTATCTAGCAAGTACTATTAGTGCAAGCAATATTCGAAGGTGTCTGACACCAGTATTGTTCAATGGTGTACTATAGCTGTATCTGCGATTACAAAGTCTCTACTGCAACGAGCATTACTGTTATAGTAGAACACACCTATTCTATAGTTAATAGACTCTCCCACTTATAATAAGTAAGAGTAACGAGTCGGTCAGTCAGTCAGTCAATGTCGGACAACAGTTAGTCGAATACTAAAGTATCAGCGACCACAACTAGATTACTCTGCGTTATACCTATTATATCAAGTTCCTAACATGTCGAACCTATTTTAAGACCGACTTAGTACAAATACAAGCTTCCACTGGGAAATAACTTCACAACAATTATGAAAGTGACAAGTATTCGTTGGCATTACAAAAGTGGCAACAAGTGTTCATTGACATCATAAAACATTATTTCTTTTAAACACTGTTCCATCATCTATTTACTTAAAGCTCATCAAGAATATTATGCACTGTTTTTCTCTGTCCTTCTTGCCCTCAATCTGTCCTGTGAATATCAGATTTTCCAAGCCCTCCTTCCTCATTATGTACCCCAGCCAAGAGCAAAATTGTATATATACTCACTCAAAGGCTATCAGAAAACCAGGTGTTTTAATGGCTCAAATGCAAAATGTTCATATAGCCTTTTCTGAAATGAATTTAATTAAGGTAATTCCTTATCCAATTTTTCAGAATGGGTTGAAAGTTAGAGGTTTATGTTTTTCAGTCTGTCTATGTATTTTCTGTGTCGACAATATATGTATAAAATAAATTTCAGGAAAGGCTATATGAATCGTTTACTTGAATCTTGAGCTATTCTGAAAATAAGATGAGGATTTACCTTAAATTCAATGCAGAAAAGCTGGCAGAATATATAAATATCTTTTGACATGAACTAAGAGTTATAAAGAAAAGATACAGAATAAATATTAACAGGTATTTTAAAAAAAATCATTCATTTTCATTCTTTTCTTTCATCCTGAGAAATGCCAGCTTAGTAGAAAAAGTTACTAATGATTTATTACTTAAGCATACACACAAATGCACACACATATTCCTTTCTTCCACTTTTTGATCTGATGAAACCTAGAAAGGCAAAAACATGTAAAATGAAATCTAGTTTCAATGAAACAATTTTTCATTTGTCATACTTCTTTGAAACTATTTAAGTATATAACTAATTGTTAAGCTAATAGTTTGGCTTTGTAGTATTTTGTAGTGTTAGACAAATCTGTTAGTAATTTACAAATCAAGTTAGACAGCAAACATAGACATACCTTGTTTTGTGTGTATGCAGGTATTCAACTTCATATTCCAGACAGGAGGATAAACTCAAGAAAGAAACAGAGACATGTTGTACTGTGTTAACATATGCAATAACTTATTTTATCTATTAGGGACAACACAACAGTGCACCCTTATAACCACAATAAAAAACAAAGAAACTAGGGGGAGATAACTCCAACCCCTTTATCTAACTGTAAGTAAGTGTTCATCTGACTAGTGTAGAATTTTCGACAAAAACAGCATCAAAAGGAAGAAGATGCAGTTATCACTACTATTTTTTTTCTTTCTTTTTTTCTTGATTACTCAATCTTAACCTCTAAGCCTGTTTTCAATCAGTTCTTCCATATTCTCTGAGCCTGTGCATTGAACTGGCATGGAAATGGTATATGGAAAAAGGCCTTCTTTGCTTACTTTATTCTATTAAATGAACACTTGTTCACAGTTTATTCTAAGAAATGAGAATTATCCAGAGTGAAAGGAGAGTAGCAAAAATCATAAATAATTCATTTTTTATTGAACAAAAATTATATTATTTATCTTGGAAAAGACATGTGAATGCTTGCGATATATGACCCTTCACTATTGATTTACATGGTCAGCAAAGATATAGAGTATTTTTATTTGAAATATTGGATGATGACCTGCAGTTTTGAGGAATAAAAGTAAAGAGAGAAACTTTACTTTTGAATTTTGTATATGAAAGATCAGTTGAAGCAATTTAATGCATGCTATTTATATGAAGCAAGAAACTGTAAAAGATTTATCATAAAAGGAGGATTGGAAGGAGAGAGAAAGAAAAGAAAAATATCGAGAAAATAAAAGAAAACATGATAGTCAAAAATAATATGGCAAGAAAAGAAAAAGAGGCAATGAGCCAACAAAAAGTATTAAAAGAAAAAAGATGAGAATTGAAAAAATGAGTGAGGTTGAGAGATGTAAGCAAAAGAGAAAATAAGAAAGAAAAATAAACACGAATAGAAAAGAGAAGAAAATAAAAGAAAAATTGATAGAGGAATGAAAAATTGATTTAAAAAATGTGTTTAGAAAAGGAAAGAGAAACAATGAAATAGAAAGGGAAGTGAAGAAAAAGGATAAGAGACAATCAAAAAACGGAGCCCCACCTCAAAAAAAAAAAAAAAAAAGGCAAGAAAAATTGAGAGAATGAACTTAAAAAGAAATAAATAGGAAAAAGAAGGAAAGAAAAGGAAAAGGCTAGAAGAGAACAATGAAGAAAAGAGAAGAAAAAAGAGAAAGATTGAAAGAAAGTAAAAAAGAAAAATGTAATAAAAAATAGCAAGCTATAAGAAAGAAAAATTGAGAGAAAGAAGAAAGACCGAACAGATAAGAAAAAGTCAAGAAAAAAAATGAAGGAGTGAGGATAAAGAAAAGAAGGAAAATGAAAAAAAGCAAAAGTGTGAAAAGAAACGTTAAAGAGCAGGGATAAAGAAAAGAAAGCAATTGAATGAAAATGAAGATAAAAGAAAAATGATAATGTGGGATAAAGAAATGAAGAGAATAAAAAAATGAAAAAAGAAAGAAAATAAAAAAGGGATAAAGAAAAGGAGAACATTGAAGAAAAAAGCAGTAAAAGAAAATAAAATGAGAGAGAGGATAAAGAAAAGAATAGAATGGATAGAGAAATAGAAACAAAGAAGTGAGGATAAAGCGAGGAAGGGAACTGAAGGAGAAAACAAAAGAGTAGGAGAAGGAAAGGAAGAGAAGAAAAAAATGAAAAAAGAAAGTATAAAAGAGAAAGGAAAACAGAACATTGAGAAAATGACAGAAGGAAAGAAAGAAAAAAAGAAAGAAAGAAAGAAAGAAAGAAAGAAAGAAAGACCATAGCAAAATTAAGTGAGAGGTTAGCATAAAGAAAAAAGTGAAAAAAGAAAAAAAAAAGGAGAAAAGAATAAAAAGAAGAGAGTAATAAAGTAAGTAATGTTCATTGATTGACTGATTTGTTTTTTATGACTTATCAATCCTTTGTGAGTTATTTGAAGCCAAAACACATTTTGGATTATAAGAATTTTTCTTTTGTGAATGAATATTTCATTAACACTTTTTTGAGAAGAACAATAATTTTTCCTGATACAAGTTCAACTATTTAACCCTCAGGAGACAGATTTATAAATTTCCCAAGTATATTTGCATGTAAGTGAATGCAGTGAGCCCAACTGGAATTTGAACTCAACTCTCCAGTTTTTCACTGCGAACCACTGTCGATTACACCACCCACAAGAAAGTAAGTTAAAAATTATTTTTTCAATATAATTGAAAACAACATATCAATCGAAACTGCTTAAAACTCGGTAATTAAGTGTTCCATTCAAGTGGTTCATGTCTACATAAAAACATCATAATCATATCAATAATAAACAATAATAGTACACGATAATATTAATTTTTAAAATTCCCTAGACAGTATGTGTTTTATCCTTGTGGGAAATTAATATACAGTTTCATACAGACAACACTTTTCTCCTTGAATGTACAAGAAAGGTGAATGTTATAGAAACATGAGGTAGAATTTCATATAACCCCGTTACTCTGTGTTAAATTCACTTTCTATATTTTTGGTCAATTATATCTAAAGAGATTCAGAAGTCTAAAATCAAGAAAAGGAAAAAATATTTGAAAACAGAAGTAAATGAATGAAGCGGGGGGGGGGGGAAACAAAGTCTTAAATGAAGAAAAAAAAGGAAGAAGAATGAGATAATTTGAAAAGAAGCTGAAGAAATAAAAGAAGTGAACAGAAAATACAAAGGGAGTTGTAGAAAAAGAGAAATTAAAGAAAGAAAAAACTAAAGAATAGAAGACAATGGCATATTCATCAAGATGCTTTTCTCTGCATCTATCTACTTATCAATGCATCACAAAAAGTATAAATTTTAGGCATATTTGTATCGCTAAAAGGAAGAATAAAATGATTTTTGTACCTCCATAACTGTTTTACTACCATTATTTCAATCGGAAAATAGCTAAACACAAAGAGCATAGGAAAGTGGTTAAAAAACAATAACAGTAGATATTGGTTTTAGCAACGGTGTTTGTTGATTGCAATCATGTCAGTGAGAAAAAGGTTGAAACAAAGGGTAAGGATGTGGTTTGTAAAATATTCATTTAGATTGAGAAAAAATAAAGACAAAATAACGATACATTTAAAATAAAAAAACAACAAATTCTTGTTAAAGAAAGTGTAAGCCCCGGTTGAGTTTTAAAATGGTTATTTAAAAAAAGAAAGCTTAAAATATGCACACACACATACATATGCATACAGACATAAGCACAACACATACAGATAATGTTAATGGTAATATTAGCTGTTTCCTTATAAGGAAATACTCAGCATTCAGTGATTGAGTAGCTTGTACTAATGTTGGCTGAAATTTATAAAATCTTTCTCTTAAAAAATTTTTTCAGGAAAACAGGTTTCTCAAGACCAGTAGCTGTTGTTGCTCTTTCAGGTATTGATGGGAATTTCCTTCTTAACCTTTTGTTTGAAGTAGTGTGGAATGTCAACAATTTGATTATGATATATGAGTTACATATGCTTTATATTTTAGCTGTTGCTGCTGTCAAAAGTTCTCAAGTGATATGGTTTCTCTTATTTGGTGCATTTCTTTGTGATTCTACCTTGCCAGTCCACAAGTTTCAAATGAGGTGTGGTCTTTGCCGATATTCATAAGCTTCACTCATTCAATGTCTTTTTTAACCATTGATCTTAGAAAGCAGTTATTATACAACAGACAATTTAGGTAGAGTAATGGATAGTGGCTTGGATTGAGGAATCGGGAGCAAAGTTCGAATTCCATTTTAATCGATTACATTCACTTACGTGCTAATACCTTTGGGAAATGTATGAATCCTGTTCTTCTCCTCCCAGCTATGGGTAAATAGCAGGATAGACCAGGTTCTATAGCCTTGGATGGCAACTGGTCTTCTGCAGAAAGAAATGACAACCTACAGCTGGAAAAAAATCTGCATTGTCTGTCAGGTATCGAAAGATACATGATCACCTAAGTGTGTATCACGCATGGCACATTACTGAAACATACACAACTATAGCAAATACACACATTCCACACGCAAATATAAACAAACATTTATGCATGTGCCAGGCATACATTATATACATACAAAGTGTTGCATGCACATATGCACCCACACACAAACATCCTCTTACATGCATATTCATACACATCACTTATAAACATGCACACATGCAGACATATACACACACTAAGTACATATGGATAATCGATTGACTGATTTGTTTTTATAGCTTATCAACCTTTTGCAGGTTATTTAAAGCCAGAAACTATTTTTTGGATTTTAAGATATTTTTAAGATAATAATGATTTTTTGATACAAGTTCTACTATTTAACCCATAGTTGGGAGGAAAAGAAGTTTTTCCAAGGGTAATTCTGCATAAGTGAGTATAATGAATGTGATTGGATATGGAACATATCTCTCTGATTTCTCATTATGAGCTACTATCTTTGTGCTACAGCACCTGCACATCCTACTCTACCTTGTCTACCAAGGAAGTTCACTTATTACCTACTAGGTGGCACTGTATCAAGCAGTACAAAAAGAAATAGCATATACCTTTCTCTTCATTTTAGTCTTCAACTGCCGGATACTGTAGTGACAAGACATGTTTGGTTTTCCTTCCAGGGGAATTCTTAGTTCTGAGCCATTAACTGTTACACCACCCACACATCAAAGCTTACAGCACCTGGTATTCCCAAGCAGTCATCCATCTAGGTACTGACCAGGCTTGACATTGCTTAACAGTGTGATATGGGCATAAGTCCATGGATGATCAGACTTATGCATGCATATATCTTTATCTATAAAAGGCAGGATATGTGTGTGTAATGAATGCACAGGCAAATTTTCGATGGATTTGCACCAAAATTTACATGCTCTAAGTTAGCAGGAAGGCCAAGATTGACTTTGCATTTCCCAACTCCCATCGATAGTGGAAATAATCAATTTTTTCATGCTTCTACAGCAGTTTTCATGTAGTTTGCAGCCATTTTGTACTGGCCAGAGGGAGAGCCTATAGCTGGCTGCCACGAATAGGCAGGAAGATTCTATTGTCCAGCATGAGAGCCAACAGCTGACTGACATGAATGTTAACTAGCATGCTAGCATGCAATAAATTGATAGCTGCATTCGTCACAAGTGGGAAAAATTTAAATCTACATGGCACTTTACTCAAATTGGCTCATTCGCTTGCTTAAACTCAACGTTGATTCTGATTCTGCAGAACTGGATTGGGTGTGAAAAAGTATTTGTTGTTAACATTCTTTTTCATTCAGTTTTTCCAGTTAAGAGTCCTTTATTAAAGCTGATCATTTTGTGTTCATTTTGTTTAGTTCTTTTTTGTAGCAGATTTAATGTTTAGTATAGAGCTTAGAAAAATTCGCAGTGTGAGATAGGCAAGAAGTAAGGCATGTAGCAACATCAGCATGGCAAATGGCACTCCTTTAAAGGCAAGGAAGGGCAAAAATATTTTAAGTCAAGTGATAGCGATTGCTGTATGAGTCGTACAATTTTTGAATCGAGCACAGGCAATGCTGGGCCATGCTGCTAGTATACATATATAATGCACACAGGCATGCATACACACATTTAAAAATTTATATATATATATATATATATATATATATATATATATACATACACATGTAAACAAATGGCAGCCATTTTGATGAAAGTTGCTTAATTTTGAAGTCTCAAATTAATTGCCATGTTGAAAGTTTGAAACTTAAAATTGGGTCACAAGATTGATTTGGCAGATAAAGGGAAATGTTTTACAACTTCAGAGCTTGCAAAAAGTAAAACAACTCTTAAAATTGAATTGTGAAGAAATATGTGGAAAAATCCCAGGTGACTGATATACGTCTGATAAGGGTGAGAAGAGGATTTTATCTTACTGATCTGTGTGCAGTCTCAATAGAGGAGTCTGTCGTTTTTCAACTATGAAGTTTTTAGTTGTGGCGTTAAGGAAGTTTGGAAATGCATAAAATGTTAAGTTCCTAAATCAAGAAGTAACATGTGTAAGATTGATCACAATGTCACCTTTAAAAAGAGATCTCTGAAGAAATTCAAATGAAATTGGCAACAAAATACATTTTTCCTTCAAAGATGAATGCCATGCTATATTTTAAGGAGTCTAATGGATGGAGAAAATGATGTGGGACAAATAACAGAAACAACCCTCACAAGTTACAGGTTAAGACATCAAGGAGGACATTGTGTAATGTTTTGTAGAGGTGAAGTCACAGCTCAGATATGATTTTTTGAAGACACATGTGAAGTCATAGTCCATGAAGAATTCAAATGCTTTCAGAAAGATACTATCTTTTATGCATGATAATGATTCATCATAGCAAAAAACTAATAAAGATCTGAACAAAATCCATTTCAAAGACATGTATTTACCAAATTAGCCAGCTTGTTCAGTTGGTCTTGATCCAATTGAAAACTTATGTAGTATTCTGCAGAAGAAGGTTTAAATTGGGAACAATTTACCACCAGATATGAACTTTGAAATACCACTTCAGACAATGCAAAGTGTTTCATATGAATAAATATAACAACTTAGACAAACATTATTTACATGCATACTATCTTGTCATTATCACAACATTTTGGCTGTTTTTTCATCTGGACTTCATCAGATGTTTGTTGATCCGGGTAACCTCCAAGAAATTTTGAACTGGGCCCTTCATTTAATCTATGGGTATTAAATTGATCTCATTCCACTGACCATGTCTAGAGATATTACATCTAGTTCTTATTTTAGTACTGCTCAGTTATTGCCCAAGTACACTCTGCCCAGCCGAGGGATTGAACTCACAATTACTATGTCATCAAATTCATGAAAACCTTTTTAATCCACTAGGCTGTTGCTTCTGAGGTGTATAGTACAGCATTCATCGATTTAATCTTAATGAAAAAATAAACTCCCTTGGGCAATCTAACCTGAGTTCTCTTCAAAATAATCCTCTTGCATCCTAACACATATATCCCAGCATTTCTGCCACTTTTCAAAATGGTGGCAATGGGGCCTGCAATAACTAAGTAGCACTAATAAAAGAATAAGATATCACTAGAAATGGACAGTGAAACAAGAACAATCTACCACTGTAGATTAAATAAAGTGTTAAGTTTGAAATTCCTTAATGCTTACCTGGATTGTCATGCACCTGATGAAGACCAGAGGGCACAATGGCTGAAATGTTCTGATAACGACAACAAAGATGAGGACAACAGTCCGTATGTAAATAACGGTAATTCATAATACCAGATATTCAGACAGAAAATATGCAGAAAAGCAATTTTGATGCAGCTTCTAAAGCTAGTTTCACAACATGGAGCAAACATTTCATGTTAATATTGTATTTAGAACTTTGTCATCATTGCAATTATTTTTTGTGTCATTGTAAATTCATTTATGTCCTGTAATTATAATTTTTAGTTACAACATATTTCTCAGTGTTTGTATAACCTGAGAAATAATGTGAAAAATGTTTGAAAATCCAGCAAAATTCATGAATGTGGTACTCTAACATAAAAAGTAACATGTACATTACCATATTTTGGTTTCAGTCTTGATAGAATGATTGCAAAGAACATCCCCTCTTCAAATTTATAGAAGATTCCTACAGATGCAGGCTTGGATTTTTTCCTAACCAATTAAAATGGACAATTCTTGGTCTCATCCTGAAATTTTTGTTATTTCTTGCCTTGAAGTCAGAAGGATATAAACACTTGACTGTATCCCTTTTGTGTGTGAATACAATTCTTACTTAGTGAAATTTTTGCTTTATTACTGTTGCTTTTCTTTTCTTTTGACTTGCATTATATACAGGGTAAGGAAAAAGTCGTGCACCATAGGGGTTAATGAATATGTCAAAAAGGTCTTGTTGAGTGGCCACCAAGGTCATCAGACATCAAAAACTTGGATTTCTTTCTGTGGAACCATTTGAAATCAGCTGTTTATCAGATGTGGTGAAGAAATATTGAGGAACTTAAAGAAACAATTACATATGAATGCATTAAAATGACAGAGGGAACTCTCTTGCATATTAATGAATCATGCTGGCACAGAATTGAAATGTGTTTTGAAAAAGGAAGGAGGACATTTTGAACAGCACATATAACAATTAAATAACTAGTAAAGAGAATTATCATGTGTAATTATACTTGTAATAAATTATCCCTCTGGTGCATGATTTTTGCCTAGCTCTGAATATCTATCTATCTATAATATATACATACATATATATATATATATATATATATATATACATATATATATATGTGTGTGTGTGTGTGTGTGTATATATATATAAAATTTCTATATATGCACGGTGCTAATTGGAAAGTGATAGAGCTAACATATTTAACAGAATGGATATGAGTTTGTAACCATGGGTTTTGTGCTTATGCAATCCTCAGACAAACTCTGTTGCATAAGTGTTGCATAAGTGTGAAACCCAGGGTTACAAACTCATATCCATTCTACTAAATATATATATATATATATATATATATATATATATATATATATATATATATATATACACACACACACACACATATATATTTGTTTGTCTTGTACTATTTTTTCTTCTTTTTTGTCAATTTCACTTGTTGAAATTTTTATCAATTACACTTAACTATGCCTAATTATTCCACACCATAATTTATGGATATTATGGGAAATGTCCTACACATTAATAGTTTCATTGAATACCTTCATTAGTTTTCAAAAGTACTTTTGATTCCAATAAGTATTTTACATATTGATAAAACATGGTGTGGCTAACAGTGTCAGATACAGTGTTATGTACATATATTGCACTCAATTTGAAATTTAGGGTTTGGCATGATAAATAATGACACAAAATATTTTTTCCAAACCATTACCGTCTTTTGAGGAATCCAATTTGAAGATTAAGTTTAAATTCAAAATTTAATTTCTGTGATCTGTGAAAGCCTTATAGCACAATCATATAAAATGTATAATTTACTGAAGCTTTACAAATTTTATATGGACAAGATGCATGGCACATGCACATTATTACTAAATCATTGTGTCATCAAATAAGACCTTCATTTACTTCAAAGTAAACAATTTAGTGAACAATTTAGTTAGAATATGATGTAATATATTATATAGTGTAGTTGTTTTAGTATGATTTTCAATAAACAATGTAAATTTAAAACATTTTGTCTTATAATTTGTGCCCAGCAGTATCATAGTGTTATATGTACTTTTATCTATTTTTTGTTTTTATTAATTATGATCTAAAAAATCTTATTCATTGAATAGCCTTTTTCGTAACTTTTTACAATTATTTTTTACACAGTTTTTATTTATTGAAAACAGTAAAAAAATTGCATATTTTGCTTGTGGTGATTTATAATTAGAATTTTGGTTTGAATATATTTTCCATTCAATATATGTAATACAAAAGATATCAACTTTATTTGGATTTATTCTTGAAATAGCAAAATTTTGAAGTCAATTTGTAAGCAAAAACCTGCGGAAATTAGGTGTTTCTGTACATTTTTTCAGACGATCTTTAAAGTAAATGTGCAAAAATTGGTAAAAGCTATGTATCTAATTTTTGGTGTCAGTATTTATTACATCAAACCCTAGCTTTCACACCAAGTGCAATGTTGATTTTATAAAAAAAGTGAAAAATCAACATGCCCTAATATATATACATATTTTTCACAAGAAGGCATGCACACATTATTGCATACATATGTGCATTCACATATACATACACACCTCTTACACCTACATACATATGTCATTGTGGCTAATGATGTGAAATTCAGTGTATGTCTATGGATATATGCAAACATATGTAACTATGATATGTATATGCAATATCTCTTTGGGAAACATCCATTTTTTTTCACAATCACAAGATGCATAACCCATTAGGGTCATAGGGGAACCACATGTATTGCAGCCACAGTAGTAGTAGTGTTTCCTGGGCAAGAGAGCTTGATAGAGCCCAACCATCTCCAGGTTGGTTTGAATTCCTTCTTCTAGATTAGTTGCCAATTAAAGCTATAGGACCCAGACTGTCCTGCTATTTTCTTATGACTTGGGGGAGAAGATATGGGTCATATCTATGCAAAGGTTATTAGCACATAAGTGAAAGTAATGAACTCGATTGGAATTTGAACTCTGCTCTCCAATTCCTCAATTCAAGCTACTATCCTTTCCTCCACCATGACTCATGGAATTCAAACTTGGCTCTCCTCCATCTTAATGAAAAAAATAGGCCCCCTAGGACAATACAGACTTCATATTAATCCTCCCAACACACATATACTAGTCCTGTTTAATGATTGTAATCAGCTGTAATATCACATTCTTTTTAATCTTATCCACAGCTTGAAATCCACTTCTCTTTTAATGGTAATTTTAGCATCAGGAGAAGATAAAAAGAAAAAGGTGCCAAATCTGGACTGGAACTCACTATTGACCCACCACTTCACAACTTCCTCTTTTTTTTTTAAGAAATCAGAACATACGCAAAGCTCCAGTAGGCTTAACACAAAAATGAATGCCATATAGGAGCCATTGATAAATAAAGAGAAATGACAGTCAGGCTTCAACAGCAACAGCAGTAGCAGCAAGAAAAGAAAAGCCCAAGTTTAAACATCAAAGAACATAAAGAAAAGAAATGCCCAATTAGACATCAACTGCAAGAAGACAGAATGCATGGTTGTTAGTAAAAGGATGAGCCCAAAATGCAAATTACAAATCGCAGATACCAAAATCAAACAAGTATAAAAATTTAAATATCCGGGAAGTGTTCTAACAGAGGATGGAAAGTGCATTGATATAGCCAAAGATGCAATTCAAAACTAAGCAGAGTATTAAGAAATAGAAAAACTTCATTAGAAATAAAGAAAAGAGTTTTGAACTGTTATGTGATATCTGTCCTCCTATATAACAGTGAATGCTGGACAATCTCCTCAAAGATGAGGAAGAGACTTGAGACAACAAAAATGTGCTGAGGATACCATGGACTGAACATGTGAGTAATGACAAAGTTTTAGAGAAAATGGAAACAAAAAGGAAACTTATACTTAACATTAGGAAGAGACAGTTGAAAATTCTGGGGCACAATAATGAGGAAAGAGGGCTTGAAAAATCCGATACTCACAGGGAAGATTGAGGACAAGAGGGATAGAGGACAACATTGGATAACCTACTTGATGAGATTAAGTAAATGAATGATGGAAGAGGGTTTAGGAGAAATAATGAAAAGACAAAATTTATTGAGAGCTACAAAAGACAGGAAATTGTGGAGGCCTATGATGACATGGCATATAAAGAAGATGATAGCAGAAGCAGCAGTGACTTCAGGAAAGAAGAACATTAAGTTTAAGGCTCCAGGTTCTAGGTTCAGGATTGTTCTAAGCATAGTGGATTAATACATTTTTAATGTGTTCTTGTTCAATTTGGCCAGTGTTGATTTTATATTAGACTAGCAATAGATCCCGGCATTGCCCGTGGATGTAACAGTAAGAGATAGATCAAGTATCGACCATCATAAAGACTGAAAAATAAAATTGACAAAGATTATTGTTTAAGGTTGATGGACACGCATGTCTTAATTAGTTTTTGTTTTATTTTTTATTTTTATTTTTTACGAATTGGTCAAACCCAAACTCAAACAAAAACATTGTTTTCAATCGTTATGAGTCTACCAATTGAATAGAATTTTATTATAAACAATTGTCTTGTAAATGGAATTTTTAAAGAATTCTAAATGTAAAAATAAAGAAAAAAGTGTGCAAGACAATAAGAAACACTATCTGCCAAAAAAAAAAGAAGTTTTGTTGAAATCGGTTGAAAGATGTCGGAAATCCGATCCCATATATAAACGAACACACGCACACACACACACACACACACACACACAACCTGGGTTGTATAATAAATATAACTCTATATGAGTTGTCCCCCTTTCATTCTCGCGATGCCTCTTAATCATGTTTTCAAATTGATTTCATGCAAAAACAATTGTGTTTTTCCAATTTTTGGCGCTGTCAGAACCACTGCAATGTAATTTTACATAGTCCTGTGAAGTTTTGTTGAAATCAGTTGAAAAATGTAGGAAATCCGATCCAATATATAAACGTACACACACACACACACAACCTGGGTTTTATAATAAGTATGATATTAATATTTCTGGTCCTCTCATATTTCTGTGTATTGAAGGTTTTCCTCTTTCATTGTGGAAGTGTTCGCCAATGTATTTGTTCCATCTTTGAAACATTTTTCTTCTTCTATTATCAGTGTTCCCTCTTCTGATTTTATTTATCCGCTCAAATAACAGGACCAAAGATGTACTTAATGCATATCATTCATCCTATTGTTTCTCTTATTCTTTTATGCATATCTGCCTTATTTATGACGCTCTGTGTTTTTGTTTCTGCATACTTTTCATTGAGTCATTCCTCTTTTGCTTACCTGCATTTGTTTCTAATTTCTTTGTGTAATGTTCTTATTTCTGTACCATACTTTGATATTGGTTGCGATTTCCTTTTCATCATGTCCAAAATTTCATATATCATCCACTTCTTTTTTTTCCTTTTCTAGTTTGCCTTGGGATGATCTCATTTGCTGATGTCACTAAAGCTTCTCTTAATGCATTCAACTTTGAATTTCTAGTGCAGCTGAGTTCTGTGAAACCATTTTACCTATGATATTACTTATATAATACATGTTGTTGCAGCATACCTACAGACAATAATGGATATGTCCCCCATTCACATAAATACAGTAGTAAATACTGTACATTGGTCTGCAATAGGAGATTCATTGTGGAATTCACTTGACTCACTTTTAGCATTTGACTGCTACTCCCACACACTGCTGGCAAATCTTATATGTGTTGTTCCTGTCCTAAGTATTATCGTTCATTACCAACCTTCATTTCATTATTCTATTCAGCAACCTTTCTTAGATTACAACACATGTATATTTTAATTAATTTAAATTCTAGTGTTCCAAAAAAAAAAAAATAACAGGATTTAGCCTACAAATCTAGTCTAACATAACGAAAACAAAAAATTCTTGATAATGACTTGATAGCAACAACATTGACATGGCAGTTTGTGCACTATTTTGATTTGGATATACAATAGTGTATTTGAAAACTGGAAAAATAGTTAAAAAATATTAACAAATTGACCTTGTCTGTTGAATTTACAAAGTTTTGTTCATATATGGGCATGAAATATACAAGAAACAAAGAATAAAAATGATAAGAACAAAAATCTAAGAAATCATGAACGTTGCACAGTTTATCCACAATTTTTATGTTGATCTACAACATATTATTTGAAAATTGGGAAAATAAAAATAAACAGAATTTTTCTGTTGAATTTGCATCTACAGACTAACAGAACCATAGACCATGCACATATATGCCTACACACACAACTCATTTATCATACACACCATCATACAAAAACTCATACACACTCTCATATGTATATATGCAAACAACTCATTTATCATATACACCATCATTCAAAAACTCATACACACTGTCATATGTATATATGCAAATAACTCATTTATCATACACACCATCATACAAAAACTAATACACACTCTCATATGTATATATGCAAACTCATATCTGTTCTTACACAGGTTTAAACATATGTACATTTTTACTGTACACAAATATATATATATACACATCTCAAGGACACCTAGATACAGATATATACACACAGGTACAGATATATGTGTTTGTGTGAGTGGCAGTATAATGAAATGAAAATATGACTAAGAGATAAAACCAGAATTCACTGTAAATGGTAAACGTTGTGCCTGGAGGAAAACATTGTTCTTTTTCTAGAAATGTGCAAAAGAAGTCAAATAGATGAAAAGAGAAATTACATGAGATCCGAAACTTCTCAAGTATTAGTAATTTTATTTATTTACTTTTTCTATCTTCAATTCCAACTTGGGCAGAGTTGTTGCCTAATATCTGATGTAATGGAAGAATTCTATTGTAGCTGAAAGATGGGAATTTTATGACAGTCACAGTCTTTGATCTCAGAAGTATTGTATCCCCTACCTTCCCCTTTGAATATTTTTTTTTTGGGTGGTGGTGGTGGTGATGATGGGAGTGGGGGTTAAGTTGGAGAGGGAGATAAAGTTTTATAATAAATATTGAATGTGTAAGAATCACCAAAATGTTAGAAATATACTCAACTGATGTTTTTCTTCATGAAAATCTAACAGAAACTTCACATTTAAAATTTGGCATCCTTCTCTTTGATTTTAACTGTAGTGATTTTACACACGATCTGAATTAGAGATATCTAAACCAGGCAGGTACAAAAAAATTTAAATGTCTGGGAATTTCTTAAAGAGAAGACAAAAAAAAATGTTACACTGAAATCTGAAAGTGCATTGGAAAATGGAAAGATGCCTTCCGAAATATAAGTATTAAGAAACAAGAAAATTTCATTAGAAACAAATGAAACAGTGCTGAACCTCTAATTAATATCAATCCTCTGATATCTCAGTAAATGCTCCTCGCAGATGAAGAGATTTGAGGCAATAGAGATGTGGTTCTATAAAAAGATGCTGAGAATACCGTAGACTGAGCATGTGAGAAACAAGGAAATTTTAAGGAAAATAGAAACAAAAAGGACAATTATACTAAGAATCAGGAAGAAATAATTGAAATTTCTGGGCCACAACAAGGAAAGAAGGACTATAAAATTTGACACTCACAGGACATATTGAAGGTAAGAGGCACAAAAGGAAAACACTAAGTTACCTACTTGAGCTTGTGTAAATGGATGGCAGAAAAGGGAGTAGGAGGAGATAAGATAGTAAAAAGACAGATATTTCAAAGAGCCATGAAAGGTAGATGTCATGAAGAGCCATGATTGACCATGTCCTGAAGGTGTATGGCAGATAGGAGAAGAAGGTTTTTGAACATATGAATTGTGAAGAGTAAGGGACTACCTGAATAATATTAACTAGTACTAAATAATGCTAAATAGTAGGTTGAATCAATTTCTGGGATGGCTTATCAAATTTATTCTTCAAAAGCTAAAGTACAATTACATTTTACTCAATTATATATTCACAATGATTATTTGCAATGAGTTGATGCCATTTATCAGGCAGCTCTTTTGAGTAAAATTCTTTAGATTCTGATGTGAAAAATTTCTGACAAACACTTTCATATGATTTTTATTAGTTAAAGTTTTCCCCATCATTTTGCAACTTTCGAAAATGGTAATAATTGACTGATGTAAAGTCAGGAAAATATGGCAGTTAGGGTCGAACAGACAGTTACAATATTTTTTCCTTGGTTATTCTTGTTGTATGTGGCTTTGCATCTTTATGAAGGAAAGCAATATTTTTCCTTTAACCCACTGTGTATACTACGAATGCTGTGCAAAAACTAAGTTATGTTAGTATATTCCAAATTTATTCTTAACTGCCACACATGATTAGTAGTTAGGATGTTACATTCATCATTACAATTGGTTCCCAAAAATGGAAATTACGGATTACTATCTGAAAATCTTACCAGGATTCATCATTGGCAGCCACAATCTTAACAATATAAGATACGCAGATGATACAGTGCTGATAGCAGACACGGAAAAGAAATTACAAAACCTCCTACAGAAGGTAGTGAAGGAGAGCCTGAAGAAGGGACTAAGCATAAACTACAAGAAGACAGAATACATGGTCATCAGCAAAAAGATGAGCCCAGAATGCAATTTACAGACCGGGGACACTAAAATCAAGCAGGTGCAGAAATTTAAATATCTGAAGTGTTCTGACAGAGGACAGTAAGTGTGACGCTGAGATCTGAAGATGCATTGTGATGGCCAAAGATGCATACCAAAAGCTAGGCAGAATATTACTAGACAGGAGGATTTCGTTTGTAACAATGAAAAAAGTACTGAACTGCTATGTGATATCTGTTGTCCTTTATGGCAGCAAATGTTGAATGGTCTCTGCAAAGATGAAGAAGAGACTTGAGCTAACAGAAGTATAGTTCTACAGAAGAATGCTAAGGATACCATGGACCAAATATGTGAGCAACGATAAGATTTTGGAGAGGATGCAAACAAGCAGGAAACATACTTAACATCAGGAAGAGGCAGTTGAGATTTATGGGACACATAATGAGAAAGGAAGGCTTGGAGAATCTGATACTTACAGGAAGGAAAGAGAGAGAAGAGAAAGAAATGTGTTACATACTTAGTGGGCTCAAGCAATTGTATCATGGAACAGGGTCTGGGTGAAGTAACCGAAGGACAAAACTTATTGAGAATCTCAAGGGATAGGAAGAAGTGAAGAGCCACAATCACCTACATCCTGAAGGGACACAGCACATAAAAGAAGAAGATACTTAATAGTACTAAATACTACAGCTGATGGTCAAGGGAATCCAAAATGAAGGCTAGTATCTATAGATCACAGGTCTCTTAAATTTTATAGAAGGTGGATTATATACTACAAAGAGGTAATATAGATGGATTATATACCATAAAGTGGCAATTGGTTACTATTTAAAAACCTTCATCAAAATTTAATATAGTTCTTTTTTTAAACTTCAGGCAATATTCTTAAATGCAACAAGAAATATTGATGCTAAAAGCTCCACTTGTAAGACATAAGCAAATAGATAATGTCTATGAGCTATTCTAAAAGAGCTAAAAATATTCTATGCAAGCACAAGCTGAGATAACTCTAAGTCACTCCAGAATTTCAAAAACCTATTATGAACTCTGCAGTCCTATGTGACCCTGAATGGATTCTAAAGTTGCTACTCCTTAGAATGTCATTTTCTCTGCAGCTGGCAGAAGTGTTACTGTATAGTTTTAGAGTCTTTCTATGGAGATTTTAATGTGAAGAAAATACCTGGAGCCATAGCAGATTGCACAAACCAAATTTTATCTGCCTCATTTGATTACAATCTTCAAATGGTTTCACACTAACTCAGTAACTTTTTAAGAGTTTTCTATTTGATGTTGAATACAGTTTCATACAGCTTCATACTATGTATCTGTCTATATTTCTGAGATGAGGCATTAGGTACACTATTTACATTATTCAGACCATTGTCCTCATCTTTGTTGACATATTTATCACAATGTTTCAGCTGTTGTACGCTCCAGCCTTCTTCAGGTGGTTGGAATGTTAAAATGAACCCTTTATTTCAGTCACTGGGGTAGACTGTTCTAGTTCCACGCGCCATGTCTAATGGATGCCAGTTATCAGTTATCTCCTGTTAATTCACCTCTCCAAGTTCTCCACTGCCTTAACCAGCAATTGAACTCAGAACTCTTTGGGTCCTGTTACTGGATCTAACCAATGCCAAAGAGTTGTGAGTTCAATTCCAACAACCTGAAGAAAGCCGAAGCATACAATAGCTGAAACATGATAATTATGGCAACAAAAATGAGGACAATAGTTTTAATAATGTGAATAGAGTTTCATACTATGCTATAAAATACTTAAAAAAAACCTTAGAGAAACATCCATTATGATTAGGCTATTTAAAAATAATTTCCTTCTCAGCCTGTATATTTTGTGTTGATAGACAGGAGCAGTTATGAATGTTGTACCATGATTTGTTAATTAAAATATTAATGAGTTTAATTTATAATTTTGAGATGATATATAATAGAAAAGTTATCTGAAAAATTGTTGTCCCTGTGTCAAAAATTAAGCCATCAACTCTAGTTTACATAGATATGCCTCTGTTCGTATGCGAATATGTGTTTATATGTGTTCACGTTGGGAGGTCACCAGTGTGGATATAGTGTTGTAGATATTCTTGGTGATATTTACTAGAAATACAGAACATAAAATGAACTGTGGTGAAAGGTATAAGGTATATATTATATTTTTATTTATTTGTTTTAGAGTAAGTCCCTTGGTATTTGCTGTAGCAAAATATTTGTTTGTAAGGCGGATATTGATTGTAGCTTGGAGAAAGTCCGGTAGTGGTTGTCTTGAAGTCAGACCATGCTAGGCATAGTAGTGATATTAGAAATAGGTCAGTTTCAATCTACTGTGTTTTTCTTGGCAGAAATATCATTAGAATATGACCTCTTTACTTCTTCATGTGTCTCACATAGCTGGTTTCACCACATTAGCATTTTTTGTTTCATCCTCACCTTCTTGTAGCTCAGAGGTGTCAGCTTATATCCTTTTGACCAGACTTCGAGATTCTGGTAGGAATTTTGGTTTCAGTTAACATCAAAAGTCTCTTTGTGTTGTTTTTGATTGGCCAAAATTATTTAATTTTCCAACATTCCTTTCTTTCTCATTTTTATAAAGTTATGATTTAAGATGACAATTACTGTACAATATATTAAGCAATACACAGACAAGAATGTGATGATAGTCTGATTCTGTTTACATGGATGATTTCCAAGCATTGATAAACACGTGCATATAAGAGGCTGGAAGTGAAAATCGCACCACAGATCATGACATCACACATGACCATGCGAGAGTGAATTCGAAAAGTATTAAGTATGGGAAGCCGTTGGTATAAACCAATGGCTTCTGTTACCAATTATAGACATTTAAGAATATTTGTGGAGATTTCAAAGTTTATTTTGTTTAGGTTTCAACTGTTTTATGTATATAGCTTCAAGAATTTTTAGTTTTTGTTTATTGTTTTCATGTTTAAGTATAATTGTTTTTTTTGACAAAGATTTTACGGAATTGTGTATGCGGCCAGGCATGTTGTTTTAATATAATATATATGTTTGTGTGTGTGTGTGTTTTGAACAATGAAAAATATTAAAAAATTATGTGTGTGTGTGTGTGTTTGTGTGTGTGTATGTGTGCATGTGTGTTTTGAACAATAAAAAATATAAAAAAATTAAAATTTTCAGACACACTGGGTTGTATATTAGTATTTTTTTAGATTATTATTTCAATTAGTTTCTTTGACTAGTTTTGGCCAGCCTCAAGAGAAAAAAAATCCCTGCTTGTTAGTAGCAGTGAATGACTGTCTCCAAAAAAGTGAACTTTATCAGTAGTTTTTATTTGTTTTTTATTGTTAATTTTGTTCTTGAGTGATTAAATGGCCACTTTCAAGTTATTTTTAAAATAAAGGCTGGGAGATTCTTGAGTCTCAGAATTTCATCCTTGGTCATTTTGACAGTTTTATTGGTTGCTGGGAAGGGGATGTGTGTTAAATGTGTGTCATTTTTTATTTTTGGGGGAGTGTGTGTGATGTGTGCATGTTTATATATTTGCGTGTATATATGTGAGACCTCAACACCTTTGCAAGTATGTCTGTCTTGTATGGGTGAGAAATGTGGGTGGGGCTTGATTTATGGAATTATATATTAATTCTATCTGTGATATATATATATATATATATATATATATATATATATGTCTTTGGCTAGATGCGAAAGTGTCTCGTCAGTATTCTCATGATCTAGTTGGCCATATTTTCTTGCTAGATAAAATGTCCGAACATAGAATTGTTTTCGCCATTTCTTTCTCCTGTTGTTCTTAATTTTATTGAAAGCTGACTACTGACCTGAGATGGAACAAATATATTGAGTCTATTGCTTCGTTCACCACAAGGAAAGTTGGCTCCCTGTGCCGCGCCAGGAAATTTTTCTCCCCGGAATCGATCCTTCAGATCTACAAATCAACAATTCGCCCTTGCATGGAGTATTGGTGACATATATGGTCTGGAGCCCCTTCAGTTTGCCTCGAGGTTCTTGATAAGCTCCAGAGGCAGATATGCAATATAATTGGCCCTGTTCTGGCATCTCGTCTACAGTTGTTCTCTAACAGATGCGTCATCGCCTCTCTCTATCTTTTTTACAAATACTTTCATGGTAACTGCTCCGAGAAGCTGCATTTGCTGGTTCTCAGACTTCATGAATTCAAGTGCCCAATGAGGCTGGCATCCCGCTCTCATCCTTTCACTGTCAAAACTACTAAATGTAGCCATCTCTTCTACTCCAATAGCTTCATGTCTTGCACCTATCGCCTGTGGAACTCCCTTCCTTATTCCAGTTTTCCTGAGAGCTATAATCTCCAACTATTCAAATGTAATGTCAATCAACATCTCCAGTTGCCTTGATCTATCCACTATCCCTCTCCTCATCCTTTGCTCTATCACCCCTATCTGATCTTGCTCCAAATCTTCTGTAACCCCTTGCACCCTAGTGGCTTCCCGCCTTGCTTGGGGTGAAATGCTTAAATAAATATATATATATATATATATATATATATATATATATATATATATATATATATCAGGGGTGAAGTGTCTATGTATGCAACACATTTATTTCATGGCTTACTTTTTTCTAGGATAAATAATTTTTGTAGAATATAAAGTTAAGCATTGATAATTTTCACTACATGTAGTCCTCATTCCTTGATTTCTTAGGATAAATTGTAAACAAGTGATATTATTTAAGAAGTGTAAGTAGAGAAATCTCCTGTTTCCTTAGTGAGAAAAGAAGAAAAATCAGTGAATGCTTTCCTGTTCTATTCCCTTTGAGCAGGGAACAAAAAAAAAACAGAAAGAGTGCATGGTCGAAGAGAGAAAGGCAGAATTTTTGCTGCTTGCCTTCTAGTTGTATTAACCCAGCAGGTATGCTCACAACATATTTTCTCCTGAAGTACTGATGTTTTTATTGCCCTGTTTGACTGACATCAAAGAATTGCCTGTTCAAAGAACTTAAACCTATCCTCATAGGTTTAAACAAGATGGGTATTTAGTCAAATTCAAAGTTTGTTTTATTGCTGATTCCGGTTTATTTCATACATTTATGAAGAGTATATACAGAATTGTCTGGAGACTCTAATGTTACATCAAAAGTTATTTTTTTCTGCTTTATAGAGAGTATTCTTGATTCCTTCTTATGACCCGGATTCAGTCATGTGACCACTATTTGGAATTTTATTCTTGGCCTTTTCACACTTAGAACAAAAAGGAGATTGTTTTTTGTGATTAAAAAGGTAAAGTTTGCATCTATTTAGCCATTCCAATGCTTTAAAATTTAATTTTAAATATTTAAAATTACCTAATATATATATATATATATATATATATATATTGTTAGAATAAAGCTTCAATTCATTTTTTTTAAAAATTATAACACAGTAACATTTTTCATATTTTCATTCATCTACAGCATGGCAAAATCTTTTAATCATCTAAGATAAACTTTTTGGCCTCCCATCAGCATGACTGATGCTAACCTCCAGGAGAGAGACTCACTGTGCCTTCTAAGACTTAATGTTTTCCACTGACATGAAGGAAAGAGAAAATTAAATCAATTGTTAAGTTTGCTGTTAGGAATGTTGATTCGCTATGTCATGTGAGACAATTTTTCTTGTTAGAATCTACCTTACATATCTATAAGTCTACCTTTCATCCATGCTTTGAATACTGTTGCTACATTTGGTCTGGTGCATCTGCAATGTATTTAGAGATTCTCGATAAAATACAAAGAAGAATCTTCAATGTTATTGGTCCTGACCTGGCTTCTTGATTTCAGTCACTTTCCCACCACCATAATGTAGTTTCCCTGTACCTTTTCTACTACTTTCATGGTAATTGTTCTGATGAACTTTTCTCTATGGTACCTAGACTTTATGAATTTAATTGCTGTACTACATTGGCAGCAAGGTCTCATCATTTTACAGTTGAAATGGTTAGATGTATCTGCAATTTCTCTGCTACCATTTTTTTCTCTCACACTTCTTGTTTGTGGAACTCTCTTCCCAGTCAAGTTTGATGTTCAAAATTTTAAATGCAATGTCAATCAATATCTTCTGTCATTTTAATTCTTGTTCTTTTATTGTTCTCTTTTTTTAACAGTTTTCTCATATTCTCTCACACTCAGTAATCCCTTGCATTTTAGTGGCTTTATTGTCTTACTTCGGTTAAAATGATTAAAAAAGAGAGTCAATTATCTCAGTTTCCTCTCTACTTTGCTGACCTTTTGCAACAAGAAGCTTTAAAGAGAAGAAGAACATTATTCTTGGAAGAGAGTTGCCAAAGATTGAACTGAAATTCAAAACCAAATTGACTGGCATAGAATCTAATTGTTATCTTGATTCCAACTATTGTGAACAGTATGAGGAGATGATGGGATGTCCCATTCTGAACAAATTGTTCTGTTTCCCATGTCTGTTATTTTGTCAACATAAAAACACATGGAAAACTAATGGCTACTGTGATTTGAACAATTTGATTACAGCTTTGACAAGACAAAAAATCTCAGAACCATCTGAATTTGGTAATTGTTCTGAAAACCTTTGGCTGACAACAAATTGATATACAGCAATCGATCATTGGAAAGCAGCATTGATTCAGTTGCATAATAAATCAGACAAGAAAAATTGTGATTTATTGAAAAGGTTAATTCATTGTATTGAAATTTTGGCCTATCAAGAATTACCATTTTGAGGACACGATAGAACAGAAGAATGAAACAATAAGAGCAATTTTCTGGCTATATGTGAAGCAGTAGCAGCATAAGATGATTGTTTAAGATCACATTTAGATTTTGTGAAGAAAAATTCCAACAGTGCATTTTCCGGATTTTCAAGTGATCTTCAAACTGAGATCATTAATTGTATAACTGCTACAACTGAGATGGAAATAAAAGCAATGATAGGTATCTTTGAATGAATTGTCTTGTGTTTTGTAATTTGTTGATGAGAAGGAAAAATCTCAAGAAATTTTTTTGGGATATGTTGAGGTCAGTAAAGAAAGAAGAGCTACATCACTGACCAAAGAAGATAAAAAATTTGTTAATGAATTCATCTGTGGTCCAAAATTAATTGCACAAACTTATGATAGAGTGAGCAAGATGGCTGGGCATTTGAATGGAGTGCAAGCAAGAATAAAAGATTTTTGGTGCAAACATCATGTTTGTATATTGTTATGCGCATTCACTTAATTTGATACTCCATCAATCAGTTTCAAGTATTTGTGAATGTTGGATTTCCTTCAATACTTAAATGGAATTTCAACTTCTTTTCTCAAATTTGACGGCTTGAAGATCACTACAGGCTGGAATTATTGGAAAGCGATTTCCAAAATTATCTGAGACATGCTGGAATTATTCATTTTGACAAGTGTCCATTTTGTCTGACAAAATTACTGTATTTTCTGAGCTATTTTCAACCATATTAGAAAATCCAGAGGATTCGAATGCCTCTGGATTAGCACAGGTAAGGAGATTCAATACAATCTGAGATTTTCAGCTGAAATTTTTATTGGTGGTTTTTGAAACTAAAAGATATAGCTCAACATTTAATTGTTTATGCTCAGTACTTCAGGAATATTAAACAACATTCTTTACACTATTTACAAGTTGACTATTGTCCTCATCTTTGTTGTTGTTATCACAGCATTTTGGCTGTTGTGTTGTCTTGCTTTCATTAGGTCTATATTGATCTGGGTAGCCTACAGGGAATTCTGAACTGAACCCTTTATTTCATCTACAGAGGTAGAATGGTCTCATTCTATTGTGATAAAAACAACAAAGATAAGGACCATAGTCTGTTTGAATATAGTGTTAATAATAACTCTCCATCCCATGAATTCAAACTGAAACTAAGTAACATTCACCATTGAATCAGTATGAAATTTTATTTATCAAGCTATAACATATAAAGTTCTTTTGTCTATTTCTAGAGTTCACTCTAGTAAGATATGTTGAGTTGAAGGCTTATCAAACTTTGTTGTGTTATTTAATCTTGGCATCTTTTTTATATTGGTGATATTTATACTTAAATATATCAGTAAACATTAGTAATTAATAATTAAGTGTACAGCTAAATATTGCTAAAGTTTATAATTAAGTTTATAGGTAAACATTGGTCATACTTAATCTATGGGTAAACATTGGTTATTTTTATACTTGACTCAATAGGCAAACATTGGTTATATTTTTCCTTCAGTTTACGGGTAAATTTATTAGAGATGTGATTTACACTGAGCGCCAGAGTGAAGAGAGGAGAAACAAAATTTTGCTGCTGAGGAGAAGTGTGCTCGATGGAAAGAAAACAACAAGGTGATATTGGGGAAGAGTGTCTTCACATGCATTCATTTTAATCAAGACTGTCACTCCTGTGTGGGACTGTACAGCCATAACAGATGCTGCACGACCATCAGCAACTGAGGCATAACTCTTTGGGCATAGATCCAAGCTATCTTGAGACCAATGGATGCCACACATTGGTTATGTTTATACTTGAGCCCATAGATAAACATTGGTCATATTTATACTTGAGCCTATAGATAAACATTGGCTGTCCATATTATAGTCTGCAAGCAACTACATGATAGGTGGCTCATTTTGGTGGTAGGGAATCTTGCCAATCTGCTGGGATGTAGTTGGCATATTTTAGGCCTTGCCAACATTGCAATCTATGCAGATGAGGTACTATGTTACAAAAATTGCACACTGCATACAGATGTGCATGTCACCTATCTCTTTGCTGTAAAGTCTTCAGATGATGCAAAAAGTTGCACACACCACACAAAATATATTTGTGAAAATACATTGGATTTTATGTATGTTATTGCTTTTTAAACATTTTTACTTACTACAGGTTTTTTTTCTTTTTTATGGTTACAGTGATTAATTTTATCAGATTTTGAATTTCTTAAGTAAAAAAAAAATTAAACTCACATACACGTCACACCTTACCTATGTCACACTACTCTTTTCTCATATCACTACACACACCAGTTCTATGAAACACACCATTTGTCTCTATCTACCTTAATGATGACTCACAAAGGTTGAAAATTTTGACCATATTTTTTTCAAAATGAACTGATGAAATTTACTTCATACCTTAAATTTGTAAAAGTTGATCAATACAATTAATCAGCACAGAATGTCTGTCGTCTTTGATAACATTTACCATAAAGAACATTTGCTATCTAAATACATAGTGTATATATATATATATATATATATATATATATATATATATATATATATATAGCAGCTGGCCACTCGTATTTGAGGATACCCATCTACTAGGGCAGCTAGCGAATCCCTATTGCAGATGCTTGCTCAGGCGCATTTGTGTTTATTCAACACCCACAGAGCCCACCTATAGTTTACACTGCAACTATGCTGAGCAGACCTTAATTACATTTTCTGGCAAAGAGCATGTTATTTAGTGTGATTAACAATTTGAATAAAGCCAGTACACTCAAGCCCTCAGCCATGATGACTCATGACTTTGTGCTAGCACAGCTATCAATATTATCCAAAGGTTCTGTCTGCCCAATTTCACCTACAAGGCTTAGGTCAACCCGTGGTATGGTTTTCAGGCACTTTTTCAAAAGTGCCACATGCTGGGATTGAACCCACCAGTCCGATAACATCAGGGAGTCACCTTCCTTGGTAAATCGACTATGGTCAGATTTAAACCCGAGTCTCATGGTCAGAATGTGAATGTTGTAAACACATGGCCATAAAATATTTATCTCTTTCTCTCTCTCACTCACTCTCTCTCTCTCTCTCTCTCTCTCTCTCTCTCTATATATATATATATATATATATATATATATATATATATATATATACTACAAATATATATATACTACAAATATATATATATATATATATACTACAAATACATATATATATATATATATGCTAAAAATAAATATACATTTTGTTCCTCACTGAAATATTTATTATTAGTATAAATTTTAGCTCTGTTATTACACACTGAGCATTGTTTTATTATCACCAACACTCAATATGTGAGGCTTACTGCCACATCATGTTAAAATACCAGTTCCCATTTGATCACTGAATTTAATCAACATCAAGTCTGGTCAGTGCCTAGAGAGGTGACTGCTTGGGAATACCAAGTGCTGTAAAATTGTATGTGCAGGTGGTGTAATAATGGCTTGGAATTGATAATCGGAGAGCTACACAAATACCCTTGGGAAATGTATGAATCCAACTCTTTTCCTCCCAGCTATGGGTTAATTAGTAAGACTTGTATCACTAATTTTTTGTTGACTATGAATATCTGTCTAATACTGATATAAATATAATGACTTTGTATGCTAATATGAGCTTTTATTTCTGATAAATTACATACTGATGTAATATATGATTTATATACTGTTTCAGGCATATATAAAATGTTTGTTTTTTTGTTGTTTTTTAATCGGTATCGCCCAATGCAAGGCAGTAAAGACACAAGGGTTTACAGGATCTTGAAGAATTAGGAACAGAAACATTAATAATGAGTGAGAAGAGGAAAGAGTAATCAGTAGGATAGTAGATAATGATTGACATTGCATTTAAATTTTTGCAGATTAAAGTTGGCTGGGAAGCATGGAGAGAAGCAATGAGAAGTGTGAGATCAGTAACTGTTAGCATGGAACTTATAGTTACATCTAGCCAGATCGACTATAAATTGATGAGATCTCGATACCAGTCTAGTACCATGCAAAATGTCTAGGTACCATAGCGAAGTGTTTATCTGAACAATTACTATGAAAGTATTTATAGAAAGGCACAGAGATTGTATATGTAAAAATGCATCACTATTTATGTATTCATATATTTATATATAAATATATAACATTCTGTTTCACAATGAATTTTTAATTTTAGATCTTAATTGGTTGTGAGAGCCACCATTTGACACATTCACTTTTCCAAGTTAATAATAAAACTCACTTTTCTAGCTTAATGTCTTTATGACAACCATCATGGTTCTTGGAAATAATTAGCTAATCATAGTGTTGTGTTGTGCAACATGGCATCCAGGAACTCTTGGAGACCTGAAGTGAGTCAATTTCAATTAACAATTAGTTATCTTTGGCTACTCATGTTTATCCCCTGAGATAGACATATGGCAGTTAGCAAGTAACTGCAAGATGCAATGTTACCAGGAGATTTGAATGCTCTGACTTTCTTATGTTCTCTATTCTCTCATTATATCCACATATTTAGTAATCCCCTTTCATGATATAATTTAGAGCTTGGGGTATTGAAACTGACAGACATCCAGTGATGAACACACGCATAATAAGAGGGGCACTGAAAAATTCTTGACCTGACCAAGAATACCTACCTAAATAAAATCTGATGGGTTGAATTTTGAAAAAAGAGTCATATTGATAATGCTATAATGGATCAAACTGAGAATAATGGATCAGACTATATATATATATATATATATATATATATATGAAGTTACTTATAAATAAAATTACTATCTATCTATCTATCTATATATATATATATATATATATATATATATATATATATATATATATATATATATACAAACAAATTTTATTTAAAAAGAACTGACAAGGTCTGTCTGTTTAATTTTTATTGTATTTTTTACAATTTTCAGATAAGGTTTTGAGTATTGCGCTCAAAATTGTGGATAAACTGTCCAAAGTTTATATTTTTTTTATTTTTGTTCAAGTACTTTTGACTTTCGCAGTCATTATCAAGAACTGATGTGGTGTCTGTATGGTAGTTAGAATTCCTTTGTCTGCATCCTGGTATTCTTTGAGAAGCTGGACATTTGAAATGGTTTTGCATTACATCATGTGTAAGGACTATTGGGAATGAGGTTGCATGAAAAAATTGCAATATTTTATTTATTTAATTTAAATTTTTATTTTATTTATTATTTTTGTATTATTATAATAAAATATGTGTGTACATTAATTATATCATATATAGACTGTGGAGAATGATATTTTATTTAATGTGGGCTGTTGGTTTTGTATAATAATAGCAAAATCTAGAGTTTTGAGTCTTTCCTTGAATTGGGTGCTGTAGAGTATTTTGGTGTTATCTACTGGCATTTATCTTATTTTTATAGTTTTACTTTGGTCGTTCATGCTGTACTGATTGATGTGTGCCTGGATTGCAATAAGTTTTGTCAGGTGACATGTGTGGTGCATGCCTGCTCAATGTAAGTATCTAATGTTATTTTTTAATTATTAGTGTTGGATATGCAATCAGTTCTTATAATGACTGGGAAAGTTGAAAGTACTTAAACAAAAATTATAAAATATGAACTTTGAACAATACTCAATGCCTTATCTGAAAATTGTAAAAATACAATAAAAAATGAAACAACAGACCTTGTTGGTTCTTTTTAATCAGACTTACTAGAATAAATCATCACAAGCACAAAAAAAGTAAAGTGTGTAAATGTTCTACAAAAAGAACTGCACATGCCACAAGTGTTAAAAAAGATTGCATTTTCACTAGTGCTTCTTGAGAACTCTGGCAGAACTCATCCAATACAATTATAGAGGCACAACCAGCTTCTACAATACTCTGTTGACAAGCTGAATACTGAAACCATAGGGCCATGCAGCCTCCTCAACCCATGAACTTGTCTATCTTCTCAGAGGAGATGAACAGACAACATAATGACAATGGTCTTCAATGGTTCAATTGCAATGAAAACACAAAAATATGAAAGCAAAATGGATCAATATGGTAAATTTTTGTAGATAACTTCATGCATTCTTTTCTGTGACTGAGACCAAATGAATATATCTAATAAGTTGATGAGCAGATGACCATACAATATCTATAATACATAGATATTATGGTTTTCTGAGTTTGTACATGTGAATATTTGTGCACATATGTACATGAGTATATATATATATATATATATATATATATATATATATACTCATGTGCACAAATAATTACCATATATATATATATATATATATATATATATATATATATATATATGTGTGTGTGTGTGTGTGTATGCATGTATATTCTAATCAGTTATAAGACCACTAAGAAGCAAGGGGCTACTGGAAGTGAAAGAGAAGGAAGGAAAAAACTTTAGAAAGAACCAAAACCCCAATCATAAACAGGGAACAAGGGAAGAACCTCTAGTCCTCAGTTCAAAAGACTGGGTATAGATAGATGAACCTATCTACTCCTATACACAGAGTAATGAAAAGTGAAAACATAAGACAAAAACTTTGATGTATATATCTATATATCTATTTATTTCTCCATATATATATATATATATATATATATATATATATATATATATTTATATATATATAGTCATCCACCAAAAATGTTTTGCTGCAATACAGTTCATCAGTGTGGCTAGGCATCTGATTGCTTCAAGCCAGGATTGAAACCTGACTGATTTGGCATCAGTTAGAAATTCTACCCCCAAGCTATTGTCGCATGGCAGAGCAGAAGGGAAATTTTAATTTTTTTACTATGCAAAAGATGTCAGTAGCTAGGAGAGATTGATTTGAGTAGTAGAGCATTGCATTAGCAGCAGCAGCCACTGTTTATAAAATCACCGCTTCCTCTCTGAGAGCTCAATCAAATTATTTTGAGAGCATCAATCAAATTATTTTGAGAGCATCAATCAAATTATTTCGAAAGCATAAATATATATATATATATATAATGAGATTTTGGCAATTTTGAGGCATTATTTTAATGTTGACTTCAAAGTTGTTGAAGTAAGCTGGTCATTGATTTCAGGAAGTGGAATGAAGTGAAACAATATTTGACTTTACTGTTCTAAACTAGTTCAAGCATTTTAAGAGTGAAGTGAAGTCCAAAAGTGCATGATTATCAGTTGTATGTTTGTCTTCTTTCAGGATGTGGGTGATCATTGATCTCAACAACTTTTTATCTTGTATTGCTCTTAGTAAAATTTTCCAAGGTGTCTTTCCTCATTATGTGTCCCAGAAATTTCAATTGCCTCTTTCTGATTCTAAATATAAGTGTCCTTTTTGTTTTGATTTTCTTAAAACTTCCTCATTGATTACATGTTCTGTCTATGTTATTCTCAACATTTTTCTGTAGAACATCTCTGTTGTCTCAAGTCTCATTTTCAACTGTGAGGAAACTGCATTCATTGTCATAAATAACCTGCAGGTGTTTGGTAACGTTTGGTGATGTCTGGGGCCAACTCCTTGATTATATGTCCCAAAGACTCAAGGTTCTAGTACTGAGAAATATGTGAAAGGAAGACATTTTAAATTTGTAAAATCAGATGAGATATGAAATAAACACTTCAATCAAATTAAAATTAAAAGAACTAAAATTTTTATTTCACTCTTTGATTGGATGCCCTCCCAATATGGATGTCCGGGGCTGTTCCACCATCTGTCCACTCTTCTGCACATCACTGATGGCTACATAGGAAGATTGATATTACACCCCAGTTCTACACTGTTCTCTTTGTTTCTAATGACATTTTCTTGTTTCTTAGTACTTTGCTTAGTTTTTGGAAAGTAACATTTGTGATTCCAATGTGCTATATGTTGAACATTGCATGAACTTACAGTACACCTTGACATGTTTTCTGTTGATTAAAAAATGAAAATACTTTTGATACAGTCTAATATTTACTATAGTAGAGAATAAGAGACACATAAGTATTTTCTTTACTGTCCTGAAGAGGTGACAGGTTATTCATAATCTGCTTGGATGTATATACATTAAAAAAGTTCAATGGCAACATAATTTCAGTTCACAAATTCCCAAAATAGGTAAATGGTTTGTTGTAGATTTATGATTAGTTTCCCATATATTTTATGCAGTGTCTATATTTTCTTTTTCTCATTTTTTAAAATACTTTACACTGCGCTTGAACTTTCAAGTTCTGTTCATCAAAAGAATATTTTGTAAAGAATAAATAAAAAGAAAATATTTTTATCTTCATTTTGTTTTTTCATCCTGTGATCATAATCTTATATTTTGATCTGAAGTTAATTTTCTTGAACATAAAACAAAACAACAAAATGGCCTTTGTTATGTGATTACTCTATTATCTGTATACAGTGAAAAAATTAACAATTTATATGGCTTTAGTGCATTTAGAGATTTATTTTTAGATTGCATTTTATTTGTGATTACAGCATCTTGACAAGGTGAGAAGTAAGCGTATTGGATTATGAAAAGTTTCTTTAACAGAAACAAAGAAAGGTGTTCAACTGACTTATTAGACATAATTCAAATCCATCAACAAAGAAAAAGACAGTGCAATAAGAATACAATGTTAAAATACAAAATAAAAACTACTTTTTTAACCTGTTTCTTCATTATCAAATTGAATGTTTAAAATTAGAGTTACTCTCCATGGAGAGTTCAGATTCTGTCTTAGTATGTTGCATTCACTTTCACATTAATACCCTTGGTGAAGGCAAGCATTCATGTTTTCTCTCTCCTAACTTTAGGTAAAATAGCAGGGTAGACTGGGCTCTTTAGCCTTAGGCTAAACTCTTAATTCAAAATCATGGAGAGGATACTCCCCCCAATCAAAATGTGAAAAAGCCACTGTCTTAAGAAAATTGTGAAAAAGATTCCCTATCAAAATTGTGAAGATGCTCACTTATGAAAATCTTGGAGGAGAGACTCTCTTATCAAAATTGTAGAGAATATACTCCTCTATCAAAATTGTGGAGAATATACTCCCCTATCAAAATCATGGAAAAGAAACTCTCTTATTAGAATGTGATGAAGACACCCCCATTATCAAAATTGACGAGAATTCCCTAGCAAAATCATGTCACTCTCCTATCAAAATTGTGGAGAAGAAACTTCTCTTTCAAAATTGTAATGAAGATGCTCCCTAATCAGAATTGTGAAGAAGACACTCCCCTTTCAAAATCATGGAGAATACACTCTCTTATCAGAATGTGGTTAAGACATTCCTTTATCTGAATGTAGTTGAAGACCCTCCCCTATCAAAATCCTGGATAAGACACTCCCCTATCAAAATCATAGAGAAAACCCTCCCCTATCAAAATTGTGGAAATGTTACTTCCCTATCATTCCCAAGACCAGAATTTATAGATAATAAAGAAAAGGTATCTGCAAAGAGCCATGATCTCTTTTGTTTTGATGGATTTGTTTGGTTTGTTTTTTTTAATGGCATATCAACTCCTTATGGGTCATTTAATGCCGAAATTTAATTTTTGTGGGAGCTTTGGGAATTCTTTTTTTTTTCAAAAATGTATTGCTAATATTTTTACTGTAAAAATATACTTTTATATTTTCATAATGTTTTAACCCCAGTTTGGGGGGTTCACTACTTGACCATAGCTGGGACCCTAACAGGTGCTAAAACCCCAGGTCAGTGTGGAAATGGGAACAACAGTAATTAAGAGGTGGTTCGGCAAAAAACTCCCAATCAGTGGTCTTGCTGCTGTTTATCATCATACCCAGTACAGTGTTTTGAAAGAGCATAGCATATAAGAATATAAGTTGAAACAATCATCTGTACCAAGTTCAGTTTATGACTAATGTACCTAAGTATTCATTACTATAAATAATCAATGATAAGATGTAGCAATGTGATAGGTTCATCTAATAATAAATTTGAAAATCAGTTTCTTGTGTAAAGTTAATGAGTATAGCTAAGATAAATAATTGTTCTGTTGATTTGATTGATTTACAAGTTTCATCATGTTGGCGTAAGTAGCTTTGGTGACATCTTAGTAGAGATATTGGCTTATATATTCGCATCTGTTTATAAGCACTTTGATAAGCACCAGAGAAAGGATTCAAAGGCTGAGTCTGTAGTGGTGCATTTTGATTGGCTGGAAAATACATTTAATTATTTTAATTTTCTTAAAACTGCTCTATCATTAAACAAATGTGAAATTATCATTCTTCACTTGGCCCAATCTATGTATACACATTTATAGGAAGAAAGCGTTACAGAAAATGTAGATGCTTAATCAAGGCTGGATAGCAGACACAGAAAGAAAGCTACAAGAACTCTGGTAGAAGGTAATGAGAAGAAAAGATTAAACATCAATTACAAGAGAACATAATGCCTTTGTTTGTTAACAAAAGGAACAGACCAATATGCAAATTACAAATTGGAGAATCAAACCAGTAAAAAAATTTTAATATCTGGCAACTGTTTTAACAGAGGACAGAAAGTGTGACACTGAAATCCAAAGGCATATTAGGATAGCAAAAGTTGCCTTTAAAAAGCTAAGATATAGGAAAATGTTTGTTAGGAAAAAAGAAAAGAGTACTGAATTGTTATGTAGTAACAGTCCTCCTAAATGAATATTGGACTATCTCCTCACAGATCAGGAAAAGACTTGATGCAACAGAATGCAGTTCTACAGAAGGATGCTGAGGATACCATGGACTGAAAATGTGAGCAACACCAAATTTTTAGAGAAGATAGAAACAAAAAGAACACTTATGTTTAACATCAGGAAGTGATTGTTGAAATTTCTAGGGCACATAATAAAGAAAGGAGGCTTGGAAAATTTGATACTCCAAGGACAGATTGAAGGCAAACAGTTATAGAGAAAAACAACACATAACCTACCTAGCAAGCTTGAGTAAATGGATGGCAGAATATTGATCAGGAGAAATAACAAAAGGAATAAAATTTGTTAAGAGCTACAAAGGACTGAAAATTTTGTAGAGTCATTGATTATTTATAGTAATGAATACTTAGGTACATTAGTCATAAACTGAACTTGGTACAGATGATTGTTTCAACTTATATTCTTATATGCTATGCACTTTCAAAACACTGTACTGGGTATGATGATAAACAGCAGCAAGACCACTGATTGGGAGTTTTTTGCCGAACCACCTCTTAATTACTGTTGTTCCCATTTCCACACTGACCTGGGGTTTTAGCACCTGTTAGGGTCCCAGCTATGGTCAAGTAGTGAACCCCCCAAACTGGGGTTAAAACATTATGAAAATATAAAAGTATATTTTTACAGTAAAAATATTAGCAATACATTTTTGAAAAAAAAAAGAATTCCCAAAGCTCCCACAAAAATTAAATTTCGGCATTAAATGACCCATAAGGAGTTGATATGCCATTAAAAAAAACAAACCAAACAAATCCATCAAAACAAAAGAGATCATGGCTCTTTGCAGATACCTTTTCTTTATTATCTATAAATTCTGGTCTTGGGAATGATAGGGAAGTAACATTTCCACAATTTTGATAGGGGAGGGTTTTCTCTATGATTTTGATAGGGGAGTGTCTTATCCAGGATTTTGATAGGGGAGGGTCTTCAACTACATTCAGATAGAGGAATGTCTTAACCACATTCTGATAAGAGTGTATTCTCCATGATTTTGAAAGGGGAGTGTCTTCTCCACAATTCTGATCGGGGAGCATCCTCACTACAATTCACTGAAGGGACATGAAAAATTAAAGAAGAATTTCTGACTGTTACAGATTATTGTTAGTTTGTGCAGGTTGATACAATCCATCAATAGCCATCATTCTGAAAGATGGGTGTTTTTATTGAGACACCAATCTCTGTATAGGAAAAAGTGCTCCTATCTACCGATTAGGTGAGGATTTATGATTTCAAACTATCACAATCATTGCAAGCTTCTGAACAGTTTTGTCAGTCATTTTTGCTCAGAAGTTTTGGCCCAATCTGTAGTATGGTTTTCAGGAACATTCTAATGTTGCCACAGACTGGCATCATCTCCCAAAGACAATATTAACAAGAAGCCTGGTAAGACTCAAAGCCAGTTATCATGGTTGCAGGGCTAATAATATAACTACTTGGCTATGTGCCTGGAGGGTGCAGTGGCAAAAATGCGACAGTTACCATTCCACAGGCACTTGTCAAGTAGATCAGTCTATAATAATATCAATTAGCGTGTTTGTATTTACACTATTTATATTGCTATATTCATGGTTGGTACCAGCTTCTGGTGGGACTTTTCTAAAGTTATCTTATAAAATAAATAAATCCTTGAGCCAAGTACTACCTACCTAGGTTACACCACATGGGATCATCAGGGTGAACTGGCCAGTAGGTAGTGCCTGGCTCATTAGGGTTTATTTATTTTATATATATATATATATATATATATATAATGTCATCCACAGACAGACTGTTTCGCTGTATCACAGCTCATCAGTGCGGCTAGACATCCGGTTGCCTCTAGCTAGGATCGAAACCCGACTGAATTGGTATCAGGCGGATATTCTACCACTAAGCTGTCGGCGCACGGTTGGGATGAAGGTGGATTTATGGCGTATTTATTTTAGGAAACACGCCCAGTGACCGACAGTGATTCAATTCAGCTTGCGAAGAGTCTCGCTATATAGCTATAATAGTCACTGTTTACAAACCCATACCCCAGCCCGAGAGTGCTCAACTGGAATTAATTCAGGAGCTAATATAATGTCATCCACAGACAGACTGTTTCGCTGTATCACAGCTCATCAGTGCGGCTAGACATCCGGTTGCCTCTAGCTAGGATCGAAACCTACTGAATTGGTATCAGGCGGATATTCTACCACTAAGCTGTCGGCGCACGGTTGGGATGAAGGTGGATTTATGGCGTATTTATTTTAGGAAACACGCCCAGACACATACACACACACACATACACTCGCAATTGTTGAAATACAGGAAAAAATGAATATATGTAGAGGTTGTCAGTTAATTATTTATAGTATTTATATTTGGACTATTGTCCTTGTCTTTGTTGTTTTTATCACAATGCTTCAGCTGTTGTACCCTCTGTATATTGATCTGGTTAACCTACAGGGAATTCCTAAATGAACCCTTTATTTAATCTACAGGGTTAGACTGTTCTTGTTCCTCTGTTCATTTAGGGATATCATCTTATTTTATTTAGCACTGTTCAGTTATTGGTATCCCATTTCCACTCAGGGGAAATACATACTGCCTGACCCAAGGATTGAACTCACAATGATTAAAAACAACAAAGATGAGTACACTAGTCCGAATATAGTGTAAATAATTATAACTCCTCATCCCAGAAATTCGGACAAAATTTGTCAGTTAATGTATTGTTAATTATCTTTGTTTAAATTAGTATCAAACTTTATTAAAAGAGAAACAAATATCAAGTTAATTATCAGAAGTTATAATCCAAGAAAAGAAATTATTGCAAAAATGAGAGGATTTTATAATTCTGTCTTATGTAGAAAAGTTGTCATCAAGAAGAATGATTTGGTGACAGAAATGATACAAACATATCAATTGTTGATATGACATGAAGGGGAGTGATTATATTGCATCATTCGCTAGGTATACTGCTAGAAAGGTTGGTTCATTATGTCATGTCAGATAATTTTTCTTGATATAATCCATCTTGCACATATATAAATCCACCATTCATCCATGCATTGACTATTGCTGCTATATCTAACCTGGAGTGCCTACTATATATCTTGAGATTCTTGACAAAATTCAAAAGAAGGGTCTGTAATGTAATCAATCCTGACCTGACATTTTTTTACGTCAGGCACTTTCTCACTGTCTTTTCTACAAATATTTTCATGACAATTGTTCTGATGAGCTCTCCTACTTTGGTGTCTCGACTGCATGAATTTAAATGTGCTACTAGATTGGCAACTAGCTCCCACCATTTTATTGATGAACTATCTAGATCATCTGATTTATTCTAATAGTTTCTTTTCTTGCACTTTTCGTCTGTGGAATTCCATTCCAATTTCTTGCTTACAATATTCAAAAATTTAAATGCAATACCAATTCTGTCTTCATAGACCAGGTTCTTTTATTGTCCTTTCTCATTACTAAAGTCTTCTCATTCTCTTTCACTCCCACTAACCCCTTGCATCCTAGTGATATTATCACCATGTTTAGAGTAAAATGGTTAAAAAATGTTTCTTTGGATAACTGAGGTAAATAAAGTTTGAAAATGTCTCGATGGCCATAAATCAACTGAATATCTGACAAAAAATGTAATTTGAAATCAACAAAGTTGGGAACACAGTTTGAAATATGATATGCCTCAGCACCACTACTGCAGATAAAATCTTATTCTCTTAAATAAATCAAATATGAATGACATTGTATTTTTGTGTTTTGGCAGCACATATTTTACAAGTATATTATTGATGCTTTATACTCATTTAAAAAGAATTTTTTTTTTTTCAGCAGTAAATAAAATTTAATTATAGAAGACAGTTTACTTATATATAAAGTGCAACACACAACATATAAAATACAATGTACATATTGTTAATAAATTAATTTCTCATTCAATATATTTTGTTCATTGCTTTGTATAAACATCAAAGACATTTAACATTGTTCACTTCCAACTTCCATTTTCTGATAAAATAATAAAACATAACTCCCCAGACTGCAACCCCCTTCATTATTATGTGTTGAGTGCAGTTGAGCAAGAGACCAACAAAACTCATTTTAACAGCAAAGATGAACAGAAAACAAGGATTATAGCAGCATTCACCAACTTAAACAAGGAGACCATCCATAAGAGATGCAGGAGAGTCTGAAGTTGTCTGGAGGCTGTGGTTGAAGCCAATGGCAATTTTATTGAATAAATTTACTCTTTAGTATTTCAAGATATTTTTGTGTCATTTTGGTAAATATACCTGTTAAAATGAGATGTCTCTGTTATTTTCATTTTTGCATAATTTAAATGACAATTTATCCATCGCACTTTAAGTTTTTAAGGAAAAACCTGCACATGTGAAGTGTTTAAAGTGGTGCCCTGCAATGTACACACTCTCCATCATAGCACTGTTGCTCTGTGTATGACATGGGAGATGATGTTAAAATTGCAGGCTTTTTGAATAGTTTTCCATCTCTTAGGTGCATATTAGCAATTGGCTTCTATAAGAAGCTCATCCACCTTTGATAATTCCCTCCACACTAGTTTCAACTTAGAGTCTTCCTCCTTATAGTCTGGTTGGCAACCAAGGCTATAGAGCCCAGTCTGTCTCGCTATTTACCCATAGATGTGGTGGGAGAAGAGATGGATTCATACCTTTCCAAAGGATATTTACATGTAAGTGAATGTAATTTTCATTGGCTAATCATGTTTGATGTGTATTTGACTTGTTAAACAAATATTAGTATCATTTGTGGCATTTAAAATTCAAATGGATGCCTCATCTCTCCTTGAATTTGGAGTGCCACAAATTATACTAACATTTGTTTAACAAGTCAAATACACAGGAAACATGATTAACCAATGAAAATCAAACAACACAAAAGGAAAAATGTCAGAATTTCTTTCTTCTTTTTCTCCATATCTCATTCTCTGATGAAGCATTTATAAAGGGTGTTCCAATAACTTGGACTGATTTTAAATATGAATTAAGTTTAAGCGTCTAATGATTTTTTCTTTTTCTTTCAGATTTGGCAGACATTGGAGTGATATTATTTTTCACACATAATTGCTATGACTTAAATAACATGATGAGAAATAAATAAATTTTTACCAATAACACTGATTTATTTACTGCTGAGTTTGATTCATCTTAATGAAACAACCGTATATATATTCCGTTTTAATGAAACACCCTTTAAACATGAAATATGATAAAGTGATAAAAGTTTTTTATTTGTACTTTAACTTATCATATATATATATATATATATATATATATACATACATACACATACACACACTTTTGAAGTACAGATAAATAATTGATAGGTATAGAGGTTGTCAGTTAATGTGCAGTTAATTGCCTTTATTCAAATTGTCGCAAACTTTAGTGGTACAAATCAACTGAATGTGTTGCAGCAAAAAGTAACTTTTAATTATCAGAAGACAACAAGAATAGACAACTTAAGAATAACAATGAAAATTTGGTCTAACATTAGGTAAGAATTACATTTTTGTGTCAATTTCTGTTATATCTGTTATATTACGACAATAGCAAAATGTTTGAGTGATGATCATTGTAATCTTTTATGTGCCATGTCACTTTAGACCAGTCAGTTCTTATATGGTAAAATTTCATTGGTTTGTAGGATCAGTATTTGACCATTAATCTTCCTAGACTTGATTGTTCTGTGAGCAGAAATTCTTAAGTTGAAAAAGATTTTCTCTTTTAAGCTACTTTCAATGGTAATTTCTTTTTACAGTTATGATTGAGGAAGGGAGATGGTGGGTCATCATTTAGTCATGGCTGCTGCCTGCTTATCCCAATGACAACTTCTGAAGAGTCAAAATCAAATGGCTTATAATAAAGATCCCTTAATGTGATTGCAACTTGGGATAACTGATTGACGATCTGTAAGTGCAAATCAATTACTTTTTACACTCTTCTTAACTTTGGTTTGGTAAAGCCCCTGTAAGGCCCCTGCATTGCTAATCTGTCATTTTATTGGTTGAGGTTCCTCTCACTGCCACTATTAAAGCAAGACTATCCATGTTATGTTGTCAGACAATCCACCTTTAGCCTATTAAAGTTTCTGGTGAAAATTGAAAATTTTCAGCCTCGACATTATCAATATTAAGTAACATGTGTTTAATAATATTCTTAGGTCTTGATCAGTTTCCCACTTAAGTTCAAAATCCTTTTCCAGATTTAATATGTTTTCTTTCAAGCCAGAGTATTGAGTAAACATTAATCTCCCAAAGAGCATCTATCCATAATCAGCAGGACAAACTTCTTGTGTGTACCATATCCCTTAAGGAGGAGAGTGATAATGATTCTCCTCAACTGTCTATCCTTTGGAGTTCCCTAGCTCAATGTTTGTCTTTTTACTATCTCTCCCATTGTAGAAAGCTGTTCAGATGCTCAGATGTGCAGGGACTATGGGACATGATAATAATGTTGATTATGATGGTGGTGGTGATAATGATGATATGATGGTGGTGTTGTTGGTGTTGATGGTGATGATAATAATAATGATGGTGGTGGTGGTGATAATAATGATGATAATGGTGTTGTTGTTGGTGGTGGTGCTGGCAAAGATAATGAAGATGGTAGTGGTGGTGATGGTGACAATGATGATGATGATACATTTCAAATTATATATCTGGCTTAACTAATGAAACTTAAAACAAATTATTCTCCATACTGCAATCCCTTTGTCACAAAGTAAATATTACAAGTCTCTCACTGCACTATTACTATTTTCAGTGTTCAGACAAACTACATTCCTTAGTCCTACCAGTTCTAACCTTCATGGCTAAGACTCGCCATGCCATGCACATTGTAGTGAACCACCATCATTATGTTTGTACTCAATTGGTGAGATGTAAGTTCCACTCGAGCAGCTTCTTCCCACAAACTGCTGATTTGTGGAACTGACTCCCAAGTGGATGCTTCCACAATCACTATAATCTTAACCTGCTCAACTCTAGAGTCAAATGATATCATCTCTACACATTTCCATAAAGTGTGCCTCATACTCTGTAACATTATTTATTAGAAGTCCTACCAGGATTCATTATTGGTGGCCTCAATCTTAACAACATAAGTCATGCAAATGACACAGTATTAATAGCAGACATAAGAAGGAAATTACAAGAACTCCTATAGAAGATTGTGAAGGAAAGCGAGAAGAAAGGACTAAACAAGAAAAAAATGCATGGTTGTTAGCAAAAGTAACAGCGTAACATGCAAATTACATCCAAAATTAAACACGTACTGCCGTTTAAATATCTGGGAAGTGTTTCAACAAAGGATGAAAAGTGCAGTGCTGAAATCTGAAGTTGCAGTAGAATAGCAAAAAATGCTTTCCAAAAGCAAACCAAAGTATTAAGAAATAGAAAAAATTCATTAGAAACAAAGAAAAGAGTACTGAACTGTTACTTAATGAAGCAACAGAAATGTGATTCTACAGAAGGATGCTGAGAATACCATGAACCGAACATGTGAGCAATGACAAAGTTCTAGAGACAATAAAAAAAAAAGGACACATGTACTTAACACCAGGGAGAGAAAGTTGAAATTTCTAGGGCACATAATGAGCAAAGAGGGTTTGGAAAATTTGATACTCCCAGGGCAGATCAAAAGCAAAAGGCATAGAGGAAAACAATGCATAACCTACCTGGAGAGCTTGAACGAATGGATGTTAGAGGAAGGTTTGGTAGAGATAGGAAAAAGATAAAATGTGGTGAATGTGTATCAGTACAGATGCAAAAGAATCTCAAGTTGCTGCGTGTCGACATATCTGTTGAAGACAGTTATATCTGGGTTTCTCTGTTAGCAGCAGAACATCTTGGCATATCCAGATATGGACCTTTCTGCAACTAATGGAGTATTGCTGTCATATATGGTCTGGAGCCCCTTCAGTTTGCCTCGGGGTTCTTGATAGGCTCCAGAGGCGGATATGCAATATAATTGGCCCTGTTCTGGCATCCTGTCTACAGTCACTCTCTCACAGACGCGCTGTCGCCTCTGTCTCTGTCTGTTTTACAAATACTTTCATGGCAATTGCTCCGAGAAGCTGCATTCGCTGGTTCCCAGACCTCATGAGTTCAAGCGCCCTACGAGGCTGTCACCTCGCTCTCACCTTTTCACTGTCGAAGCTCCTAAATGTAGCCATCTCTTCTACTCCAATAGCTTCATGTCTTGCACCTCTCGCCTGTGGAACTCCCTTCCTTATTCCAGTTTCCCTGAGAGCTATAATCTCCAACTATTCAAATGAAATGTCAATCAACATCTCCAGTTGCCTTGATCTATCCACTATCCTTCTCCTCATCCTTTGCTCTATCACTCCTATCTGATCTTGCTCCAAAACTTCTGTAACCCCTTGCGTCCTAGTGGCTTCCCGCCTTGCTTGGGGTGAAATGCTTAAATATATATATATATATATATATATATATATATATATATATATATATCAGGGGTGAAGTGTCTATGTATGCAACACATTTATTGCATGCCTTACTTTTTTCTAGGATAAATAATTTTTGTAGAATATAAAGTTAAGCATTGATAATTTTCACTACATGTAGTCCTCATTCCTTGATTTCTTAGGATAAATTGTAAACAAGTGATATTATTTAAGAAGTGTAAGTAGAGAAATCTCCTGTTTCCTTAGTGAGAAAAGAAGAAAAATCAGTGAATGCTTTCCTGTTCTATTCCCTTTGAGCAGGGAACAAAAAAAAACAAAATGTGTGTGCGGTCAAAGAGAGAAAGGCAGAATAAAAACTAATCCAAATCTTGGTCAGTTGTTTTATTTCAATAAAAATGATTGGAAAACTAGCAGTGGGCAGTCTACTTTTGGCTTGACTCACTTTGATATTGTTGAAGATTTGCCGTCTTGCAAAGATGTTCTCTAGGCACATTTTGTTCTGGAAGTAATCTACCGTCCACTGTGCTGTAGTTTTTGAGGCAATGGCCTCACCTCTCATTATTCATTTTTTTTATTTTATTTCTTCCCATCTCTCTCCCTCCTTTACCTGTGATCCCCTCCAACCTTAACACACCCTTGCTTTATTTTTCTACACAAAATTTAAGAGCTACAAAGGATACAAAATTGTGGAGAACCAAACGACCTGAAGAGACATGGCACATAGAAGTTTCATCCTCAAAATAAATAAAAAATGCTAAATAATGAAAAAAATTAGAATTAACAGCTTTTTCTTTTTGATTTTTCTCTGTAACATAAATTAAGGGCTTGAAAAAAATAAAGATTTTTAATATGTATCAATTATAATCAGATTTATTGGAAAATATAAAGATTTCATTGACACTTTTGAGAATATGCTTAATAGATGTGTCTGGGCTATTCAAAGAAGCAAATAATTGAGAAAAATAGTTTTAAAAGGACAAATAAATAAAATTTATTTACACTCAAATAGCAAAAGATTCACATCAAATAAGGAAATTAATTACTTTGTTTTACATACAAATAATCAACTTCTTTGGTTTGGAGGTAAAGAACCTGCATGCATAAAATGAATTCACATTAACTGAAACATTTCTCTTCTTGTTAATTTATGTTCTTAACAAAACCAAAGTCCATGTACAATAAGACTTGCTACATTCTATTGTAGGAGGTTTAAGAAGACTAATGGTTTACAGTGCTGAAAAAAGTATTGGCAATCTGAGATCAAATTCCAGCTGAGACATTTGGTGTTCACTTTGCACTAATAATCAGCAACGGCATGAACCCATCTCTTATTCTCTCAGCTATGGATTAAATAGCAGCATATACCAGGCTCTCCAGCCATAGCTTCCAACCAGATTGGGAGAAGGAAAAATCTAAATTAAAAACTGTGGAAAAGGTAAAAATAATTTCACTCTTCACCTTCCAAACAACTGCAATGACAATACATTGGGTACAAATATTAAAAGCCAAAAGGAAGCTGTGGGGAATCATGATCCAAATATCCAAACAAAAATCACTGGTATTTATGTCTATATTAAAATTATGAAAAAGGTTTCTTGAATCCATATTATATTCACTATGTCTGTTCATATACTACATTGTTACAAACAGGTAACTTTTATATGAAAAGAAAACCATCTCATCTTTTGTAATAGATATTCATATTTCATATAATAATAATAATAATAATAATATATATATATATATATATATATATATATATATATATATATATATATTTGGTGCAAAAATAATGTCGTTTTCTCACATAGTAACATATGTGAGAAAACGACATTATTTTTGCACCAACCTAATAGTTAAACCTAGAGAGCCAGACAAACCTATCAAGGTTTCACGTAAGTGAATCGTCAGCTTTCCCTGACAATTCGCTAATGTGAAACCTTGGTAGGTTTGTCTGGCTCTCTAGGTTTAACTAGGTCTGCTCTACTTACTGTATTGAGCACTTTATTTAGTTATTTTGCCTACTTGTATCAGGGTTTTTTCTTTGGGCTTTGGACTTGCATGCTAGACGATTGTTTTTGGCTAACATGCATGTTCTTGATCCTTTCTTTTTTATACCTTTTTTTCCCTTTGGTATTGGCTTGATTATTTGCAAATCAAAACACTGAAGGTTTTCCAAATGAGCATAATTTCTTATACTTATAAGATTACTACTACTAATATATATATATATATATATATATATATATATATATATATATATACATATATATACATATATATATACATATATATATATGTATATATATATATATATATATATATATATATATATATATATATATATATATATATAGTGTAAAAAGTAAAACTAGCATCTACTCTCAAAACTGATATCCAATCAGTTGTTAAGTGGGGCAAGAAATAGCTTGAAAATTTTAATACCTCCAAAACAAAACTTTGCTGTCTTTTAGTTATCATAAAGTACTATTTTTTCTTCCATCAATATAGCTGATGTTAACCTCCAGGAGACCAACTCATTACACCTTTTTCAGCTCACATTTTCCACTGACATGAAGTGGAATGATTATATTGGATTGCTAGTTCTGCTGCTAGGAAACTTGTGCTGTGCTGTGCTGTGTTGTGCCAGACAGTTTTTCTTGTCAGAATTCCTTTTGCACATTTATAAATCTACCATATATCTGTGTATAGAATATTTCTGCCATATCTTGTGTGGTGCTCCTGTTATATATCTTGAGCTTCTTGACAAAGAAGTGTTTGTAATATTATCAGTCCTGACCTGTCATCTTGGATCTTTCCATCTGCCATGACATGTCTTCCCTCTGTCTTTTCTATAAATATTTTCATAGCCATTGTTCTGGTAACATTTCCACCTTAATACCTCAAATACATGGGTTTCAGCATACTACTAAATTGGCAATTAGGTCTCATTGTTTTACTGTAGATGTAACCATAAGTTCTATTTTAATAGTCTCTTTTCTTGCACTTCTTACCTGTTGACATCTCTTCTAGTTTCTTACTTCCTTGCTATTTGTGATCTGCAAAAATTAAAATTTAATGTCTATCATCATCACCTGTGTTCTTTTTATTGTTTTTTTCTCCTTGTTAACATCTTTCACTCTCTGTAACTTCTTGTATCTTAGTGGCATTGTCACCTTGCTTTAAGGTGAACTGATTAAAAAAAATCTTTCAGGATTAAGTGCCACTTGACCAGAAGGTAGTGAATTCCAGTTATTCCAGAGATAGAGTCAGGATTAGAATGTCAGTTCTATGCTACCTACGTAGATGACAATTGTTAGTGGGGAGATAGAGTTAAGATAGAGGTGAGAGAAGTGATTCATTGAGATGCAGATTGACAGAGGGGTGGCAGGAGAGAGTTGGCAGACAGAGTGACTGGAGAAAGATGGTTATAGCCAGATAAATGTAGAGTTAGAGACAAATGAGAATCAAAACACATCATGGGATGAAGCTGTCCAGTTGGTGAAGAATTGAGCAAGGGTTAGTCATAGGTTTACAATTGATGTAAACAACAAAAGACCAGGAAAAGGGAGAATCATGAATGATGCTGAAGGGACAAAGAAGATATGTTGCTATCACTTTTTTTTTGCTTTTCGTTATTTTGTGAATATATACTTTCCTTCGTAGAAACTAAATGAAATGAGAGAACAGACTCCCCTATGGAGAGATTTCTGATCTCATCAGATAAAAAAAAAATCACTTTTTATAAAAGTAGATGGAGGGACATTTACCTCAAAGACAAAAATGGAATCATAAATGAAGTATTGCTGAAAAGAATAAAAGATAGGAAACTGTGTAGATTTGTCATATCTTTTATTCTGAAAGGAAAGAAACAGTAGAGAGTGGGTAGTAACAAAAGGCATAACACACCCCTTATCATCTGGAAACCACTTGACCAATTAAATACAGGTCATAGATTAAGGTATATTTGACCAGGAAACATACATAAATATAACCAGTAGAGTATTTAGCTTAGGCATCCCTTTCTTTGTGTGCATTTAAAAATGGTCAGATTGTCCATATATGTAGTTGGGGTTCATTCAACTTATCTGATCCAGCTTCTGTCAAGGGCAGGTAACCACTTGACCAATTAAGTACAGGTCATAGGTTAAGGCATATTTGACTAGGAAACATACATAAATGTAACCAGTAGAGTATTTAGCTTATTCATGCCTTTCTTTGTGTGCATTTAGAAATGGTCAGATTGTCCATATATGTAGTTGGGGTTCATTCAACTTATCTGATCCAGCTTCTGTCAAGGGCAGGTAACCACTTGACCAATTAAGTACAGGTCATAGGTTAAGGCGTATTTGACTAGGAAACATACATAAATGTAACCAGTAGAGTATTTAGCTTATTCATGCCTTTCTTTGTGTTTATTTAGAAATGGTCAGATTGTCCATGTGTGTAGTTGGGGTTCATTCAACTGATCTGACCCATCTTCTGTCAAGGACAGGTAACCACTTGACCAATTAAGTACAGGTCATAGATTAAGGTGTATTTGACCAGAAAACATACATAAATGTAACCAGTAGAGTATTTAGCTTATTCATGCCTTTCTTTGTGTGCATTTAGAAATGGTCAGATTGTCCATATATGTAGTTGGGGTTCATTCAACTTATCTGATCCAGCTTCTGTCAAGGGCAGGTAACCACTTGACCAATTAAGTACAGGTCATAGGTTAAGGCGTATTTGACTAGGAAACATACATAAATGTAACCAGTAGAGTATTTAGCTTATTCATGCCTTTCTTTGTGTTTATTTAGAAATGGTCAGATTGTCCATGTGTGTAGTTGGGGTTCATTCAACTGATCTGACCCATCTTCTGTCAAGGACAGGTAACCACTTGACCAATTAAGTACAGGTCATAGATTAAGGTGTATTTGACCAGAAAACATACATAAATGTAACCAGTAGAGTATTTAGCTTATTCATACCTTTCTTTGTGTGCACTTAGAAATGGTCAGATTGTCCATGTGTGTAGTTGGGGTTCATTCAACTTATCTTATCCAGCTTCTGTCAAGGGCAGGTAATCCCTCTTTTATTCAAGAAGAAAATTATCCAAAGTATCAACAAAATAATAAGGAAATCATGCACTTTATTCAAGCCAGATTATTTGAAATGAACGAGCTTTCTGACCCAGGCAATTTGAAATAAAGAAATTTTGTTCCTTGCCTGACCCAGGCAAATTTTGTCTCTTGTTCAACACAGGCAATTTGTAATAAGAAAACCTTCTCTGTGTTTGACTCAGGCAAATTGTGTTGCTTGTTCGACACATGCAATTTGAAATAAGGCCATGTTGTTAATTGTTTGACCCAGGTAAGTTGTGTCTCTTGTTTGACCAAGGTAATTTGAAATAAGGAAACCTTGTTCCTTGTTTGACCCAGGCAAATGTAAATAAACTAACTTTGTCTCTTGTTTGATGCAAGCAATTTGAAATAAAGAAACTTAAGGAAGAAGAAGAAAGAAAGCAATTTGCAAGCCTATTGAAATTTTTTTTTGACTCTTGAAAACCTTGCTTTCACAGAAATTAGCTTGTTAGCCAAGAAGAAGGAAAGAAAGTAGTGAGCCTACACAAAATTCTTTTTTATATAAAATGAGGAGAAAAATTAAATTAATCAGAGAAGAGTGTCTCAAGTCATGTGAGAAGTTTCGTTTCAGTTCCTCACAACCAGTGATGAATTACTCACTAGTAAAAAAATGACTTGCTAATTATATTATCAGTCACTAACGAGCACATGGCACTTCAAACAATCCAAGAAAGGTAAATCTTTCAAACTATATCTCTTCATCTATTTTTGAACATATATAAACCATATATCCCTTTAGTGAGCAATGAACTCTTTTACGTTTGTCTTAAACATTTTTGAATATTATTTTGTGTTAGATAATTTAAACTGTTATATGAACATTTCCTCTACATGATAATATATTAAATCTACAGACTTTAAGAATTCTACATTATTTTCCAGAAACAAGTTACTGACACTACTTCAAGTGTGTAAATTCATGAATAAATTCCTCAGGATGTTTTGTTAAAATTACCCCTGTGTTTTCTCGTCATTATCATCCTTCATTAATCTTCTTGGCATGGGTAAATAAACTGTTCATTTTAACCCCATAAGCCCCACACCACCCAGGCAATTTGAAATAAAGAAACCTTGTTCCTTGTTTGACCCAGGGAAATTGAAATAAATTAATTTTATCTCTTTGAACCAAGCAATTTGAAATGAAATATTTTCTCTGTTTGACCCATGGATTTTGAAATAAGGACATCTTGTCCCTTGTTTGACCTCTTGTTCTCACCCTAAGTCTGAGTGTGTGTTATCAACCTGAGTGCTGTTTTGTGTTTTGTTATGACAAAAATTGCAGGTTATTATTTATTAAGCTGTTATTTATTATTACATGGGGGGTCCTAACCAAGGCTTATTTTATTATATTATTAGGCTTAAAGAAGTTTTATTGGCTCTGCATGCTTAAATTCTATTCAGGAAGCCTACTTCCCTTATCCTTACTCCTATCAGATTCTTCTTCTTTATATTACTTGTCCCCTCAGAATGTAGGTGATCATGGCTTTCCATAACTTCCTGTTGCTTGTAGCTCTGAAATTTTGTCTTGTTATTTCTCCTAAACCCTGTTCCACCATCCATTTACTGAAGCTCACTGAGTATGTTATACATTGTTTTCCTCTGTCTCCTCTTCCTTTTAATCTAAGAGTTTCAGATTTTCCAAGCTTTCTTTCCTCATTATGTACCCTAGAATTTTCAACTGTCTCTTCCTGATGTTAAGTATATGTTTCCCTTTTGTTTCCATTTTTTTCTAAAATTCTTGTTGTTCACATAATTGGTCAATGGTATCCCCCAGCATCCTTCTGTAGAACCAAAGATCTATTGTTTCAAGTCTCTTCTTCATTGTTGAGGAGATTGTCCAGCACTCACTTCCATAGAGTAGGGTATCTCTATCTATAAAAGGCAGGATGTGTTTGTGTGTGTAACGAATGCATGGCCACAATTTTCGATGGTTTTGCACCAAAATTTACATGCACATGCTCCAAGTTAGTGGGAAGGCCAAGACTGACATTGCATTTCCCACCTCCCATCAATAGTGGAAATAATCGATTTTTTTCATGCTTCTACGGCAGTTTTCATGTAGTTTGCGGCCATTTTCTACTGGCCATCATGAGAGCCAATAGCTGGCTGCCATGAATAGGCAGGAAGATTCTATTGGCCATCATGAGAGCCAACAGCTGACTGACACGAATGTTAACTAGCATGCTAGCATGCAAAAAAAAATCGATAGCTGCATTCGTCACAAATTTAAATCTGCATGGCACTTTACCCAATTGGCTCATTCGCTTGCTTAAACTCAACGTTGATTCTGATTCCGCAGAACTGGGTTGGGTGTGAAAAAGTATTTGTTGTTAACATTCTTTTTTCACTTGGTTTTTACAGTTACATCTCCTTTTTTTAAAGCTGATTGTTTTGTTTTCATTTTGCTTAGTTCTTTTTTCCTAGCAGATTTAATGTTTAGTATAAAGCTTAGAAAAAATTTGCAGTGTGAGATAGGCAAGAAGTAAGGCATGTGGCAACATCAGCACGGCAAAGGGCACTCCTTTAAAGGCAAGGAAGGGCAAAAATATTTCAAGTCAAGTGATAGCAATTGCTGTATGAGTCATACAATTTTTGAATCAAGCATGGGCAACGTTGAGCCATGCTGCTAGTATATCATATAATAGTTTAGTACTCTTTTCTTTGTTTCTAATGAAAATTTTTTTATTTCTTAATACTTTGCTTAGCTTTTAGAATGCATCTGTGGCTGTCTTAATGTGTCTTCAGATTTCAGTGTCGCACTTTCTGTCCTCTGTTAAAACACTTCTCAGATATTTAAATTTTTTTTGCTTGTTTGAATCTGGCATCTCTGATTTGCAATTCACACTTTGGACTCATCCTTATGCTGTCACCCATGCATTTTGTCTTCTTGCAGTTCATGCTTAATCCTTTATTCTTGTTTTCCTTCACTACCTTCTATAGGAGTTTTTATAGTTTTCTTTCTGTGTCTGCTGTTAACACCTGTGCCATCTGTCTGTCCGATTATGAAGCTAGAATAATAGAAAATTAAAAAAAGAACATGAAAGATTCTCTATGTATGTCTGAACACCATTTCAGTATTAATTGTAAATACAGTTAAAGTAGTGCCTTTTATGAATGGTGTATTGTTTGTTATTACTATCGTGAGTGCTCCCTATAAGAATACTGTATTGATTGTATGCCAGTGCATTGTATGAATGGCATATTGATTACAAATACAGCTAGATTAGCTCCCTTATATGAATGAAATATTGATTGTATAAAAAAAAAAAAAAACAACACTAGTCTCTTATTTGTATCATGAATACAAGGATAGAATTAGGATCTCAATCTGGGTAGAATCTAAATGGAAGATTTTATTGAAGAAAAATTTATAAAAAACTAAGATAAAAAATATCTTACTTAAATAAGTTTCTTTTTTGGTTCTTAATGTTAATTTACAATTTAGAATTATTTGGGGTTTTAATTATTAAACTTGTTTATTTGGACATTTAAAAATCACAGGTCCAAGTATATGGATAGGGTCAAAATTTCATTGGTTGACTTTGGTTACATAAATAGGAAGCTGAAATGTAAAGAGAGAATGGACAAATAAAAGCTTGATAGAGATTCAAGTAGTATTTAAAAAGCATAAGGAAATGAAAAAATAAGATATGAATTAATTGTCTCCCCCAGCTATGAGTTAAATATTAGGACTTATATCTGGAAAAATCATTGTTAATGCAATATTCACTCACAGAGAAGAATTATTCTTACAATCCCAAATACTTTTTGGCTTTAAATAATCCACAAAGGGTTGATAAACTATAAAAAAAAAAAAAATCAATCAATCAGCAACCTCCTCATCCTCATAATTTTTACTTCCTTCTACCTCTTCATATGTTCATATCACACACCTTACTCAGTAACCTCTACTATGAGTGGCTCTTGAGTCTTGTATTGTGTGAAATGCATTATAAAGAAAAGATTACATGTTGCAATGAGACAAGTAGACATCAAATTAGAAACAAGGTTGCCAGAATCAGTTACTGTTAAATTTTGAATTTCACAATTAAGATTTTGAGAGCTATACTTAAAATAAGTTGGTCTAACTTGGGCTACTAATGAGAAGAAAACTAATTTGAAGTTTTAGATAAGATGGGAACAAAAAGGACACTTATATATAACATCAAAAAGAGAAAGTTGAAATTTATAGAGCACCTAATGAGGAAAGAGGTTTTGGAAAATTTAACACTCCCAGGACATATTGAAGGCAAGAGGGACAGAGGAAAACAGTGCGTAATTTACCTAATGAACTTCGGTAAATGGATGGCAGAACAGGTTCAGGATATATAACAAAAGGTAAAGTTTACTAAGAGCTACAAAGGAGAGGAAATTGTGAAGAGCCATGATCGCCCATTTCCTGAAGGGACATGACACATAGAAGAAGAAGTGTTGCTCAACGTGGCTACTCATATTGGGAAGCAGTTGTTGGCCTTTGTGATGAAAGGAGAAATCAGAAGAATGTAAATGAAGTTTTTATTTTCTAGAAAGGGAACATATTGACATGGTATAAAAACATTTTACATGTCTTCTTCTTTGACCCTGAAAGGGAAAGCTAGTGGATGATACAAAAACTGCTTTAAACTCACAAATCTTTTATATCCTTTTACAAGAGGTTGCATCTACTCACAATTCTCAAAGTATTTCTTGTTTTAACTCTAATAGAAAACTTACTTTGTACAGACCAGGCTCCACTGATTGGTCATTAAGGGTCATATGACCAGTCAAGAGAAGCACATTCTAGTTGGGGAGGAGAAAGGAAATTAGACCAACAAAGATATTTTATTCTGGGCTTTATTTCTCCTTTTTTTCTTCTGGAGATGCAATGATTTGTATACACACATACAATGTATGTAAAATTAAGTGGGGTACTTCAAGAATGAGTTATTCATTTCTTTTGTGAATTTAGTGAATTTTTTTCTAGTCAGCCTGTTTGGGCATGAGTGTGTGTGTGAGTTAATACATATGGAGTATACATATTATGCATACATAAAAATATTTGTGTGTATGTATGTACATGTGTAATTATGTATATACTGTATGTAATACACACACACACACATACATATATATGTATATATGTGTATATATGTATATATATATATATATATATATATATATATATATATATATATATATATATATATATATATAACATTGTGCTGTTTCTTATTTTACTTTCCACACACACATACACACAATAAAAATCAATTCACACCACGTGTATCCAAAAAAATACAATTGCGCGGGAACTCTCTCCTTACCATACCCTGTGGGGTCAAAAACAAGGACGGCGCACACAAAAGTGCGGACGTAGTGGAAAGCACACCACGTGATCAAAAATATGATTTATTGACCAATCAGGGCTCGACATAAGAAACCCATTTCTTAATCTCCCCGGAGCCTCATCATTCAGATATAAGGAAGATAGAAACTCTCATCGGACCAGAGGGAGTACAGCGACAAGCTGACATCACAGCTTTACGGACAATTCCATTGTGTACAAAAAAAATAATTCTTATATATTTTTTTTTACAAAAATAAACAAAAGTTTATTTTACTTTATTTGTAGTGTATTTTCTTTTTATTATTTGTTTGAGGGATTTCTTTGCACCCTGTACAAATTGGTGACCGACGTGAGACACTACATTTAAAAAAACAAACAAAACGAAGAGGAAGGACACAATGGAATCACAATCTTCGGAAACCCCTCTCGTCACACTATCGTTGAATATCCCGGCTTTCAACACGACTAACACTAAGTCCTGGTTCGTTCAAATCCAGGCATTATTTGATGCGAATGACCTCCCAGAGAACCCGGTATTGTTACTTAGTGGAAAAACTACCAGCGGACATCGTCGAGGAAGTAATGGATTTACTGGAAAATGTCCCGGATGACAACCCGTACGATATGCTCAAGGAAGCAATTTTAAAACGGACCGGTGTCTCGAACGAAGCCATGCTACGCAACCTTTTCACTCAGGTTGAATTAGGAGACCGCACCCCATCGCAGTTTTTGAGGCACATGCGAACCTTACTGGGTGACAACAAAATGTCCGAGAACATTATGCGGAGCTTATGGCTGGACAAGTTACCCACTACAACAACACAAATCCTCGAATCCATGACGGAGGAAACGCGGACAGAAAAACTCGCGGACCTTGCAGATCGGATCCATGAAAGTTTTCGAAGCTGCAGGGTAAACTCTATCCAACCACAACCAGCCCATCAAAGAGACAGGGAATTTAACGACCTCAAGTCTACTGTAGAAAGGTTGTCTATACAATTACAAGGCTTACTCCAAAAAGACCGACAGTACCGCCGCGATAAATGTCCAGGCTACAGAAAGCGAAGTTTCAGCAGAGGCCGGACTGACAACCGCAATAGAAAAGATGAAATTTGTTACTAGCACAAAAAGTTTGGTCCTGAAGCGAGATTCTGTATACGTCCTTGTTCTTTCAACAACGCGAATGCGGGAAACGAAAATTCCAGCCAGTAGAGACGACGGCTGTTGCTGGATTTTTAACAAAAGGTCGTCTGTTTTATATCCGTGACAAAATTAATGGATATAACTTTTTAATAGACACCGGAGCTGAAATAGGCGTGATACCACCAACACAGAATCAGGAGACTATGCCACAGTCTTATCATCTTCAAGCAGCTAACGGTACCAAAATACCAACTTACGGAGAGAAATCGCTCAATATCAATCTCGGCATGCGACGGATTTTTTTCTGGAATTTTACCATAGCCAGTGTAACAACGCCTATATTGGGGGCAGATTTTTTAGCCAGATTCAACCTGTCTGTCGACATGACTAATCGCACACTAGTGGATAATCAAACCAAGATTTCAGTAAGAGGAATCACCTCGAAATACCAGTCTACTGGAATCAGTTCTGCCTTACCCGAGGACCAGTACATCCGTCAGCTACTAAAAATATATCCACAACTCTCCCAGCCATTTAAAAACACAGACACCATAAAACATAATGCCAAGCACCACATCAAGACAACTGGACAACCTGTCTATGCCACCCCCATACGATTGAAACCGGACAAATATAAGATTGCGAAAAACGAGTTTCAACATTTATTACAGTAAGGGATCATCCGACCCTCGAAAAGTGCTTGGTCTTCACTGCTACACATGGAACAAAAGTCTGACGCTACAACATGGCGTCCTTGTGGCGATTTTAGAAGATTAAATGCTAAAACGGTCCCGGATAGATACTCTATTCCACATATCCACGATTTCGCCATCGCTCTGCAAGGCGCAACCATATTTTCCAAATTGGATCTCGTAAAGGCGTACTACCAAGTTCCAGTGGCAGAAGAAGACATTCATAAAACTGCACTGACCACACCATTTGGCCTTTACGAGTTCGTAAGGATGCCTTTAGGGCTTAGGAACGCCAGTCAAACCTTCCAAAGGTTAATAGACGATATGTGGATGACGTTTTAATCGCCAGCAGAAACCTCGACGAGCACAGACAGCAGTTAGAGCAAACATTTGAAAGAATATCACATTACGGTCTGAAAATAAATACAGAGAAATGCATTTTCAGCCAACCAAAGGTTAATTTCCTCGGACACTTAATTGACAAGGACAGAATATCTCCACTACCCGAGAAAGTAAGTGCAATTTCAAATTTCCCGCAACCAACATCAGTCAGACAAGTACGCAGATTCATAGGCGTAATTAACTATTACAGACGATTTTTACCTAACTGTTCTACATTACTTGCACCGTTAACAGATTTGTTACAAAAAAAACAAAGAACCAACAGTTAAAGTTAGAAGGGCCTAGCTTAGAAGCCTTCAAACAAGCTAAAACTGCTTTGACCAACTTTACAAAACTAAACTACGTAACGGACAGCGAGGACACAAAACTCACGCTTACAACAGATGCATCTGAAATAGCTGTAGGGGCAGTCATACACCAACTTGCTAACAACACAATGACTCATATATCATTTTTTCTGCTAAGCTAAGCAAAGCAAGACACAGACGAAATACAGCACCTTTTCAAGGGAGCTTCTAGCAATTTACCTTGCAATTAAACATTTTAAACATTTGCTGGAAGGAAGAAATTTTTGCATTTATACAGATCATAAACCATTAACATATGCACTACATACACATGTAGATAAATATGGTCCACGAGAAATCAGACATCTCGATTATATCGCCCAGTTCTCCACAGACATCCGATATATTAAGGGACAAGAGAACATTATAGCAGACGCATTATCTCGATCTACAATAGCCTCTTTAAATTCCAGTTCTTTAAGTATGGAATTAATCGCACAAGAGCAGAAAACAGATGAAACACTTCCAGTTGTACAACACAAAACATCCTTACAACTGAAAGAAATGCTCATACCATTTGGTACAACAAAATTTTATTGTGATGTATCACAAACACATCCGCGTCCATATATACCACCGAACATCAGACGACTAGTTTTTCAACATTCTCACAATTTATCTCATCCAGGAAAAAAGAGCCACTGTAAAATTAATAGCAGAACGCTTTGTTTGGCCCAATATGAACACGGACATTCGCAATTGGACTAAAACTTGTATATCTTGCCAAATGAACAAAATCCACAGACACACGAAATCACGACTTGGCACTTTTAGCACACCTGATGCTAGATTCACCAACATTCATATCGACTTAGTAGGACCCCACCTCAAAAGGACATACACATATTCTTACTATAGTTGACAGATTTAGCAGATGGCCTACAGCCATAGCAGTCAAAGACACTTCAGCTGCAACAATAGCCAGAGTTATACTGCAGGACTGGATAGCAATTTTCGGAGTACCTTCAGTAATAACAACAGATAGAGGTTCACAATTCCAATCAACACTTTTTGCTGAATTTACCCAATTGTTAGGAACGAATCACATAAAAACAACCGCCTATCACCCTTGTGCAAATGGGATGTTTAAAAGATTCCACAGACAGTTAAAAGCTTCTCTAGCTATGAATTTAAATAATGCGGACTGGACAGAAAATTTACCACTAATTCTTTTAGCGATAAGAAACACGGTGAAAGAAGATTTGCAAAGCACACCTGCAGAGGTAGTTTTCGGATCAGCATTAACCCTACCTGGACAGTATTTTAATCACAAGACAAACGTTTCACCTACAACAACGTTTGTAACAGAATTAAAACATAAAATGTCTCTTCTCAACTTTGCACCAACCAGGAAAACAGAGAAACAAACTTACATCCCAAACGATCTTCACACCTGCAAATATATATTTATCAGAAATGACGCGGTTAAAAAACCACTCTGTCCAAATTATTCAGGACCATATCAAGTTCTGGACAGGCATGAAAAATATTTTACTATTATGAGAAAAGAAAAGAAAGATAATATCGCTATTGATCGCATTAAACCAGCGTACATCGAGGAACAACCTCATACAATACCTCCACAAACACATATTCACACAGAAAATGAGGAAGCTGGAAAACAAAATACTGACATCACACCTACAACGAAAACCGGCAGAAAAGTCCACTGGCCGAAACATTTTAAAGAATATATCACATATTGAAAAACATGTATATTTCATATATTTTCCAATCTGGGGGTGGGGAGTATTGTGCTGTTTCTTATTTTACTTTCCACACACACATACACACAATAAAAATTAATTCACACCACGTGTATCCAAAAAAATACAATTGCGCGGGAACTCTCTCCTTACCATACCCTGTGGGGTCAAAAACAAGGACGGCGTACCCAAAAGTGCGGACGTAGTGGAAAGGACACCACGTGATCAAAAATATAATTTATTGACCAATCAGGGCTCGACATAAGAAACCCATTTCTTAATCTCCCCGGAGCCTCATCATTCAGATATAAGGAAGATAGAAACTCTCATCGGACCAGAGGGAGTACAGCGACAAGCTGACATCACAGCTTTACGGACAATTCCATTGTGTACAAAAAAAAAAATTCTTATATATTTTTTTTTACGAAAATAAACAAAAGTTTATTTTACTTTATTTGTAGTGTATTTTCTTTTTATTATTTGTTTGGGGGATTTCTTTGCACCCTCTACAACATAAATATATATATATATATATATATATATATATATATATATATATATATACACATACAGGTATATATATATTTGTGTGTGTGTGTATATATATATATATATATATATATATATATATATATATGCATGTATATATAAATAAAAAGAAAGAACAGTAAGATATATAATCCAGTGTTCTTATAGATATTTTTATTTTTACAAAATAGTGCTCAATATAAATTTACAGAGCATTAATATTATAAATTAATTGATTTAAAATATGTTTTTTTTTGCTACACATTTCTAACCATAAGTTACTCCAAAATTCGCTTGAGGATGAAATGGAACTAATGTCTTTAATTTAATTACAAAATTAAATTCGGAGCTTTCATTTTTGAAACATGCTTAGAACTGTGTAGTGAAAAAAACATATTTTAAATCAATTAGTTTATAATATATATATATGTATATATATGTGTGTGTATGTATATATATATATTATAAATTAATAGACTTAAAATATGGTTTTTCGCTACACAGTTCCAACCATGTTTCAAAAATAGAAGCTAAAAGCCCCGAATTTAATTTTGTACTTAAATTAAAGACATTAGTTCCATTTCATCCTCAAGCGAATTTTGGAGTAACTTTAAAAATTACTGGGTTTTAAATACACAGCATGTTTCCAAGGTTACAGATAAATCTATTTTGCTAGACTAGGGGTGTCTGGGTGTTCAATATGTCTATGTTTTAATGTATCAGTTATTGTTACGTTTTGGCAGTGGGTAGGGATGTATTTTACAATGAAATCTAACATCCCTTAAAAGCGTGTCGTCTGGATTTTTTTTTTTTTTTTTTTTTGTTAACGGCTAAAATTCTTACGGCATTTTTTTCGTTCGTATATAAAGATTTTTGGGGGGTGTCTACGTCAGAATACTTTTTATTTAACTACGATTTGAAATATTTTTACTTTTAATTTTTATTTCTTACAAGAACAATTAATTAGAATCCCTTACAGTTTGTAGAATTATTATCACATCAAGTATATTACTATTTTTTTAAAAATTTTATATTTGAATATTATTTAATTTAAGTCAAATTTCCATTTCTCTGATTTAGTAAACTTTATATTTAATTACAATTTAAAAGAAGCTTAGGTTAGAATGAACTACAATTTTAATTACAACTTTAAAATATTTTCATTATTAGTTTTTATATAATTTCATTTAAGTGAATGTATTTAAGAATTAGAATTACTTACAGTAAGTAAAATTATTTTACAATTATATTACGATTTTAATTTTTTTTTTTTTTTATACCAAAAATAGCTAATTCATTTTTTCACTGATTTGATAAACTTTAGTTATTTATTTAATTACAATTTAAAAGAAGTTTAGGTTAGAATTCATTTTAATTTTAATTAACTACAATTTTAATTACAACTTTAAAATATTTTCATTATTAGTTTTTTTAAACTATATTTTAGGCCGGTGCAGAAACAATGACGCAATAACGCCGCTCCTTGACGTCATTGTTTCTTACACGCTTTTAAGGGATGTTAGATTTCATTGTAAAATACATCCCTACCCACTGCCAAAACGTAACAATAACTGATACATAAAACATAGACATATTGAACACCCAGACACCCCTAGTCTAGCAAAATAGATTTAACCTTGGAAACATGAATTTTGTTTTAGCTGTGTATTTAAAACCCAGTAATTTTTAAAGTTACTCCAAAATTCGCTTGAGGATGAAATGGAACTAATGTCTTTAATTTAAGTACAAAATTAAATTCGGGGCTTTTAGCTTCTATTTTTGAAACATGGTTGGAACTGTGTAGCGAAAAACCATATTTTAAGTCTATTAATTTATAATATTTATGCTCTGTAAATTTACATTGAGCACTATTTTGTAACAATAAAAATATCTATAAGAACACCGGATTATATATCTTACTGTTCTTTCTTTTTATCAATATATATATATATATATATATATATATATATATATATATATTTCTGTTGGTAACACAATGTTTTTATAAATATTGTAAAATTCTAAAATTAAACAATAATACTATTGCATTGATGCAATCTCTAGTTCTTAAGGAAAGTTAATTTAATGTTCTTTTAGGCTTCCTCCACATAAATAGGAGTTCACCTTTTCAGTAATAAGAATTATATGTTACAGCAGGGTGGGGGGCATCAGGATTTTTGAGATGTTTATATGGGACATGGCCCAAAAAGTTTGGGAGCCACTGTTATTGAGACAAGATTTTTTTTATCAAGATTCAACTAATAACAATGTCAGTCTGCAGGCATTGATCCCCACCATCTATACATTTATATACAGCTACTTCAATGAATTCTTAGCCTAATGATCAAAAAAGCATTTATTTTTCTATAAATATTTTTCAGCATAATAATTGCTAATAAGTTGAATTATGTAGTGAATATTCACTACATAGGTCAAACATGGAAACATTTAAAATTTAGATCAAACTTCTGCATGTCTGGTTATGGAATTACTCATTCATTCCATATATATATATAGATACAGTATTCTCCCTTTACCTGTGGGGGGTCTCTTTTAAGACCTGTACCCTAGAAAATGACTGAAAATATAGACAGCACTAAACCTTATATATATATTGTTTTTTCTATTTGCACATATCTATAAGTGATTAATAATAATAAATGATAGTAAAATAGAATAATTTTAACCATTTACTATAATAAAAATTATGTTAAGGAAAATGCCTCAGGGGAATGACCCTTTGAATCTGATATTTCCCGGAAAGGGATATATTTGAACGAAGTAGCTAAGTGGTTTTGGCTACTATAACCAAGTAGAATACGGTAGCAGTAATCAACTGGTACACGTCGTAGTCGCAGGTAAGAAGTGTAGATCAATGGTGTAGTTCAATGGGCATCATTATAGACTTAGCTCTCAGACTAAGGCTCTTGACTTTCCTACACGTCCATCGGTATTCATGACGGACACCAGCCAATCATATTCCAGTGAGGGGGGAACACAGGTGTATGCATATTCCATTATATCAGAATCTAATTAAAGTATATATGCTAATAAATGTGCTTTTTTTTTTTGTAATTCACTCAGCCTAGTTTAGTTTTGAAGTTTACAAGTATGGGGCTATCCAGTGATAATCAAATTTGCTACTCAATAGTAATGATCAACCAAACTAGCCTTGTTAACCAGTACCCTATACTGAAACATCTAGAACAAAGCATGTGTAACTGATAAAGAATTTTGTTCTTCATCATTATTCAACTGTAGTTGGGATCATCGAGTAATGTGAACAATCCTTTCTTTATTCTTTAGCTGTATAGTATATGCTATTGTAATGAAAGACATAACTTACCTCAGAATTTGAAACAAGTGCGAATGTGTCTTGCCTGTAAAGTGATGACAAAAAAGAAATATGGCCGCTATTGAAGACACCATTTATGCACACCTATCTCATTCAAAACAAGATGATATTTGCACACATACAAATTTTGGCCGTCTTGGAATAGCATAAAAAGCGGAGTGCCAGCAGCACCAAGAGCAAAAAGTCATTTGGTGGATTTTGTGTGTTAGAGTTGGATGTACAGATTGACAGACAAAGAGGAAGTTGAAGCAGGCACAGCTGAGTTGGTGTCTGTTTCACAACTGCCCAGTGTAATGGTCAAGAAAGGGAGCCATGCAATCCATTTCCTTGAGGCGACCAAAGAAGAAGAAAAATAGCTGGCCTGTCAGCGAGTGTCACATTGCACTTTTTTACCACCCTCATCATCATTTTTTTTCCCCTACAGCTATGCCAGGGCCACGTACAGTTTGGAATTCAGAGCTACTTTCTCCTAGATTGATTGCCATCCAAGGCTATAGAACCCAGTCTGTCCTGCTATTTACCCATAGCTGGGGGGAGTAGAGGTTTCATATCTTTCCCAAGGGTATTAGCATGTAATTGAATGTAATGGATCTGACTGGAATTCAAACTTGGCTCTCTGATTCCTCAATCCGAGCCACTATCCATTACTCCCCTGTGCCTCTTGTTCTTACTATAGATTGTAAGTTCCTTACTGAGGGCCACATAGAAAATTTGATATTAAATAACCCAGAAAGAGTTGGTATGTGGTAAAATAAACCCTACTTTACAATAAATCTTTTATAACTTCAGCATATGATGCTTTTCTAGAAGTCTGTGAATGGTGGAGTGTTCAATGAATTGTATTGTTGCTCCTTTTTGTACAAGCTGCTTGTAGATTCTTCAGAAGTTCTTGTCAGGTCTTGAATGGCTTCTCCATTACTTTCCAACAAATGGATCTAACTGCTTGTTCACTTACTTTACAATGAGATATTTTTTCAAAGCAGATTTGTAGTTAGGCCATGTTTCTTCCCTTTTCAAATAATGGTTGTAAACATACTGAGTGGAATCTTGGAGCTTGTTGGATATCTTTTGATATCCCATTCCATGACAATGATGGTCAATTATCAAGTTGTGAAATTCTTGGGAGAGCTCCTTTGTCTTTGTCACTGTGAAAACTTTCATGTGGACCTGCCAGATATTCTATAGCCATTAAAAGAACATTTAGACATTGTAAATTGAGAGTCATGATGTGTAGGATCCTCTGATTGTTTGGTGGAAATTTGCAAATTAATAACTGGGAACAGAAGTCAATTTCAAACTGAAATTTTTATTCTGCTTGATCTATATTCTTGAATGTTTCCAAAACTTTAGCATATTATTTTCTGTTGATGTGGAGGCAAATAGTAAATTAGTAAAGTTAATTATATAAAACGGCAAAATCCCTTCTCTAACTAAATTTTAAACACAATATTAGCATTTATCAGTAGTCGATGAATGTTATGATACTTGTTTTTTAAAATTATAAACTGTATTAGGTCTTCCTTAAATATGCAAGTACTTTTGACAGTTCCTCTAGTCATCATAAGGCATGGAGACTATTTTGTTTTTGTTAAATGACCAAGCCACAATTGAGCTACACTCAGTAAATCACTATATATATATATATATATGTTTTTTCCGTATATTTTTCTTCATATATATATATATATATATATATATATTAGGTTGGTGCAAAAATAATTTCGTTTTCTCACATAGTAACATATGTCAGAAAACGAAATTATTTTTGCACCAACCTAATATATATATATATGAAGAAAAATATATATATAATTTTTCTTCATATATATATATATATATATATATGAAGAAAAATATACGGAAAAAACAAACAAAAATCCTTATATGCAATTATGCTGTTTTAATGTTAATATGTCAACGTCGGACGTTTCGGTCTAATAAACCATCTTCAGGACATATTCATAAAACATAATTAACATTATCAATTCAACATGACAAAGACGATGGACATAAGAACAAGACTTATCTAAACAGATAACTGAAAGTTTTATATGATCAGTGTTCCGTTTAAACATGGTCACGTTGTCGTCACGTGGGCGACGATGTGAAAACGTATTCCTAAAATTTGAGTATTTTGAATGAAAAATGAAAAATGAAAAGAATTCTATTTTGATCTAAAATTTATATGTATGCTTGTCGAGCATTAATCTCACTAGAAAAGGGGAAATACTAAAGAAGCCAGGTCTAGTATTCACCGTGCGTGAGATGGATATTATGCCTGCTTCATAAATCCTCCTAAGATTTTTATTATGAAAATATTTTAAAATCTTCACGGAATCAAAATCGAAATTATGATCTGCTTTAGTTTTGTGTACATTTTTTCATTCAAAATACTCAAATTTTAGGAATAAGTTTTCACAGCGTCACCCACGACAGCGTGACCATGTTTAAACAAAACGCTGGTCATATAAAACTTTCAGTTATCTGTTTGGATAAGTCTTGTTCTTATGTGCATCGTCTTTGTCATGTTGAATTGATAATGTTAATTATATTTTATGAATATGTCCTGAAGATGGTTTATTAGACCGAAACGTCCGACGTTGACATATTAACATTAAAACAGCATAATTGCATATAAGGATTTTTGTTTGTTTTTTCCGTATATTTTTCTTCATACTGTCGGATCTATATCCATATATTTGCTTACATATATATATATATATATATATATATATATATAAACACATACACACAATATAAACTATTAATTGCAATTAAATACAGGTTATTGTTTATTGTATCAAATGCTTTAATATCTAAAAAAGACAACGTTTTATATATATATATATATATATATATATATATATATATATATATATATATATATATATATATATATATATATATATATATATATATATACATACACACACATATACAGCCAACAAGGAAAGTAACCAAAGTACTTTGTCATTTGTTTTTAGCGGAACTTGTATAAAAGACAGATTGCTGCCCAAATACACAATTTTGTGTGTGTGTTTTTTGTGTATAAAAGGTATATTTAGGCAGCAAGAATTCAAACAAGTTTTGTTGAATAATATTGATAAGTTCTATCTATCCAATTCATCCAATCTGTAATTTTGATTGTTGCTACAAGAGAAATTGGAGTGCCAGGTTCAAATTTCACTCATGTTCATTACATTCACTTATGTGCAAATACCCTTGGGAAATTCATTTCTTCTCCCTCCAGCTGTGGGTTGACTAGCATGACTGACTTGGTCTGATGGCCTTTGGTAGAAACCAGTTTATCATAGAAAAGAACCTACTGTGAGAAAATTTTCTATCTAGTCCATCATGAATTGAAAGAGACATGTTCACCCAAGTGTGTATTACGTATGGAACTTAACTGACTGATACATGAGACAAGGAATTTCAGAGTTTATGGGACGTAGAGATGATATTGGTTTATGGATTTTAAAATTTCTGTATAAATATTCAGTATGATACTCACCCTCAATTTTGTTAAGTTTCATGAATCCTATTTCCACATTATTAGTTGTAATTAGTTTGTTTATTTATGTTTTAAAGAGGTCAGTTCCTTTAATCTCTTAAATTTGGAATCAAGGTTTTTGATATAACAAAAATATTAGACTAACAACTATTAGGTTGGTGCAAAAATAATGACGTAATAATGTCGTTTTTTGACGTATTTTTTAATGTCAAAAAACGACATTATTACGTCATTATTTTTGCACCAACCTAATATTACTATTAGGTTGGTGCAAAAATAATATCGTTTTTTGACGTTAAAAAATACGTCAAAAAACGATATTATTTTTGCACCAACCTAATAGTTGTATTTTTGTTTTCTTAAAGTTCTTTATATGGCTTTTTTAAATTTCTTTCTTTAAAAATTGCCCCCCTTCACCTATATGGTTATTTATTCCCATTTTAGCTTTGAGTAATATATTTGATCCAGGATGAGTTGTGATGTTATCTTACAATTCTATGATTTGTTTGTGCAATATTTCAATCTCTGCTTTTTTATATTATTATCAAAAGTGGAGTAAAGATGGCAGTTTTTTCTAAGGTTGAGTAATTCTGTTTGCTGCTTAGTCAGCTGGTAGTCCAAAAAAGTAATAAAGTTGTCAGTAGAAAAAAATACACATAAAAAATTCAGTTTGACTGTTATAGATGACATCACTTTGCGGGACTTGAAATTGGTTCCAGTAAATGAGGGAATTCTGGGAATTAACAAAATAAAACAGTTAGATAAACAGACAAAAAACAAAATCCTTGAAAATGATTGTAGCAATGGAAAGTACTCGGGAAAAAAAGGAAAGAGAAAAATGAACTTTGGTAAGTTTACCAATTATATAAAGAAAACTAATTCGGAAATTTGAAAAAGTTAATAAAAAATTTGATAGAACTTGTTGATATTATTCAACAAAATTCATTTGAAAAATGTATATATGACGCTAAAAACCCAAAGTATTTATAAAACCAACACAAAGATTGCCAGGGGCCCAAAGAAAAGACTAATATAAAAAAAACAAAAAAACAATAAGACAAAAACCCAAAAAAAAAAAAAAACTGATGGAAGAAAAAAGAAACAAACTAATAAATAAGACTGCTACTTGAGTTTCTTGTTATCATGATTATCAGACAGCCAGAACACATATATGTATGTATGTATGTGTGCGTGTGTGCGCGCATGTGTGTGTGTGTGCGCATGTGCGTGTGTGTGTGTGTGTATATATATATATATATATATATATATATATATATATAACCCTTTCAAATGTTCAAATAGTTTCACTATATATCTGATGTACAGGATGTATCAAAAATACTTTTACAAACTTTGGGGTGAGTTCCTCACACAAAAACAACAAAAGTCCATATAAACATATGTTTGCAAATCCTTTGTTTTGAGATATTAAGTTTATAGTTTATGGAAGATGCTGTTAAATGTAAAATTCAAGATACAATCCAAAAATTATTTGTGGGATGGTTCCTGACACTAAAACAAGGTAAAATGTCTATATAAACATATGTCCAACACAGCAACTCCTAGCAAATGTTCAAAATATCCTCTGCTTGCTTCTACACATGCATGCACCCATTGGATCATTGACTAGTGGACCCTTTCAAATACTCCCAAACAGGATCAAATGGTTCCACAGGCCCCCAGACATGTTGATGAAGCATCTCTGGATTATTAATGTCTGCTGCACAAACCGGTTGTTTTAGGTGGCCCCACAGATAAAAATCCAAAGGAATGAGATCAAAGGAATGTGCAGGTCATGGAACCGGTCCTTCCCTCCTTATTCATCTTTCATGGTAGATGTCAGCCAGTGCATCATGAAACATGTGACTGAAATGTGCTGGAGCCCAATCATGGAAGAACCACAAGCATCCTCATGTTAGCAGGAGTACATCCTCTAGCAGGTCTGTAAGTGTATTTGAAATAAAGTTGCTGTAGACAGCTCCTGTAAGATGTGCTGGGAAAACATATATAGAGACCTACCAGACAGTCACCTACAATTCCAGCCCACACATTAATTGTAAACTGATGCTGGTGTCTAGCCTGAATTATAACATGGGGATTCTGATCTGCCTGCAGATGTTGGTTGTATAAATTTGTTATTCCATATCTTCCAAATGTTACCTTATCTATAAGCAAGATTGAAGAGAAAAACAACAGATCGGCAGTTTGTGCAATAATCCATCAGCAAAAGTTCTTCTGTGGTGAGTGATCAGAGGGTGAAAGACTCTGCACATGTTGCAAAAATACAGATACAGGAGCTGCTCTTGAAGTGCCCTCCAGTACTATGAGATGTACATGTTAGGGCCACTTGATGTGTGCTGATATCTGGATTGTCTCCAATATCCCCTTAGAATGATCAGGCATATGAGCAGATCTTGGCCTTCCTTGATCCATAGTTTGTGATGCCATGGATCCTGTTTCAGCAACATGATGATAAACAGCAGCAAAGGTTGGATAACTTGGCTGCCTTTGATCTGGAAATGCAATCTGATACAGCCTCGCGTCCATTACAATTCGCGCGGCCATATGTAAAAATGAAATGAATATCCTGCCATTGTTGAATGGAACACTTGTCAGTTAACTCACTACTATACATGTTAAACGCTGAAGACAGACTACCCAAAAATGTACACGAATGACAAATGTAAACAAGCCTACATGGCAACACAGTGTGTTCTATCATAAACTTTCTTTAAACATAATAACTCAAAAATGAAGGATTTATGAATATATGTTTATATGGACTTTTGTCCTTATTTTAGTGTGAGGAATTCACCCCGAAAGTTTGTAAATGTATTTTTGATACAATATATTTTTGGTATATATATATATATATATATATATATATATATATATATATATATGTATATTTTAAAGATTTTTAATTGAAACATGTGTTTGGGTTGTTATACCAGTATTTTTTTTTTTTTATTATTAAACAGTGAAATTGATAACAACCTACCTAAACTGAGTTGACATTAAAAAAAAAAAATCAGCCTCCAACAGGAATCAAACCTGCATCTTCTTTTTTTATGTCAGGGAGACCACTTGTTAAGCCAAAGTGTATCTCTAACAGTTTGACCACAGAGCTTGACTGACAGGACCAAGTCAGAATAAGCTGTTAATAAAAACATGTTTTTCTTGTTGAGTCTTCTATGAATTTATATCTGCCAGCTTCAGTCTTGTACCCAAAATGTAAACAACAGTCATTTTTTGAGAACAATTTTTATCCAACATTATTTTTTTATTACTATAAATGTTATTTTTACTGACTACACATGTTTGACTTGTTACCCCTGCTTTTTATTTTATTACAGTGAAATTGATAACAACCCACCTAAATTGAGATTTTTCTTCAGTAGGACTTCTCATTGTAGTTCAGTTGTTATCAATTTCACTGTTTAATAAAATAAAAACAACTGAAACACATGTATCCACTAAAAATAATGTTTATAGTAATAAGAAATATATATATATATATATATATATATATATATATATATATATATATATATATATATATATATATATATATATATATATATATATATATGTGCAGACAAAATGAGAACAAATGGAGAGTATACTGTCCATATATGAAGTTACAGTTAATTTAAAAGAGTGCTCAATACATAGAGCTACATATTATTTATTTTAGGATATTAAAACAAAAACACGCTAAAAAATGTTTAACATGTTTTTCTTTTAATATCTTGAAATGGGCATGTGACTAAGTGGTTAGAAGGTTCACATACTGACCATGAGACCTGGGTTCAAATCCCACCATGGTCAATTTGTTAGGAAGGAAACTTCTAGAGGTTATTCAGACTAGTGGGGTTGATCCCAGTGTGCAGCACCTTTAGAAAGTACCTGAAAAAAACCATACCACAGGTTGACCCAAGCCTTCTGAGTGAAATTGGGCAGACAGAACCCTTGGGGGCAGTCGATAGCTAAGCTAGCACAAAGTTACAAGTCATTGTGGCCGAGGGCTTGAGCATGCTGGCCTTGTTCAGATTGTTGATCACGCTAGATAACATGCTCTTTCCCAGAAACTGTAACTACGGCTTTCTCAGCATAGTTGCAGTATAAACCACAGGTGTGCTCTGTGGGTGTTGAATAAACACAAATGCACCAGAGCAAGCATCTGCAATAGAGATTGGCTAGCCACCCTAGTAGATAGGTATCCTTGAATACGAGTGGCCAGCTATACATACAGACATACATCCTGAAATAAATAATATATATGTATATATATATATATATTAGTGAGTGTATGTACATATATTGTCATGTCCATAAAAAATAAAAAATTAATTGTACTGTCACTTTCTTGCATTCATAAAAAAATAAATAAGAAAAAATTAATTATAGTGTTTAAAATAATTATAACAATTATATACAATTATAATTATCATTAATTCACTCTTTCTAAACAAATAACAATCAAACCTACTTTTCTCCTCTACATGCACAAACAGGTGACATTCTATCAGGCAAGCAGTCAAGATGGACAGGCTGTCAACACATGTGTCAACAAAAACTTTGGCTCCTTTTTCTTTTTCAGGCTATAATGGTAACATTTATCTCTTAATCCTCAACAAAAATTTGAGGTAAGAAAACACAAGACACTTCTTGTATTATTCAGCTTAATTACATGGACACTCATTATACACATCTATAAAAAACATATGAAAAAGAGTGTATACGCTTTACATATTATTTATCTTATCATTCTGTCAGCTTCTATATTTGATCTACATTTGACCCTAAACTCACAATTTTACTTAATATTACTTCTCTCCCTAACACCACATAACACCGAATAATAAATAATACTCATTTTGTTGTTTCCACATCTTGCTGTTTCTCATTTTTACCAGTATTGTTGTATGTATAAATGTTAGGGGGTTTATAATTATTTACTCAGTTATAACTCTCCTACAATATATATATATATATATATATATATATATATATATATATATAACTATTTACATATCTCAAGTTCAAATGCAAATTATATCATCAAAACATGGGACATGATAAATAATTCAAAATATAATGATAAAATCTATGAAAATAAGACACTGGCGAAAGCAAACACCTAACCCAATTGAAAACAACTTTACTCCCTGAAAACAGCCAAAGTGGTTGAAAGTACTTGGAGAAATGAAATCGGGAAATACATCAATAATCTTGATAAAAAAAGTCATTATAAAAATTGTAAGAAAACAAGAGAAATTAAAAAGAATAAACCTCTCTGAAAAGAAATATTTCCAAGATCTTCAATCAAATATGCAAAAAAAGAGAATTTGCTAACAAAATATGCTCACTATACATATATATATATATATATGTGTGTGTGTGCAAATTTTGCTGAAGACAAACAAAAGTCATTTCATCATTGATTGCTTTCTCCATCTGCACCAAAATTATGCCCTAATATGAGATATTTGTTGCTGGAAGTGTTGATTTTGAGGAGCTGTGTTCAATGATATAAAGCCAAGTTTGTAGATTTGTGCACATCATCATGTCATCATTTAGGTTGGTGGCTTCTACTTCTTCTTTGCCTTATCATCCCTTTGAGGCAAATTTTGTTTGTTTGGCATGACCACAAAGTTTCAACACTTTGCATTTAACAATGGATATGATGGGAGTTAGCCCCATGACTTGCAGATGTTTCTTGATTTTTCTATGTTTGGAAAGTTTATTGCTTGTCATAAACCTCATCATATGGTTTTAGAATGTTTTGATTAGGCTTCAATATTTGAAGAATGGGGGAATGATAGACTTATAAATATACAGGATAGATTTGATATCATCTTTCCACTTCCTGCCACCAAAAAGCTTTAGGTCAAGAAGGTGTAATGAGTCCTTTTCCTGGAGGTTAGCATCAGCCATGCTGATAGTAGTTAGAAAGTGTTCTCTCAGATGATTAAAAGAAAGCAGTTTCATTTTGAGTCATTAAAATTAACAAACCATTCCTTGCCCTAATTAACAACAGAATGTAGGTCAGTTTTTTAGCTCAGCTGCCAACTTGACCATAACAAAAGGATCAGACTATAAAGACAAGAGTAAATAGTTGTGTCATCAACATAGATACCAAATTGAGAACTGATGCCATCAGAAAGGTTGCTGATAAAAATTAGGAACAACATAGAATAGAGCTCTGGGTAACACCTGCATTAATGCAAAAAGATCTAGAAGAGTGGCCATTCAAGACTACTTTCATTTTGTGATTTAATAAGACAGACTGGATTAATTCAAATATTTAACCAGAAATAGCAAAACCTTTCAACTTGTGAAGAAGACCTGTATGCCAAACCCTGTCAAATGCCTTTGAGATACCCAATGCAACAACCCAAGCTTTACCATTATCTAATCTAAGGCTTGATAGACTCTTTCAGTAATAATCGTTAGTACATCAGCAGTTGACATAGAGAAGGGAGAGCCATATTGCTTATTTGAAAGAAGACCCTGTGAGGTGAGATGCTTAATTAATTCAGAGTTGATTAGAGCCTCTAGTACTTTGCCAAAAAGAGGTAGAAAGTTAGTAGGCTGATAGTTAGAAGGGTCAGATGGCTGGTTTGAGTTCTTAAAAACTGGAACTATAGAAGAGGATTTCCAACAAGCAGGAAAACAAGAAGCAGCAAGGCATTTATTGTAGAGTTTAAAGATAACAGAATCCAGTTCAGGAGCACATTTCTTAAGGACTGTTGCAATCTTAACCTGTCTAGGGTGAGCTGTTATCCTCCTCACATATCCCCATAAATTGTACCTCTTACTCTGTAACCTCTACCTCGAGTGGCTCTTGGGCCTTATATAGAGTGAACATCATTTAAAAAAAAGGTGTTCTAAATACACTTTCCGTGTTTGAAGGTGATTGGTGATTGTCTTGAAGCTTATTGTTTCTCAGATCCTATTCTAAACAATTGACTACAATGACTAAAAGATACCTGTCAATGGTGGTTCTTCCTTAGGCAATATGATAAAGTAAGAATGATATTAAGTTGAAGAAGTGGCAATTTAATACCAGGGAATATGTCAATAAGATTATGTTATTAATTTGATGTGAAGTCATAGACTCTAAGAAGCCAATGGCTATTAAGTGTTCTAAAGTGACAATTAAATCAATGAATATTTGGGAGTCAAAATCTGTCAGTCACATTTTCCTTTAAATCTTTTTGATTATAATTAATATCGAGAAGTTTTATTTTTTCCAGCCTGCATTTAATTTCAGGAAAAAAAAACAAACAAACAATAAATTGATGCAATAAAAGGAAAGAGAAACAGGTGTTAATTTTATTACTTAAATGTAATTATCTTAATATTTTTCATACCCCAACATAAAAATAAACACTGACAACTTCATCAATGTGCTATGTCTCTTCGGGATGTGAACGATCATGGCTCTCCACAACTTCTTATACTCTGTAGCACTTAGCAACGATAGTCTTTTTAGAAACAGTTCTTAATTTTAATATTTAAATGTAATTAGCTTAATTTTATTTAGACTCCATCATGAAAATTAGCAGTTTTCTTCTTCCTCTATGTGCCATGACCATTCAGTCCATAAGTGATCAATGCTCTCCACAAATTCCTATCCCCTTAGTGATGTTTTCCTTTTTGCTACCCTCCTTCTGTTTTCTATTTCTACAAGCACATTATATAGGTTACTCAATGTTTCCTTCTGCCTTTCTTGCCTTCAGTATTGTCATGTGAGTGTCAAATTCCCTAAACTCTCTTTCCTTGTTATGTATCCCAGAAATTTTAACAGTCCCTTTCTTATTCTAAGAATAAGTGTCCTTATTGTTTCCATTTTCTTTAAAATGTCTTTGTTGCTCACATGTTTAGTCCATGGTATTTTCAGCATCCTTCTGTAGAACCACATTTCTATTGCCTCAAGTCTCTTCTTCATCTATGATGAGATTGTCCAGCAGTCACTGCTATATAGGAGGACTGTTTAACATTGTTTTCTTAGTTTGTAACAAAATTTTCCTGTTTTTTATTACTTTGCTTAGCTTTTTGGAAGGTTATTTCAACACACCTTTGAATTTCTGTGTTTTCAATTTTTGTACTTGTATCATTTACATCTTGGCTGCCCTTCTTTCTGACAAAAAATTAATTCTGTCTTCTTACAATTCAGGGTTAGTCTTTTATTCTAGCTTTCTTTACTACCTTATCTAGGAGACCATGCAGTTATTTTTCTGAAACTGCCATCAACACTACATATATTATTAAGTTTGTGCCAACCAGTAATAAATCCCGGTAGGACCCCCAGTTCTCCTAGTATTGCCTCACTTCAATAGCTAAATAAACCCAGTGAGAAGACATATCTTTGCCTTTCTCCGCTTTCTTTTTTTATGTACTTACTAAATTCATTTTCTATCCATATGCAGGCAGTTTGCTTCCAGTATCTATTCTGGATTATTTTAATATCTTTCACAAATAAATCAAATTTTCTTATACAAGGTGCAAGGGGTAAATTGCCAACATTTTATATTTTTAATTTTGTGTATGTGTGTTGTTTGTTTTTGATTATGTTGACTGTACTGTATAGTAGGGTCAGTTGAACACCATCTGTGAAAAAAAGGACACCATGACACAATTCACTTCATCCAAAATATGTAAATCGCATACTGTACTGCCTGGCATTTGCACTGGAAGCTCCGATCAGAGTATTTCGGTGTCAATCTGAGGACAGTGCAGAGGATTCGGAAGGAGTTAGACAATATCTCTAGTCAACATCATCATGTTTGAAGTGATTAGTAGTGATGGCGGTGTTATGCCTCCATTCATTCTCCTACAGGGTTTCAGACTCAAAACGAAGCCTACATCAAGTGCCTTGAGGAGGTAGTGCTGCACTTGGTCAAAAGGGTGGCTGTAGGAAGACACTATGTCTAATAACAGGACTCTGCACCATGTCACATAAGCAGGAGAACCCAGTCATGGCTGTCAGACAATTTATGCAACCACCTCACCCCTTACATCTGGCCACCTAATTCCCCAGACTGCAACCCCCTTGATTATTATGTGTGAAGTGTAGTTGAGTGAGAGACAAACAAAGCTCCTTGTAACATCAAAGATAAACTGAAGCAAGAATTATGGCAGCCGTCACCAACTTAAACAAAGAGACTGCCCAGAAGACTTGCAGGAGATTCCAAAGATGTCTGGAGACTTTGGTTGAAGCTAATGGCAATTTTATTGAATAAAGTTACTCTTTTCCATTTCAAGATATTTTTGTGTAATTTTTGTAAGTGTATCAGTTAAAAGGAGATGTTAATGTTATTTTCATTTTTGTGTAATTTAGATGATAATTTATTCATCATGCTCTGTAAGTTCAAATAGATACGTGCCACACCTTAACAAATGCTTTTCCATAATATATGAAACATAAGTATACATCTTCCTGCATTTGTACTGCTCACTCTGATATTATTTTGATCATAAATATTACATTTCTTGTTCCAGTGGCCTTAATGAAGCCATACTGTTGCTGTCTGAGTCAGGTTGTGACACAAGGTTGTTTTTTTATGTGGGGGCCTGAGCATTTTCACTCGGGCCACTGGTCCAAGCTGTTCTTAGCTGGTCATAGTTTGTCCAAGCTGGTCAGAGCTGGTCTAAGCTAGTCATAGCTGGTCATAGCTTGTCCAAGCTGGTTAGAGCTGGTCTAAGCTAGTCATAGCTGGTCCAGGCAAGAGCCGGTCCAAGCTAGTCCTAGCCGTGATACCACCAGCCCATGGACGAGCCTTGTGCCAGGCAAATATCTGTAATATGTAATGAATTTACTATCACTGTTTTGATATATATTGAAATTGTGTTTACAACATTAGTGATAAAATTTAATTGGCATAGTAATTTTTAAAAGCAGTTTTTAATAAATATTTTATCGGTGTTAATTATTTTAATTCAAATTTTAAAATCTGCCAAAAATAAGCATTTTTTTTTGGTGATAATTTTTTAAAAAGTCATTATGTCTGTAATGATAGAATTTATATCTACCTTGTCAGAATTCAGTTGGAAGTAATCAGAAAACAACAACTGGTACTTGTATTCAAGAATATGATTGTGATTTCATATCTTTAGCAATTTTATAAATAATTATCAATTCTCTCTAAACCTCCTTGTTCTTTGTTAATTCATGTTGGGTACTTTATGCAATCTCATACAATCCTGTATATGTTTCAGCTTTAAATAACCTAACCTTGATAATTCATAAAAAGCACATCAATCAACAATTTCTAACTCATGAAAGCTCTTCAAAGTTTTTACAAGGAATAATGAAATTTTATTGATAGTTTCTTTTAATGTCACTATTCAGTAAGTCTACTATGGTTGTTCTTCAAATATCTATACATGTCATTCTTCCACGTGGTATTGATGACAAAACCATTTACATAATATTTACTGTCTCTTTCCAAAGCTATTAACATGTGCTGTCTAACTTTAATATTAATATCAAGTTCTTTGATTTTGGTTTCATGGAGACAACACACATCAATTTTTAACTATAAACACCACCAGCTAATATTTTTTCATCTAATATTAATTGTTATATATAATTGGAGGCATTTACAAAGTTTTAAATATGAAGTTGCCATCTTTTAACTGTTGACAATTGGAGAAGTTCACATCTCGTTGAAACACTGGTTCTTGTATGACCACCAATGTTAAGCAATATCAAGCCTGGTCAGTACCTAGATGGGTGACTGCTTGAGGAATACCAAGATCTCTGCAGGTGGTGTAATGCATATTTGAAGAGCTGAGTTCCAATTCCCATTGGTTTTGTTATATTCACTCCTGTGCAAATAACTTTAAGAAAGGTTTAAATAGATGATAATAATGTCACATGGCAAGTAAATTTTATTGTGTCATGATCACCACTATAACCGGAGAGAGCTATAGCAGAAAGGTTCGTTCTCCCATTTGTATTTTCCCCATTATGGGCATTATTATATCTGTGATATAATAAGACCGTACTTCATGGTTGAAATGGAATGGCTGAAAGGAAAATGAATGACAAATATGACTTGTTCTATGAGAGACATTTATACCACTAAAACATATACAAAATTATATATACATATATACACATGTCCCACACAGAGAATAATATATCACATACATCTACACAGTGAGTAGAATCTAAGAAGGAACGAAAAGGAAGGGTTTTATATATAATATGGAGATATGCCTGTATCTGGAGAAGCCATGTTTAGTACTCCAGATACAAATGCACCAGATTCATCTACTATGTCCCAGGCAAGGACATATTCCATAAATGAGAAACAGCAACTCTTGGGTTGTCCCAAATTGAAAACTGCAAGCTGTAGTTTCTTTCTATATCTGTGAAAATATATTCCCAAATGGAAACAGCATCATTTGCTTGTAAGCTGCCTGAAGAAGCAGATTTAGCCTCAGTCCTGGCCATATGGCCCAGGATAAAAAAGCAATTGCTCAGTTTGGCTGCTCTAAATAAAATGAACGACTGACCACTCTTGTCACTGTATTAAGTGATGTCACTAAGCAACCATCACATGACTCATGTGACTTATCTCCACCAAAGGGCGATAAGTCACATGACCTATGTGACTTATCACCATCAAAAGGAGATAATCGCCTTCTGTATTCCTATGAATCCACATTTTCTCCCTCCAGCTACGTATTAATTAGTAAGACTTGTATCAATAAACTATTATTATCTCAAAAAAAAAAAAAAAAAAAGAAATTACAACCTAAAAATATTTTCTGGCTTTAAATAAACTATAAAGTATTTATAAGCTTCAGAAAATAAATCCATCAAATCAAATAGAGAAGTCATTACTTTTGCCATCAAAACTTATGTTTCTTTTTGATATGTCCTGGAAAGGGATATATTTGTTTGAAGTAGCAAAGTGGTTGTTAACTACTGTAACTAGGTAGGACAATCTAGCAGGTAACTGTAATGGACTGGTCCTCGTCGTAGTGGTAGGCAATAGTCAAAGACAATTGGCGTAGTCAAGAGGTGTCGTCAATCGATGTACCTCCACATCAGTCTGTATTTATGGCTGACACCAGCCGATCATATTACTGTGAGGGGAAACCCAGATGTATGCATATTCATTACATCACTTTTATTCCTCATAGTTTCATGAATTTAACAATTTTCTGCTGTCTTTTCAGCTATATTGTTATCATTTGGAAATGCCTCTCAGGATCATATGAAGTTTCTTTTGCTACTGTTGCCTAATAGTCCATATGGAAAAATCTGAATAGAGTTTTCTGTCTATCATTTTTCAGAAATGATTGTGGACCATGTTTGTACTATTCTTGCTTCTTCAGTTTGATTTTTCTCTAAGCCAAGAAGCTCTAAATGAATGGATTTGACTTTGCTTTTTTTTAACTTTATTTACAACTGCTTCTTCTGATCAAAACATAAAAGTCTCAAACAAATGAACCCTGTAGGTCTTTGAGAAGACCCTTCTTTGAACTTTGTGGATTGGTGCTACAAAATCATAAGTAAAGAACATTATAAAATAAAACCAACTATATTGTTTGAGTACTTTCAACAATAGCAATAACTAAAATGGCTAGTGTAGGGGAGTTATAACTCTGAGTAAATAATTATAAACCCCCTAACATTTATATATACAAAAATACTCAAAAAGCAAAACAGCAAGACGTAAAGAATGAGTCTTATATATCATCTGGTTCTTATATGATGTTGGAGAAATGAGAGATGGTAATACTAAGTAAAATTGTGAGTTTAGGGTCAAATGTAGATCAGATATGGATTGGAATCTGACAGAATGATAAGATAAAGAATAAGTAAAGTGTTTACATGATTTTATGGATATGTAATGAGTGTCCAGATAATTTAATTAGAAAATACCCAAAGTGTTTGGGGTTTTCTTATCTCGAATTTTGAGTGTGAAAAGATCAATGTTTCTATTATGGCCTAAAAAAGAAAAGGAGACAAATTTTTCATTGATGCTTGTGTTGATGACCTGTCCATGTGAACTGCTTGTCTGATAGTGAGAATGTCATGTGTTTGTGAGTATAGAGGAGAAAAGTGGGATTGATTTTCATTGGTTTAGAATGAGTGAATTAATAATAATTAAAATTGTAATGATTATTTTATTATAATAATTATTTTTTTTTATTATAATTAATTTTTATTTATTTACATTTTTATGGACATGACAAAGTGACAGTAAAATTCATTTTTTATTTAAATATTTTTATTTAAATATTTTTATTTATGTATTTCTTTATGGACATGACAATAGCACATGTAAAATAATAAACAATCAAGAAGTTGATATTTCACACTAATCCAAACAAAAATTGAGGAAATATCATACACTATCGGCACTCCCACATTTTAAAAAAATAACTGAAAGAAAAAAGCTTAAGCAATGATCCTTGTAAAACTGTTCCAGGATATAAAAAGGCCTCAAAGCAACAAAAAAATGTAATTCCACAGCAACTAACAACAGGCCCATGTCTCCAGACATCATCAGTAGTTCCAGCTAGCCAGCCAACCATACCACCTCACCATCAGCCACCACTCAAGCCAGTAGGCCTCCAGTTCCTGCCATTCCAGCCATCTTTAGCTCCAACCATCCTGACCAGCAGCAATGATATGCTTTTCAGGACAATGCACTCCAGTGACTACAAAACCATCCTTTTGAGGACTATTCTCTTCAGTGACTACAAAATTGTCCATTTCAGGATGATGCTCTTCAGCGACTACAAAACTCTCCTTTTCAGGACAGAACTCTTCAGTGACTACCAAAACTGTCCATTTCAGGACAAATCAAAACTGATGTCCTTTTCAGGACAATGTCCTTCAGCAACTACAAAATTATCCTTTTCAGGACAATGCTCTTCAGTGACTATCAAAACTGTCCTTTTCAGGACAATGCTCTCCAGTAACTACAAAACTGTCCTTTTCAAGACAATGCTCTCCAGTAACTACAAAACTGATGTTCTTTTTAAGACAATGCTCTCCAGTAACTACAAAACTTATGTTCTTTTCAAGACAATGCTCTCCAGTAACTACAAAACTGTCCTTTTCAGGACAATGCTCTTGAATGTCTACAAACTGTCCTTTTCAGGTTGTAGCGGACCCGGTAGCATGCAGTGCTGGCCTACGAGAAGGTGGCCTTGTGCCAGACACTACTTACGACTGCCGAATCCACTAACAAAGTAAAAAAAAAAGAAAAAGAAAAATAACTGTGTTCAACACGTGCATAAAGGGTAAAAAATAGGCAGCCAGGAGGAAATGACGGACACGAGTCTGATAGAAAACAAAAGCAAAACTTTATTTTAATAAGAAGTAATTTTTGCCTCAAACGGCGGAGACTATCAGAAAGGAAAGGACTGTTCTTAGCCAGTAGGCAGATTGTATAATGTAGTGACTAGTAGAATGTTAATGTTCCGCGCCAAAACGAAAATCAAAATGGCTAAGGCGGGAAAAGTTTCTTCAGCAGGAAGGTTCTGGAAAATAGTCTACTTGTGAAAAAGTGTATGCGTACACTACAAGGAAAAATACTCACTGCGAGGTTTAATAATGTGTGTGTAATGTAATCTTTTTTTTTTTAGAACTGGTTCGTAAAGATTAGAATTCAAGAGAGGTGTATGAAAAGTTCATCATTCTTCAGGGAAGAAAAACTCTACGTTCGCTGGCAGTGAACGGAGGAAAGTTCGAACGAGTTGTTCGCTTCAAGACGAGGGATTATTCTTGGAAAAGTATAATGACGACAGTACGTAGTCTCTGCGTTTTCTAGCAGAAAACGGAGGAAAGTTCAAGCAAGTTGTTCGCTTCAAGACGAGGGATTATTCTTGGAAAAGTATAATGACGGCATTACGTAGTCTCTGCGTTTTCTATCAGAAAACGGAGGAAAGTTCAAACAAGTTGTTCGAAGACAAGTTGCAAATCACAGGAAAATTATTCGGCATGATGAGCCAAGGAATCACTAGGAAATTTTGGTTAGTTAAGATATTCCGGCCCGCGTATGGGTAAAGGGGCGCGAAATAAATGAGTCGCCCTTCTACTTCAGGAAACAAGCCGCGACTGACTTGAAAACGCTGTTCGTCCGTGACGTCAGAGAAAAGCGCGGGAAAAATTCAAATCCTGTCCAAGCTGGAACCAGGACCAGCTAGCAACGTCGAAGTCGGCAACAAAAGGCTGGTTTACTGCTATATCAAACCGATCGTGGAAGGAAGGGGTGCAATACGCGCGTGCGCCCGTAAAAAAAATTGTTGGAATCCATGCACGATTCCTCAGAGCCCTTTCGCGGATTAAATGTCAGCAGACATTTAACTAAAAATAGTAAAAGGTCTCGAATCTCTTCGGGAAGGTAACTTTCCGACCGGAACTGGTAAATTTCGGCAGAGAAGGAATATGAGATGTAGGTTTCTTCGGATCCTCATTAACTCGCGGAGTATTCTGAGTAGTATGGGATGCCGTTGCTTCCAAAAATGCAGGTTTCAACCGATCTATTGACACGTTGTCGGTGTGAACACCTTTCTGTACTTGGAAATATTTATCAGTGTGTTTGAGAACGCGATACGGCGCCATATAAGCCGGTGTGATAGGCCGCCTGACAGCGTCATTGCGAATAAACACAAAATCACAATCTTGAAGCTTATAAGGTAAATATATATTAACCGGGCAGTGCCGCGGTGGTGTGTAACTCAAGTTGGCCATTTTAAGGCGCAAGTCATGGACAAAGGAAGAAGAAACTGGAGATGTATCTACAGACGGTGAAAAATACTGTCCAGGTAATGACAGTGACGTACCAAAAACTGCTGGTGAGCATTTTAAATCGTCCTTGAGAATGTTTCTCAGTGAAAGAAGAATAAGGGGTAATTCATCAACCCAATTATCATTGTCATGCTTCGTTGACAGCGAAGCCTTGAGGGTACGATGGAATCGTTCCACCAATCCGTTAGCACACGGGTGGTATGCTGTGGTACGTATATGCTTAGCTCCAAGAAGTTCAGTGAATTCCTTAAACAGACATGACTGGAACTGTGCTCCTCTGTCGGTAGTAACTACGTTGGGAGTCCCAAAAATTGAAATCCAATCACGTAGAAATGTTTTTGCGACGGTTACCGCAGTGGTATCTTTAATAGGGATGACAGTAGGCCATCGAGAAAAAACGATCGACTATCGTCAAAAGGTAAGGATACCCTTGGCAAGTTGGTAGAGGCCCAACTAAATCGAGATGAATATTAGTAAAACGAGCATCAGGCTCGCTGAAGGTACCCACAGGAGATTTCGTGTGTCTATGTACTTTATATTTCTGGCATTGTAGACACGTAGTGACCCACTCGCAAATCTGGACGTTCATATTTGGCCAAACAAAACGGTCCGAAATCAATTTAAGAGTAGCTCTCTTGCTAGGATGTGAGAGACCGTGCAAGTGATCAAAGACCTGTCTGCGAAGAGACGGAGGGATATAAGGTCTCGGGATGTTCGACTTTACATCGCAGTATAGGACCTTGTTGCTAAAAGAAGCTGGACATTTCTGAAGTTCCAAAGAAGTGTCAGATAACATATGCTTCAGAGTTATGTCTGCCTCCTGTTTGTCGGCGATCAAGTCTAGACTGAGCGCATCAGTATTCATAACAAACATGTCAGTACGAGATAGGGCATCGGCGACAGTGTTATTCGTACCCTTAATGTACCTAATATCAGTGGTAAATTGAGAAATGTAGTCTAGGTAACGGATCTCTCTCGATGTGTATTTGTCTGAACTAGTAGACATAATGGCGGCTAAAGGTTTGTGGTCTGTATAGATGACAAAAGACCGACCTTCAAGTAGATGTCTAAAGTGTTTAACTGCACGAAAGATAGCTAGCAGTTCACGCGAGAAGGTACTATAGCGTGACTGTGCAGGAGAAAGCTTAGCAGAAAAGAATGCTATGGGTCTACGTTGAGAGACAACGACTTGTTCAATGACTGCGCCTATTGCAGATTCGCTGGCGTTGGTGGTCAGGTAAATATCTGACTGAGGATCGTCCTCTAAGAAACTAAGCTTAGAAAAGTTGCTCAGAGCGGTTTTAGCTGCTCGAAAGGCATCCAAGGCGTCATTCTCCAGAGTGATGGCTTTGTTTCTTTTTTGTAGAAGGTTGGTAAGTGGAGTTAGAACATCAGAACAATTAGGAATAAATCTCCGGTAGAAGTTAATCATCCCTAGAAAACGTCTCAACTGTTTAATGGAAACAGGGACGGGAAAATCTGTGATAGCTTTAATCTTATCGGCCACAGGAGAGATTCCGTTAACATCAATATGATGGCCTAAAAACTCCATGTGGTCCGATCCAAAAACACATTTGTCAAGGTTCAAACGGAACCCATAATGAGACAAACGTTGAAAAACCTCGTGCAAATGACGCTTATGAGAGGCAGCGTCCTCACTAGCTATCAAAATATCGTCAATGTAGTCGAAAACGAAAGGGAGTCCACGCAAGACTTCGTCCATAAGACGTTGAAAGGTCTGTGCCGCGTTGCATAGGCCGAAAGGCATTTTCAAAAATTCAAACAAACCAAAGGGCGTGGTGACAGCCGTCTTTGGGATATCAACAGCAGCTACCGGTACCTGATAATATGCTTTTGCGAGATCTATCTTAATAAAAATCTTCGCACCTTGTAAGCCGGAAGCGAAATCGTGGAAATGGGGAATCGGATAACGATCCCGGATAGTGACGGAATTCAACTTCCTATAATCCACGCAAATTCGAAAATCATCTTTTTCAGGCTTAGGTACCAAGTGCAGGGGAGAAGCGTAGGGGCTGTCGGATGGACGAATAACACCATCTCGTAACAAGTCGTCGAAAGCTTTCTTAGCGAATTTCAACCTAAGAGGTGCTAAACGACGAGGACGGGAAATGGCAGGTTGACCAGTGGTCTTAATAAAATGCTGTGTCTGGTGTCTGGTTGAATCAATAGACCCAGCAGGACGCAGGAGGTCCTGGTACTGATTCAAAATGTCCAAATACTCCTTACTATGGCAAGTTGCCACGGTGATGCCAGTAGTGGTATGTTTGGAGTAGGTTCCAACAACACATAGATTAGTCAGGTTATCCGTTAAAGAATGGTTGTTCATTCGAACGGCAAGATCAAAGTGTGCCAGAATATCGGCATCCGAACTTCGGCAACAGTGAAATCCCAACGCATACCTATATTCAAGGTAAGGGTCTTGATACCATAGGTATTAATGCTGGATCCATTCGCTGCTAGCAAGCGAAGTTGATATGGTTTTAAACCAGCCTTGTTATCGACAGGTAATACACTGGTGGCGGCGCCGGTATCAACCAAAAATCGTAAATTATTACGTGTGTCCAACACATAGAAAAGACGACTAAGTTTCGGTGAAGGAGCCTTGCCAGCAAGATTAGTCGCTCTCACTTGCTGGCGGTCTCGTTTCCCGCGACCACAGCATAATTGCACGGCTTAGTGCAGCGACGTGTTAAAGGACCAAATCTACGGTGATGATAGCACATAGTAGAAGAAGGGGTACCACCGTCTCGGCTAGACGAACGTGGTCGACTCCTAAAACGACGGCGGGAAGGAAACCGGTTTCGACCGCGGTTTCTTAGAGCAAATGTCAGGTCTCTAACTTGCTGTTGTAGATCTTCCACAGCTTTCTCCAAGGACCTGTGGTCACTGGATGTTTCAGCACTGTGTACTGATGTCGTGTGGTGATCCAGTTGGGAGAAATACGGTCTGCAGCGTCCGCTAACTGGTCAAGTGGGGTGTTCTCCGACATTGGCGCCAAAATTTGGGTAACGGTGGTGGGGAGACGATCCAACCACAGGCTTTTCAAAATAGGGTCAGCCATAATGTTTTTACCCAGACGACTTTTCATGAAACGTAAAAGTTGCGAAGGGGTTCTACCCTCATGAGTCAAGTCGCTAAATAACTCGCGGATAAGAGCTTCTTCAGTACGGCCCATTCTCCTCAATATAGGCTCCTTCAGTTGGTTGTAGGGTTCAACCTCCGGGACGGCTTCCAAAAAATCGGACACTTCTTCCACAATGGTGTGTGACAAAGCTGATACTACGTGGCCAAACTTTGTCTTCTGGTCTGAGATTTTTCTAACGATAAAAATGGCTTTCATTTGAAGAAACCAGTTCTTAATATTCCCTTCGTAAAATGGGGGAAAGGGAGCAACGGCGGCGGCCATGCTCGATAACTCTCCAGCTTCACCAGACATCATTCCTGCTACCAAATTTAATGCACGTTTACAGTCGAGTCACTAATCTTATAGCTTAATACAATGTTATCACGTCGGCAGGTCACCAATTTTGTAGCGGAGCCGGTAGCATGCAGTGCTGGCCTACGAGAAGGTGGCCTTGTGCCAGACACTACTTACGACTGCCGAATCCACTAACAAAGTAAAAAACAAAGAAAAAGAAAAATAACTGTGTTCAACACGTGCATAAAGGGTAAAAATGGGTAGCCAGAGGAAATGACGGACACGAGTCTGGTGGAAAAAAAAGCAAAACTTTATTTTAATAAGAAGTAATTTTTGCCTCAAACGGCGGAGACTATCAGAAAGGAAAGGACTGTTCTTAGCCAGTAGGCAGATTGTATAATGTAGTGACTAGTAGAATGTTAATGTTCCGCGCCAAAGCGAAAATCAAAATAGCGGGAAAAGTTTCTTCAGCAGGAAGGTTCTGGAAAATAGTCTACTTGTGAAAAAGTGTATGCGTACACTACAAGGAAAAATACTCACTGCGAGGTTTAATAATGTGTGTGTAATGTAATCTTTTTTTTTTTTAGAACTGGTTCGTAAAGATTAGAATTCAAGAGAGGTGTATGAAAAGTTCATCATTCTTCAGGGAAGAAAAACTCTACGTTCGCTGGCAGTGAACGGAGGAAAGTTCGAACGAGTTGTTCGCTTCAAGACGAGGGATTATTCTCGGAAAAGTATAATGACGACAGTACGTAGTCTCTGCGTTTTCTAGCAGAAAACGGAGGAAAGTTCAAACAAGTTGTTCGAAGACAAGTTGCAAATCACAGGAAAATTATTCGGCATGATGAGCCAAGGAATCACTAGGAAATTTTGGTTAGTTAAGATATTCCGGCCCGCGTATGGGTAAAGGGGCGCGAAATAAATGAGTCGTCCTTCTACTTCAGGAAACAAGCCGCGACTGACTTGAAAACGCTGTTCGTCCGTGACGTCAGAGAAAAGCGCGGGAAAAATTCAAATCCTGTCCAAGCTGGAACCAGGACCAGCTAGCAACGTCGAAGTCGGCAACAAAAGGCTGGTTTACTGCTATATCAAACCGATCGTGAAAGGAAGGGGTGCAATACGCGCATGCGCACGTAAAAAAAATTGTTGGAATCCATGCACGATTCCTCAAGGTCAACACTCTTCAGTGACTACCAAAACTGTCCTTCTCAGAAGAACACTCTTCTCATCCTCTGCATGAGATATTTTTTGCCTAGTGCACTGTAATCTTAATTTTGTTGATGTATTTTCCTTAACGAAAATATACTTGGGAAAATATTTTTTACTCAAGTCTTCATTTTGTTTGTTGCTGTCTTCCATCATTCAATATCTGTTTTTTGCAGGTCAATATGCCACCTGCAACAGAAGCCCCCCCGCCCACATTAATATTAGAAAAAGCAATAACAGTCAGTGGATTGAGGAAACTATTTTCCCGAGAAGTTGTTTTAACAGAAAGATTTTATAAATTTCAACCGAGCACTGACTGGTCAATGAATGCCAAATATTTCTGTAGAAAGAAACAGCAAAAATTACCATTATATTCAATAGTATTTGATTATCTTTCTAATTCTTATTGTTGTTTTTAGCATTAGAGTTTATAATATGAAATTATCATTGATTAACATTTCATTGAAAAACAATTTTCAAATAATTTTTAAGCAAAAAGTTAGAAAATTTTGAAGATTTCTTAAAACAGAATCTTTCATTTGATAGAGAGTCAGCTGCCATGAACCATGCAGAGCAGGTGGACTTCAGACATCAACTTCAAAAAGGTGGTTTGAGGCTATAAAGAAAAGAGAAAAAGATGATGATACCAGCTTGTTTTTGTGAACCGCTTCTGCTTGCCTTGCAGACAGGCATTCTATTAATACTTTGTTTATTTACTTGATTGTGAGGAGTCTGACATGAGTCTTGATTATTTACCAGAAGATTATGCTGCACCAATTTCTTATAGATGGGCATCAACACTATATAATAATTACTATTGTATATTTTTATTTATTTATATCTGTCATGTCACACTCTATGTAATTAAATGGGACAAAATTAGAAATGCCTTGTACTTGTGATCTACACACAAGATGATAATTCTTATTACACTAAAAGAACTAGGTTAAAATATTCCCATGTCTGTATTTACCAGTGGGTGACCGGAACCATTTTCTTAATGCTACATTAAAAACATTTTTTTATGTTAAAATAAATTTAACTGTTCTAAATAATTCTAGCATGAATGCAAACAGTTCTTCAAAATAAAAAATGTCTTTGTTAATTTTTCAAATGCAGTTAAACATCATTTAAAGAACTTATTGTGGAAAAAGTGTGTCCCTTAAATTCAATACTTTCTTTAATCCAATAAATCTCTCATTTTGTAAAGAAGGAACAATTTCTGATCACCAGATTTATTGAACATTTTTTGTTAAATCTAAGACAGTCAAGACAGCAATGACTAATGTTATATAAAACTGTATAAATATATCAAATAAAAACAATAACTTTGTCATGCCAGACAGTTTTCCTCATCAGAATCCAACTTGCACATTTATAAATCTACTGTTCATTCATGCACTGAATACTGCTGCCATATATTGTTTGCTGCTCCTACTATATATCTCAAGATTCTTGACAAAATTCAAAGAAGGGTCTGTAATGTAATCGAAACCTAACCTGGCATTTCGAATTCACTCACTTTTACATTGATGTGACATGGATTCCCTCTGTTGTTTCTACAAATATTTTCATGGTGTTTGTCCTAAAGAGTTTTCCTCCTTGATACCTCACTTGCAGAATTTAAGTGTGGTACTGGATTAGCAACAAGGTTTCACCATTTTACTGTTGAACTAGCTACAATGTTCTATTCTAATAGTTTATTTTCTTGCCTTTGGAACTCTCTTCTGATTTCTTGCTTCCCTGCCACCTACAATCTTCAAAGATTTAAATGCAATGTCTATTGCCATCTTCTGTCCTCCTGAACCCTGTTCTTTTATTGTCTCTTTCTTCTATTCCCAGTAACCCCTTGCATCCGAGTGGCATTATCACCTTGCTTGGGGTGAAATGATTAAAAAAATTGTATATACTTTTCCTTGCTTATATCGAGAGGATTTTGCTAACAAAATTTAATGAAACCATGGTTACCCAATGTACTTTAAAGTTCCTCAATTTTTCATTTCTTAAATCCATAGAGTAACAAACTTGAAACAAACTGTTATTGCTATGACGTATATGATCCATGAGTGGTTCCTTAAATTTGATATTCCTTATATTTAGGGATGTTAAATTGAAGTTTTACTTTAGCATTTCTTTCATCTGCTTTTTATCACTTCTCATTGTCATGCTACAGCTGTAAGCAAGTACTAATGACTGAAAAGAAAAATGTTGCTAAAAATATTTTATAAATGTCTTTTTTATACATACCTCTGTGTTTGTGTGTCTCTGTGTGTGTGTGCGTTTGTGTGTGTGTTTGTATGTGTGTTTGTGTGTGTGTTTGTATGTGTGTTTGTGTGTGTGTGTTGGTGTTTGTGTGTATGTATGTGTGTGTGTGTGCAGTCCTGAAAAAAAATAAAGAATTATTAGACATGAAATAGCTTCTCATAACACCCATTAGCAAACAGTGTGAATGAGAGACAAGAAAATATATTTTTCCTTTTACTAAAGTTCACCCAGTAAAAGGCTCAAGAGCCACTGTTATAGAGGGTTATTGAATGGAGTATGTGATTTGGATGTAAGAGGAGGAAGATTATGAGGATATGATGGCTAGAATATAGTTGACCCTAGACTTGAGGAGGTTAACATTGTAGAGTGTGGAGAAAGCATCCACACAGGACTAGTTCTTGGGAAGAAGTTTTCAGAGTGAAACACTTCTCTAACCAAAGGAATACATGTGGAATGAGGGTGATTCAACTCTTTGGATATAGCAAGATGGGATTTGGCTGTAAACATCTAAGTTGGTGGTACTAAAGAATGAAAATTTGCCATGGAAGTAATGATAAAGTAGCAATAGACTTGTTATATTGTCTGTGGGAAAAGAGTTTGTTGAAACTTGACTAATGCATGGAATAATAATGCAACACAAAATGTACTTAGAACAAAATGTATTGAAACAAGAAAGTGTACACAATATTTACATATAGTTTTTTGTATATTCCTGGGAAGACCGTTCCTGGAATGTGTGTTGACTGAGTCGCAGTCGGGCAGAGTCTCTGGTGAATCTCTTCCCGGTACCAACCATATTTATATGGTCGGTACTCCACTATGCAAATTAGGTGGATCCTACCACAACAGAGTTGTAGGGTGGAAAGGCTGCATAAATGATTTTGAACTCTGCTGATGCTAGAAAGTAAGAATTGGGTAGCTCCAGCCCAGATATAGCAGCAATAATCCATTTTTGGTCTGATCTGATGCTTGTAAATATAAAGCATGGCAAAAGGGTCAGGTACTTTTTGGAGTGCTACAAAGAGAGAACATTTTTCCAGCTTGTTTAGTAATTGATTGTATATGAGATTTGCTCTTGAAGACTGGAGTGAGCTTGAGTCCCAATGGGCATTCAAAACAAGGATCCTCATTGAGAGTGCAACTGCTCATCATGACTGGAAAAAATATAGGATCTGCTTGGTGTTGATGAAATGTTACTAGTTTAGATTTTGGAGGTATTAAATGTAACCAGCCAGTTTTTTCCCAACTGAGCTGTTAGAGCTAGATCAGAGGAGAGATCAGCTTCCAGGCTCTGGTCATGTCATATTTAAATGGTTCATGAACAACCCTTTATGACACACCTTTTATCAAAAGTCTTGTAAACACTCAGATTGTTTGAGAGGCCAATATGTGAAGCATTTTATTTTCTTCTGTTTTTTCTTTGGAACTGATTCTTTGTGGGTTGTTGTTGCCTGTTAGCTCTTGCGCCTCCAATAACCCTGTTCGTTACTTCCATTTCTACTAACAGTGGGTTGAATATAGAGACAATGAAAGTTTTTTTGAAAGTGTACTTGCATCTCTACAGTGTAGCCTCACTTTTTAGTTGACCATCGGAAGTTCTTTGGGAGATCATAATTCTCCATTCTCACTATGTGACCAGTTTCCAGCAGCTAGATCTTTTTGAGCCCCACTTCAATACTTGTGACCCTGACTCAGTGTTATGGATAAAGCTATGAGAAAACTAGTTGATGCTTTCTTGTTCCTGGTAGAAAAGTTGTTTGGGAATCCTGTTATCCCCCATTCTCATGTGTCTTGCCCATCACATCTGGTTAATTATATACTGAGTATCACATTTGGTGCCAATATACATATATACATACATACAAATACAAATACATGCACACACACACACGCACACACACACATATATATATTTATATACATTATACTTATATGCATATACATACATTGGGAACCTCAACATGGAGTAATGATTAGCAAATTTGTCTCACTAGAATAATTACATAGTGAGTTCAATCCTCACTGGGTGTTCATTCCTTTCTGCTCTGCTTAGAAAAT
>OZ010591.1:65515632-65590632 GCA_963932145.1 Acanthosepion lycidas
CGTCAGCTGTAGATCAGGCAAAGTAGAAACCATATTGCTTGTCAGAGAGCAGATCATGGGATGTAAGGTGCATAACCTCTTTGGCATTGATTAAAGCTTCAAAGACTTTGCCAAAGAGGGGTAGGAAACTGATAGGATGGTAGTTAGATGGGTCAAAAGGTTTGCCAGAATTCTTGAAGACAGGTACAACAGATGAAGACTTCCCACAGGATGGAAAGCAGGAATCATTGAGGCAGTAGGTGTATAGTTTGGAGAGGACAGGAGCCAATTCAGAAGCACATTTCTTCAAGACAACAGCTGGTATCCTGTCCCCACCACTAGCCTTATGGGAGTCTAATTTAGAGATGATGCCCAATACCAACGATGAGGTTATGTGCAACTCATTCAGTTGTGCCTTAGTTCTAGGAGGGAAATCGAGTGTGGGTACACTGGACAAGTCAAGTGTTGAATTGGATGAGAATTTACGTGCAAAACACTTGGCCTTATCAGCTGAGGAAGTCAGGACCTCAAATTGGTTGAACAAAGGAGGCATTGTGGGTTTGCTCTTGTTTAGCACATTCTTGCAGAGATACCAAAAATCTTTGGAGCTGAATTTGCGAGATGCAATATGTTGTTTCATTCTATCTCACTTTGCTTCATTGTGGACAGAGAAAAAGAGACATCTATTGTAGTCTGACATGACAGGTGGAAGAAGTGTTTCCTATGGGCAATGGCAGCTGAGCAAGCAGCAGAAAACCAAGGGGATGAGCAGGATTTAACCTTATATTTACTTGCAGGGATGAAAGCCTTGATTTCAGCTTTTACCCAAGAGGAGACCTCAGAAGCGCATTTTTGAACAGAGAGATTGAAGAGCACATTTCAGTGGAGATCGTGAAGGAAATCACAGAATGAGTCCCAGTCAGCTTGTTGATAACAGAAAGATGTTCTGTTGGTAGGAGGTGCTTTGCTGGGGGTGGAATAGAAGGAGATGTTGACAGACATTACTGCATGATCAGAGTTGACAAGAGGGCAGAGCTGCATGCTACAACAAGACTCAGGGATGGAGGTAAAACAAAGATTGAGAAGGGAAGCCTTACTGTCATGGTTATTGGGGTGAGAAAGTCAACCAGTTGTGTGAGGGATTGAGCAATTGAGAAGTTCAGGGTTTGTATGCCAGCAAGGTCAGTTATAGAGTTTGTTAAGTCACTTGGCATGGTGGGCATTAAAGTCACTAAACATGAATATATGAGCAAATGAATGAAGAGAGATGACCTTGTCTGTATTGTTGGAAATGCTTTTGAGTACACCACGGACTTGGGAGGATGGAGAGCGATATATATATACTAAAGTTTACCCAGTACGAGGCCTGAAAGCCACTCAAAGTAGAGGATTAAAACTCTTACAATGAATGAAGTGTATGATATGAATGAAAGAGGAGATGGTAGGAATTGAATATTTTGAAGATAAGGAGGATAATGAGTGATCCTTGATTTGAAAGATTAAGATTTTAGAGTTCAGTGAAGCATCCATATGTAAGTAACACAAAGTAACAGTTTTGGGGAAAGGCTGTCTGGAACTTCTCCTTTTCATTGTATATGAAGAAAGTGATGATAATTCAATTTTGTAGAAAGAGCAAGTATTGTCTGAGTTGATAAATTGAGCAAAGTACCCTGATGAAGTTGCAAAGTGGAAGAATTGCAAGTCTACATAATGACAGAGAGAGAGAGAGACAAAGAGGGAGATGAATGTATTGTGAGTATTCTGTAATTTTCTGCCTGAAGAAGTCTTTGATTTAAAGTTTGAAACCTCGACTCCAACTTGGGCATGAAGAACAAAGTGTCATGAAATTAGCCTATGAAGGAATGATGGTTGTTAGCCTGCATGCTTGTAGATTTTTATATGAAAAAGTGTTTTTCTATAAACCTGAGTTATATAAACCATCTTGATTTACACAATTTTCTTAATTTTTTTTTGTCTTATAACATTGTCCTGCCTGAACAACACCAATTCAGCGATATCTGGCAACAATTTGATTCTTGCCTGATTTGTGATCAAAACAAACACAACGTGGGACAGAGTGGGGCTTGGATCAGAGTGATCAACTTCACGGTTAGCTGTGGGATTCGATTGTGGACACACTGGTAACTGAGGATGGGATGGCATTGTCATGAGAATGTGAGGACACCCCACAGCATTATAATCATAAGCACTGATGCTTTCCTTCTATTGAGAGATATTGGAGTGGTTCCCCATTGCCTTCTTCTTGGTTTGGAAATTTATCTGAGTCCCATATATATTGCTATTTAACCCATTGTTATGGTCCAAGTTCCTTGTACCACGGTGACGGTCCAAGGTTAGAACCAATGAAAGAATAACATGAACACAGGTATGGAATACAAAGATATATTACAACAGAAATATAATACAAAGAAGTAGAAGTATTAGTAATGACTATCAGATTTAGTTAGAGTGAACTATGTTGTCTCGACAAGTATCACTATTCCAATGTCCTTAGAATATGCTCTCAATTATCTCTCCTCGTCTTACAATCTCCTCATATCTCTTGAGAGGCGCAGTATTTATAATGTCAGGAATAGTCCATTATTATTATGGGTAAGTTCCCATACCCCCCCACTTCTCTTCACCAGGCTTTTGTGTAGTAGGGTTTTTTAATATTTTTTTCTCTTTGGATCTATTACCAAAGGTTCTGTGAACTTCCTTTTTCTGGACGATTTTCGTGAATACTTCTTCTGGACTGGGTAGAGGATAGTGGTAGTCTTTTATCGCTTAAGAGAATTTTGGACCAGCTGTTAACAGGGACAGACTGTCCCTCAGGTTAGTTTCAATGCTGTCTATTAAAGTTACCAGCTGCATGCCATGATGCAAAATGAGCAGAAGAGTGGTAGGAGATAGTTGGCAGAAGTTGTTCAAAATGCCAACTATCTACCCATACTGTGCAAGTGAATCCCTGAAATAAATACCTTTATTTATAAAGGGTGTTCTAATAACTTGAACTGATTTTAAACTTATTTCACATTTAAAGTTGGTCCATGTTATTGAACACCCTTTATATTGGAAATGGGATTTGAGACTTGTATGTTTGCAATGAGCTTTTCCCAGTTTTTGTGCATGAATGAGAATAGAAATGCAATGTGGGATTTTATATGACTGGTTGATGAAAAGCTGAGAGGAATCCCCCATTGTATTTTTACATGTGCATATTGCACAAAAGCTTTTGTTCAGCCTAAAGAATATTTAAAGTATGACAACAAATTTCAAGGTTCTCAATAGTAGATTTATCAATGTTTGTGCAAAATTTCTTGCTTGAATTTGTCAGCCTTTCTAAAGATCAAAGAGCCATTCCAACACAATGCTGCAAAATTTCACTTAATAATTGAACACCAGTTATTTTTGTAAAGTCTGTTTGGTATATCTTGACATAAGACTTGCAAAGGTAATCAAAGTCAATATTTATATCAATTGATTGAAGTTAAAGATGGTTTTACCAAAAGTCATTTTAGAACAAATTACAGCAACCTATTTTTATTGAAGACTTCCAGTGTTCTATTTTCTGACATTTGATCTCACTAGACTTGAAACAAAAGGGTTCAGTTTCTGGTTTAAGTCAAATTACTGTAAAGTAATGGAAATAATATTAATTCCAAAAACAAGAACAAAATTCTTATCACATGCAGGCATCATAGTATCAGTATTTATGCTTGATAGCAAAGTAAAGATTTATCAAAATTATCAGGACCCATGAGAATTCCATGGTTATTGCCAAATATATGATTTATATATACATATATATTTGTACATTTGTTGCAATCATTTTGTTGAAGTGATCTTATTCAAAGTATTAAGACACAGAAAATTTCATTTGAAACAAAAAAAAAAGAGTGCTGGACTGTTATGCAATATAGGTTCTCCTATAGAGTAGTGAATGCTAGACAATCTCTTTACAGATGAAGGAGAGACTTGAAGCAATAGAAATGTGGTTCTACAGAAGGATGCTGAGAATACCATGGAATCAACATGCGATTAATGCAAAATTTTATGGAAATGGAAACAAAAAGGATAGAAGTCAGTTGAAGTTTCTAGGACACATAGTGAGGAAAGAGGGCATAGAAAATTTGATACTCTCAGGATATAATGAAGACAAAAAGAACAAAGGAGAGGAATGTATAACCTACCTAACAAGCTTGTATAAATGATTGGCAGAACAGGGATTAGGAGAGATAGCAAAAAAACATTTACTAAGAGCTTTAAATGATAAGAAATTGTGAAGAACCCTGACCAACCATGTCCTTAAGTAATATAGTAAAAGATATATAGATGTACATGAAATAATTGGACACTTTTGACCTAACAAGACTTTACTGTAAAGTAAAAGTAAAAGTCTAATCTGATACTGTAAATCAGATTTTACTTTCTATGGCTTCAGGTTTTAGATTCATACTTGCTTCCAAAGTAGAATTTCATTTCATTATGTTCATCTTACTTCTTAGCCAATAAAGTTTTGGTAAAGTTTAACAAATATACCCTCAAAAAACAGTGTATCAAAAGGCTGTTATTTTCTCTAGACTCTATATGCTCCCTGGGCAATTTTTATTGTTTTAAAAAGCTATGTTTAGAATTTTAATAAAGCCCAAAATATGAAAATGGATTTTGCATCTTTTTTTCTTGATAATTGACAACAAATGTATTGAACACTCTTCTTGTAAGTAGACAGTCTAAAAAATAAGTAGTGTTTAACATTTTTGTTAATTCTTGAGAAAAAAATTGAAATCCAAATGCTATGATAAAGAATTTATATGGCAAGAGCAAATGAAAGAAATCTTTGGAAAATGCTTTTTTTTTTGTAATTTAAAAAATTACTTACTCATAGTTAAGTGTTTAGTTAAATATTTGTTTTCTTTTTCTCAAACATTTTTATAAATTTATGGATAAAAAATTTGTTTTCATGGTTATTTCATTATAATATCGTAAGTATTAGGTTGGTGCAAAAATAATGTCGTTTTCTCACATATATTACTATGTGAGAAAACGACATTATTTTTGCACCAACCTAATAATAAATTTTGTTGGTTCACATATTTTTATAAACTTGGAAATATAAAATCATTCTTGTAAATAAACAATCTAATAAAATAAATACTGTTTAATTCTTTTGTTGTTTATCCCTGAAAAGAAAAGAATGTATAAATCCAGTTTCATATGTTTGGGTTTTATTAAAATTCTGAAAATAGGTTTTTAAAACAATAAAATTTAACAAGAGAGAATACAGTAATTGTGATGTCAAGAGAAAAACTAACCTTTTGACATTCCATTTTTTTACAGATATATATGTTAAACTTTGACTTAAACTTTAAGGAATAAGCACATATGCTAGGCCACAAAAATCTCCTGAGCCAACCAATGAATACAATATGGGAACCAGTAATAAGGTGTGCCAGAGAAAAGAGATAATAACGACAAAAATTGCAGTATGAGCTCTGGTAAAAACGTGTGTTGATAACAGCAAAAATTGCAATATGAGCACTGGTAAAAAATGGTTACTGAAGACATTAGGTTTATAATACCCAGAAATTCATACACAGATATCCTCAAGGACACATGGCACAGTGGATAAAGCTGTTAGTTTAGGTACCTCCACGAGATCGCTAAAAAAAGAGTATAGCATGATGAAAAAGATGCCAAACTTGACAAAAACAAAATTTTATCGTCTAAATGTTTGTTATTATTAAGAGGAAAGATCAAAATATTTTTGGGGTATTTTCCATTTTTTAATCGTTCCTAGCACGTCCAAAATTTTCGTTAAAAATCTAGTTTTTTTTTGAGTCAGCAAAATTGACCATTTTTTTCCATTTTAAAAAAAAACTGGAAATCTCACTTTGAAATTCTTTTAAATATCAATTATCATTTTTTCAAAACTTATTTTAAGAAAATCAGAAATTATAAACTTAACTTAGCTTTTGTGCCAAAAAGATGTAATTTGAAAATAAAACAAAGCAGGTCATAAACTTTCGCATCTCTTGACAGGTGATGAATGACATATTTACGAATTCCATGAGGCTAATTTGTTCTACGGAAGGAGAAAAGTGAAATAATTTACATTTAAGTGAACAAATTATTTACCTCGTTATTTTTAACGAAAACTTTCAGTGGGATAATTTCTTTTTTTTTTTGTACTTAGCTTTCACCTTTACGTTTATGATGCTTTATGGAAAATATATTATAAAGAAATTAAAATAAGACTGTTAAGAGTGACATTAAATTTCATATTTCCTAAGAAATGTATCTAATTAATTTATAGGTACCTTTCTAATGAAATTTTATCAGAACTGTACATAAAATACTATAATTTTATGTACATTTATTACATTTTACTGTTATTTGTATTTGCATTCATTTTATTATTAATTTTGATATTTCATTTATGGAAAAATGTCATAATTGAGATTAATATAAAAATAAGATCATATAAATTTCATAAGATGATACTGATACTTGTAGGTACCCTTTTCAGTTGAAATTGAAAAATCAAATTAACTTCTCCACACGTGTTTCACAAAAGTAAAGGCCTTAACAGCGGAGAACAATGCTTAATTCAAATAACGCAACTTAATTATATTCTGGTTGGTCTTCCGTACTTTATAATTACAGCCCGGTTATAAGCACAAAATTACATTTCTTAATTACTGTGGATCTTCTGATTAGTCAAAATGATACAATTTACAACGCGCTAAAAAAAAGATCTATCTCTTAAGGACACTTAGGAAAGCCGATGGGGCTTTTAACTAATTTTATAATATTTTAACAACTTAAATGTAAAATCTATTATAATTAAAGAAGTAACAAATAATTGTATTAAAAATTCATTTTTCATCGAAAAAAATCTTTTGCTTTCAGAAAATATTGTCCATATTCATAAAAACAACTAAAAGCAAATAAAAGCATTTGAAATTAAATAATATCTTTGTTTTATTGAGTTTTGTATGTTACAATTCAGAGCTGATTTTTAGGTACGTTGGCTCCAATTAAAAACAAAAAAATCATGATTTGCATTCCTCAAAGCTCTGTGCTTTTAATTATTGTAATCACTAAACCCGATGCGATCGAATTTCTAGCATTTTCATAAAATTAGTTGGGGGTAATAAATATTTTAAAAAACTATTTCTACCATGACTTTAATAAAAAAAGACATATTTATAAACATATTTATAATAATTTCGATCATCTGTGAATAGTTCCTGAAAGTTTCATTAACATCCGACAATTATTTCTATTTTTGCACAATTTTTCAAATTAATGTGTGTAATACCAAAAAAACGTGCTAAAAATTGTCTATGTTATTTACTAGTTCCATTGATACAAATAGAAACAAGGTTTTTTTAATCAAAATTTAGAATGTTCTAAAAAGAAGGAAAATTTTTTAAAAATAATTAAAAAAAATTTGGTCTTTCCTCTTAATAATAACATAAGCATTTAGACAATAAAATTTTGTTGTCGGCAAGGTTGGTGTCTTTTTCATCAAGCTATGCTCTTTTTTTTAGCAATTTCGTGGAGGTACCTATGTTAGTTAGATCCAGTGATAGAACCCAAAGAGTGTGAGTTCAATACCCAGCAGTGGGAGAACTTTCAAAGTGAAATTAACAGGAGATAACTGACATCCATTAAACATGGCAGTCTACCCCAGTAAGTGAAATAAAGAGTTCAGTTCGACATTGCAACCCCCTGAAGAAGGCTGGAGCATACAACAGCCAAAACATTGTAATAAATATGGCAAGAAAGATGAGGACAATAGTTCGAATAATGTAAATAATGTATATAATATCTCATCTCACAGACAGATACTAAAAAAAATAGACAGATACTAAAAAAAAAACGGTTTATTGTTGAGAATAGTTGATTAAAAACAAGTATGAGCTTCACTGGGTTTATGGAAATTACAAGCTTGTATATATATGACCTGATTTTTTATTATGCTGTGTCCACACAGGACATAGTTGAACATGCATCTTACCTTCACTGCTTCTTTCTCTTATATACATACATACATACATACATACATACATACATATATATATATATATATATATATATATATATATATATATATATATATGTCTGAATCATCTTCAAGAAGCGAGAGCAAGATCTAAAAGGTTAACCAATCTAATAGTGATCTCATTTCACAATCCTCACACTTTCTCCATATGTGGCTTCCTTTGTAAATCACTAGCGGGTCTTAAATGCCACTTGATATTATCGTACAAAATTTCATAACTGAAAGATCAGATTCTCATACGTTGAAATCGACAGGAGAGTCCATTATATATATATACATACTAAAATACTAAAATATATATTATATAGTAATATAATAAAATATAAGCTAAAGCTTAAAATCTAAAATAAACTGAGGCTCAATGCCAAAGTCAGCAGAGCTTAAATATAATATATTATAATATTATTAACACAAGCATAAAACTCTGTTTAGTGAATTTTTATTGCTATTTTAATATTATTGTATTAATATTATTATAATCTACTATATATATATATATATATATATATATATATATATATATATATATATATATATATGGGAATATGGTTGAGTGGTTAAAACATTCAACATTCACTTTGTCAGAAAGGTGACTTCTTGATGTTATCAGCCTGGGGAGGTGATCCCAGTATGTGGCACCTTTGGAAAGTGCCTGAAAACCTAAATCACAGGCTGACCCAAGACTTGTGAGGGAAATTGGTTAGATGGAACTATTTGGGAGCCGTTAATAGTTCTTCTAGCACAAAGTCACAATTGCAAGAGTTTGAGTGTACTCACCTTATTCAGACTGTTAATCACACCAGATAATGCACTCTCTCCCAGAAACTGTAACTGAGGTCTGCTCAGCATAGTTGCAGTATATATTGCAGTGGATGCTTGTAGCAGTGACTTACCTTGGTGATCCAAATGGGCCAGAGTTGTGTGTATGTTTTGCAAAGGAGTGTGAATTGATGAGTTTCAGATGGATGGTGAATCAGGCAGCACTTCATGCTGATGGAAGTGGTCATGTCACTTGTAGCCATTTTTATTTGCTAGTTCTGGGTACTCATTGACTGAGCAATGGCTGGGTCAGGTGCATAAAAGCATGGTACACTCACTTAAGAGGAGTTGGTTTTTGCTTCTGATGGGGAGTGGTGTATTGGAGATTGAGACGCGGAGAGAAGTGTGGATTTGTTTTGCCTAGTGAATCTATTGGACTTGCACTAACTTTTTTCCTTTCTTTTCCTGTGTGTGCATCCAACCAATTTTTATACAGTGTTGAACAAGCACAAATGTGCCTGAGCAGGTGACAGGGATTGGCTGGCTGCCCTAGTAGACAGGCATACTCAGATATGAGAGGCCAACCATTACTATATATATGTATGTGTATTTCTAATATTTTACTCTGAACATATAAATACTCTTCTATATTCTGATCTTAGTCAGAAATGTAAAAGTTAGATCTAAGGCACAGTAAACAGATACTACTGTTTGATCCTAGATATAGAGTCAAGAAGAACCTTAATCTTCAACAGAATATCACAATCAAGATCACAACCAATCAGGATTGTAGCACATTATGTGTACTGCGGCTATAGTAGTAATGGGTGAATCTAGGGCAAAATAGCCTGACAGAGCTCATCCCTCTTCGTACTCATTTTGAATTCATAGCTTTGATGAGACATATTCTTCCATGAGACAAAGCAAGGCAAAAAATCTCAGTCTACTCTACAATCTAATCTATAGCTGGAGGAAGATGGATTCATGCCTTTTCCAAAGCTATTAGTGTGAAGTGAATTAAACAGACTTGACTAGAATTTGAACTAGGAATGCGGATTTTATTTTTTGCTCTAATACCTGTTATCACACACACACACACACACACACACATCCTGGTATGTGCACTAGTCCTAGGCTGAAGTGCTTATCAATGTATAAACATCCCTGTCAAATTTTGACAAATACTATTAAGAAACAGAAACATTTCATTAGAAACAAAAAAGAGTGCTCATTTAATATCAATCATCTTATATAGAAGTGAATACTGATAAATCTCCTAACATGAAGAGGAGACTTGTGGCAACAGAGGTATGGTTCTACAGAAGGATGCTGAGAATACCAGAACAGAACATGTGTGTTAAAAGGGAGTTTTAAGAAAAATAAAAACAATATGCATACATGCATAGAATTAGAAATAGGCAATTGAAATTTTTAAGACATATAATGAGGAAAGAGGGTTTGGAAAATTTGACACTTGCAGGAGATATTGAAAGCAAGAAGGAAACAGTGAGTAATATCTCTAACAAGCTTTTGGTTTGGGAGGAACAGTAAAAAGATAAACATTTCTAAGAACCACAAAAGCTAGAAATCTGTGGACGGCCATGATTGTCTATATACTGAAGGGTCATGGCAGAGGGAAGAAAATCGTTATCTTCTGTCTTTTTCAGTCTTACTATTTTTTGTCCTCTCTCCTTAATAGTAGTTTTTTTTGTTTGTCATATTTTCTAACACTTACTAACCTCTTGCATTTTAGTTTTATTTCAGGAGAGACCTGGATCTTAAAATTCCTGTTTTCTGAATTTCTTTTAACTTTTTTTTATCTAATATATATGAAAATAATTTCAATAAAAATATTGAATTTTAATCTTCTCACCTATCTCTTTTGAACATTTGGTTCTATTTTGTATTTATTCCTTTGGGATATACAGGTTGCATAACCGTTTTTGGTACAGAAAGAGGAATTATCAAGCCAAATGCAAAATCCGGCCTACTCTGTTTCATTCATTTTGCATTATACCCTTGGGAAAGGCATGAAATCATCACCTTTTTCCATTTCCAGATACTGGTTAAATAACAGGGTAGAATGGGATCTCTAACATTGAGTGGCAGCCAGTCTATGAAAAGTAGTGTTCTGAATTCAGAACCAAGAGAAAGACAATGAGAAACCTATATAATTCTTCAAAAGTTATAATAATTTGCACATAAAGAAAAGTAATCTGTGTAGAGAAATGATAGTTGACATCCTGAAGGAATATAGCATTAAAAAAATTGTTCCCCCCCCTTATTTCTATTGCTAAATATTTCTTTTTTTTTAATGTATTCTTTTTCACTCTCTCTTCTCTTTTCTCAATTTCTTCCTGTCAGCCTTTTTCGACATTTCTCTTCTCTTTGTATTGGTTGCTTTCTTTTCTACAAATCATTCTTCTTTATTCTTAGAAAAGAATGAGAAAAGATGCTTTTCTTTCACTCTAGTTCCTTATTTTCTATTTTTAGAACTTCTTTTGTCTCCTCCAGATTTCTCTTCTTCCCTAATTCTTTATTAAGATTTTTCCTTCTCCTATGTCTTTATTTGTCTTTCATAACATTTTCTCATTTTCCTTCTTCCTCTTGTCTCCTCCCAAATTTTTATTCTTTTCATTAATTCTTTCTTACCATTTTTCCTTCTATGTTTTGTTTTCTTTCATACCATTTTCTCATTTTCCTTCTTCCTCTCTTCCAAATTCTTTTTTCTTTTCATTCTTTCTTACCATTTTCCTCTCTCCTATGTTTTTTCTTTCATACCATTTTCTCAATTTCCTTCTTCCTTTCTTGTCTCTACCAGATGATTTTTCCCTTTTTCTTTTCACTAATTTATTCTTATTATTTTTGTTCCTCTTGCTGCTCCTCACTTTATTTTAAAACCCAGGACAGATTTAACTTCACCATTTGTCAAATCAAAATATTTGACATTGGTCTCAGTAAGTGGACATTCTCTTTCTCAAAGTTCAGTCCTAACCTCATAAATAACCGTTTTTGATTCAATCTGTTCTCATGGCAGCTCAATTATAAGCCATCACAAAGAATCCCTTGGCTCAAAATTGTATCCTACCATCACAATCTTACCATTTCTTTTAGATAGATAAAGCTATTATAGCTCATCTCTTGATTCTTGAGATATCAATAAAATTTTCTCTTTTTATTATCTGACCAGATCAGCTTATGATACATGAGTGACCAATGAAAGATGTCAGTCCAGCATGATGTCTACACCTCCTGAAATAGCATCTACATCTAAGATTAGTGGTTTGTATGTCTGTTGAACAGGAATTTGCAGAAATTTACTTAAATATCATTCATCAGGTTCTTAAGAGGTTTCTTAAGAGGCTACTCTATCACTATTTTCATGCTGTGTTCAGATGAGCTCCATTCCTTACTTCTACCAGTTGAGACCTTTATATCTAGGACTCACTATGTAACATATGTGCACAGTCAAATCACCCACATTTCTTCTGTATTCCAGAACTTCTACTTTATAAAACAAACTATGTGGATACATCACTGCAATCTTAACCTCTACCAGAATTATATTTTTCAACGAAAAATTTTTATTAGAAGGTTTGTTAGATAAACAATCATAACTATATATTATAACAATAATAACTCCCTTCACCACTCTTGCCAATTCAAGAAAGAAATTTTTGTGAGCCAGTATGAAATTATTTACCAACCAATGAAAACCTGGTATTTAAAAAGTTCACACCTCTACGTGAAATTAGATTTTGAATGTCCTTGTGGATACAAAAATAGAACCATACTTCTTCTCAAGGCTCAAAACAATTTTGGAGGCCAGTTTGGGCTACATGTGTGTACACACACATGCACACAATAGAACATATGGTAGCCACCAGCTGCTGACTAAGGCCTTGTCCATGTACACAATAGAAGGGATTTACCAGCAACTGCCTACTAACCTTTTCTCTACAAAACACAAACACATTAGGTTGACCGACATAAAGTAAGTCTGTCCACACATCTCACACATCATTAAGAACACTTAATGACTTTAGAAAACAAACTTCACTGCAAGGAAAATAGAACATTTTATTGTATTGTATATCTCTGAAAAGAATATATAAATGTTATTTCAACTGACGTTCTGCTTCTACATTTCCTTAAACTTTTATGTTTCATTTAAAAGATGTGTTGTTGTTGTTAAATGTTTAGAATCCTGAAACTCAGATAGTGACAAAAACCTGGGTAGACAGATCCCAACAATGGTGACCAATGATATTTAAAGAACATTTCTCTAACACCTCTTCAAGACGAACGTCAATTGCTTCCTTATCCTCATAATCTTCAATTCTTTTTACCTCTTCTTATGTTCATATCACATACCTCCTTCAGTAACCTTCTACCATGAGTAGCTTTTGGACCTTGTAGTAGGTGAAGTTGAGTAAAAATAAATTGACTGAGTGGTTTATTGTCTATAAGTGTTGATTAAAAACAAGTATTAGCTTCATAGAAATTAAAAGCTTGTAAAGGAAAGTCTATATTTGAATCTATTGCTAAGTCAGCTGCTAAGAAAATTGGTTCACTGTGATGTGCTAGATATTTTTCTCTCCAGAATCTATGTTACATATCTATAAGTCTACCATTCATCCATGCTTAGAATATTGCTGCCACATATGGTCTGATGCTTCTGCTATATATCTAGAGATTCTTGATAAAATCTAAAGAAGAATCAGTATTATTATTGATCCTGACCTGGCATCTCAGCTTCAGTCACTTTCTCACTGCCATAAAGTTTCTCCCCATGTCTTTTGTATAAATACTTTCATGGTAATTGCTTGGGTGAGCTCTTCACTATGGTACCTAGAGTTTATGAATATAAGTACAGTACTAGACTGGCAACAATGTCACATTGATATACAGTTGAGTTGGCTAGATGTAATCATAAGTTTCATAATTTATCTTGGCTTCATTAAAGATGGTTTCACTGGAAGAAGTGTCAGATAACCTGCAATTAAATGATTGTGGGATCTTCTTGATTATTGACATTGGATTGTTGGAAGATGAGTGTATGTCAAGTGGTTTGTCATCAGCACTGTGGATGAAATAAAAAATAAGTAAGTAAAATAAATTTATCCAAACCAATAAATAGGTAAACAAATTAAGTAAATAATAAACAAATTAACAAACTATGAATGCAAAGATAAGTAAAAGCAAACATAATAATAAAAAACAGCAACAAATAATATAATAATTAAGAATAAATAATGAGTAAAAATGCTAACAAACAACACTATAAAATAGCTACAATACTGCATTTGAATTCACAATTATTTCCACTCAACAGCACGAAGAATAATTTGAAACATAACTGTTACCTTTGACCCAATAACTATTAGAAGAATACAACAGACCTACCCATAATGCAATATTGACCAGCATATATAAATAGTCAAGCCAAAACCTAACAGACATGGCCTGAAAATTGTGCATAAGCATACTGTCACTGCTGGGTGTTGATGTCAATGTCCACTTTTATATATATATATATATATATATATATATATATATATATATATATATATATATATCTTCCTGTTCTTCTACTTCTTCTATGAGCTGTGTCCTTTCCAGATGCAGGTGATCATAGTCTTCACAATTTTCTGTCCTTTGTAGCTCCTAGTAACCTGAATAAATTTCTACTGATATGTAAATTTAATATATATATATATATATATATATATATATATATATATATATATAAAGTGATTTATATAAATCGCTTAAAACAAGTTTAATACAAATATATATATATGATCGACTCTCCCGTCGAGATTCGACGTATGAGGGTCAAGCAGATCAGTTTCCAGGAAACCGACAGACCGACACCGGCACATGAGATTTGATTATAGTGGTGAAGGCCTCGTGCAGGACCATCCACACTTTTTGGAGGAACGAATACAGAGACCTGGTGCACCGAATGCCACAAGGTTCCCAAACGAACCTCCGCAGGTTTTGAATTCAGAGTTGTCCTTCTCCTAGACCAGTTGCCATCCAAGGCTATAGAACCCAGTCTGTCCTGCTATTTCACCCATAGCTGGAGGGAGAAGAAGAGGATTCATACCTTTCCCAAGGGTATTAGCACGTAAGTGAATGTAATGGATTCGACTGGAATTCGAACTTGGCTCTACGATTCCTCAATCCAAGCCGATATCTATTACTCCACCATGCCTCCTATATATATATATATATATATATATATATATATATATTGACATATATAAATGATCATATGTATGAATATATATACATATATATATATATATATGTATGCATATGTGTGTATGTGTGTGTGTGCCCACTTGAAAAAATTTGTCAGCATATAAAAGATAAGGAAATATTTCTCATATTATTTATCCCCATATATATATATATATATATATATATATATATATATATATATATAAGTATTTATTTTGCAGTAGGGGTGATAGAATGAAAGACAGAGTGTATATTCTTTTGTCTCCCTGTTTTAGCATTACTTTGTCCAAAAAATGCCTTAATGGAGCCAAGAATATTTAAAACTGTTTTTCTTTTTGTAACTCTTTTGCTCTTAAAGTTAAGAAAGTGACAAGAACAAGTCCTTGTTTATAACAGCTGCCTTGATGGAATGAAAAAATGACATAAAGAAAAGTTACTCTGGGTTCTCATTTTGTTTCTTTTTGTTCCATTCCATGCAGTTTCTGCTTTGTTAATACTGCAATAAAAATAAAAACTCAGTTATTGTTTTCAATCTGCTCAAGTGACATTAACAAATGAAATGTGTTCAAATATTTCACCATGGTTTGCATTAATTCTGACAGTCATGTGATTGGAGATATTTCCCACAAGGTGCAGCAGGCCAATGGAAGAGAAAAATAAATACATCTATCTATTTTAGTCTCTTCATATGTATGTATGTATGTATGTATGTATGTATGTATGTATGTATGTATGTATGTATGTATGTATCTATCAATTTATCTATCTTAGTCTATTCATATCTACCTATCTATCATTGTTCATATCTATCTATCTATCTATCTATCTTAGTCTATTCATATCTACCTATCTATCGTTGTTCATATCTATCTATCTATCTATCTATCTATCTATCTTAGTCTTCATATCTATCTCTCTATCTATTGATCTATATTTCTTTTTTTGTTCATATCTATCTACTTCAGTCTATTCATATCCATCTATTTTAGTCTGTTAATATCTATCTAACGATCTATCTATCTTAATCTGCTCATATATATCTGTCTATAATCTGCTCATATATATCTGTCTATATTAATTTATTCTTATCTATTTAGTCTGTTCATATCTATCGATCTATCTATTTTAGTTTGCGTGTGTCTGTCTATCTATTTTAATCTATTTATATCTATCTATTTTAGTCTGTTCATATTTATCTATCAATCTATTTTAATCTGTTCAAATCTATTTTAGTCTGTTTATATCTATCGATTTATCTATTTTAGTCTATTCATATTTAGTTATCTATTTTAATCTTTTCATATATATATATATATATATATATATATATATATATATATATATTATCTATTTCAGTCTGATCATATCTATCTATAAAAAATGAAAATAAAATTGAGCATTTAACTTTAAAAATAGTAATGTTATAACTATAATGTTCAGAATATTTAAATATTTTCACACTTTTAACTGCTCACTTAGCATGGATAAATTATCTAAATTAAGCAAAAATGAAAATAACACTGACATCACATTTTAACAAATATATTTACCAAAATTATACAAAAATATCTTGAAATACTAAAAAGTAAATTTATTCAATAAAATCAGAATTGGCTTCAACCACAGCCTCCAGACGACTTTGGAATCTCCTGCATCCCTTCTGGATGGTCTCCTTGTTTAATTTGGTGAAAGTGGCCATAATCCTTGCCTTCAGTTTATCTCTGGCTTTATAAGAAGTTTTGTTGGTTTCTCATTCAAATGCACTCCACACATAATAATTAAAGGAGTTGCAGACTGGAGAGTTATGTGGACAGATGTAAGGGGTGATGTGGTTGCAGAAATTGTCTGACAGCCATGACTGGGTTCTCCTGCTTGTGTGGAATGGTACAGAGTCCTGTTTCCAGGCATAGAATCTTCCAGCAGCCATCCTCTTGACCCAAGGCAGCACTACTTACTCAAAGCACTTGATGTAGATTTCCGTGTTGAGTCTGAGGCCCTCGCCAACAAATTCAGTTCTTTTCTTATCAGAATGATCAGAGTGAGTTTTCCCAGCTGCCACACCTTCCTAATTACCATTAGACTCGTCAAACTCTTTCCAAATCCTCTGCATTGCTCTCATATTGAGACTCAAATGCTCTGAAATGGTCTTATTGGAATTTCTGGCATGAATTCCATGTGGTACAGCATGTTGTCTCCAAATGTCTGGCAGATTGAATTGCATCATTGAGGTCTTTTTCTCACAGTTGATGCCTGACTGACTCTACTATACTGTGCAGTAATTGGTGACAATTCACCCATCACACCTGTGTATATATATATATATATACATATATATATCATTTTATTATATAACTTGATCTTTTCACAATAACATTGGCATTATTGAGTTTCCTGACAGAAAACAAGAGAAAAAATGCAAGCATCTTTATAAGCTTTTGTTTTTTCTTTAGAGACTAGTGCCTATGCCATGCTGATGATATGGATGTTTATTTATTAACAGGTATGTTAATGTACAGGAATTCAATATCTAAACTAATGATGATTTTATCTGTCATATTTATATCTCTTAATCCTTTGATCAGGTCACCATAATTTTTTCTAAGAAGTAATTTTAAGATTTTTTGCGATGGCTTTCACAAGTCTATGGAGAGACCAACTAATTCCATGTATGATGGGTTTGGTATAAGAATGATCTTGAACAAAGTCTCAACGTTTTATAACAAGTGTTCCAAGAATTAGGAATCAGATGAACCTTTTTAAAACAGAAAGTATGATCTGGAATTGGAACGAGATTAGTGATGGCATCTAGACTGAATCCATCATAAAAATTCACAATGTTGAATTGATAAATTCAAAACACTTTAAATATCTCAGTATTAAATACCACAGTATCCGAATCAATAAAACTGTTGTGGAGTTATTTCGCCAGTGGAGGCTTGTATTTGTAATAAGTCGGTCCTAAAATAGGTTCGACGTACAAAACGTTAGGAACTTGATATAATAGGTATTATGCAGTGTAATCTCGTTTTGGTCGCTGATACTTTCATATTCGACTAACTGTCGTCTGACATTGACTCACTGACTGACTCGCTTGTTACTCTTACTACTCCTACTTATTATAGGTGGGAGAGTCTATTAATTATAGAATAGGTGTGTTCCACTATAACAAAAACAGACAGTATAGGTGATAATGAAGTTGAACAGAAGAGAGGTTATGCTCAGTGTACTTTTGTTCAACACTGTAAGACACTACAAAATGAAAAAATTGCCATGCAAGGTCTAGTCATATTCTTAAATAGCCCTGATAGATCTAGACTCTTATGTGGATGTTATGTATAGCATGCAACATATTCAGAAATGTTAAAACTATCTGTACACAATTCTTTTTTGCAGATCAGACAAATTAACCCAGTAAATTTTACAGAAGATGATCCTTTATCTGATCATTTAGACTGGTGCTACAAAATCACAAATGTAGAGCTTTGCAAATAATAAAACTTTGTGTACACATGTGACTTCTGATGAAAATGTATTGGGACTGTTTTTACAGTAATGAAACTGAAGTATGCAGAGGAAAGACATTTAGCACAAATAGATCTTGAACTCTGTTGCTCATGCACACTAAGTTATAACATTCTCACTCACTTCTGTTGTTTATCCCAGTGCTTGGAAGGAAAGTATGTAGAATATGGTCATATAACCACACTACAGAGGATCCATCAGTGACCCATGGCCTTATGTAGCAGTTTTGGGCAAAGTACAACATTCCCTAGGTTTGACAACCACCATATTCTCCAGATTTCAACCCTTGTGACTTTTCTTTTTTGCCAAAAATCAAATCTTGAAAGGAACAAGATTTCAAGATATCAAGGAAATCTAAGAGAATGTGCTGAGGCAGCTGCTTCCTATTCCTGAAAAGGAGTTCCAGGAATGCTTCCATCAATAGAAATCTGATGTTGCTCAAAGTTGTTTAATTTTTCTCCAGTGGACCTTCTTTCAGTAACCACCTACAATTGTAGTGGGGGTCAAGTTGTAAAATATAACCTGGGGAAGTTTGAAGTTGGTTAAACTGACATCAACTCATCTTGATCCAACAAAGCTTGGCTGTCACTTGAAAACATATCTCTATTGGTTTCCGGTGAGAGTCAGGGAGTATCCAAGTTCACATAACTTTTGCATGGTAAGTATGGCAAATAAGGACTGTGCTGATGTGGCAAGCGCATAATCAAATGATAACCCAAGAAAATAATTGATGTCAACATTAATTTCCTGGATATGCAACTAGTCGCTATGATAACTGGAACAAACTGGAACAGAAAGGTGTTATCTATTGTAACAGTAATAAATTGAAGATTTTAACAATCTCAAAATAACTAAATTCAACACATACATGGATTTATATATATATATATATATATATATATATATATATATATATACATGGATTTATATATATATATTTATATACAGAACTCAGCATACTATAATTCAGGAAAAGAGAGAAAAATTCCTTCAAAAAACTGCTAACTTTTTACTATGAGTGAGAAAGTGACTGACAATGTTTCTTTGAAAAAACTTGTTATGGTAGGGAGTCATCATTTTGTAGCAGCATTGGCTATTTTGTTGGGCTAGTATATTTTTTTGTATTGAAGAGAGAGATATCTATATGATTGACTGTAATCAAGATATTACTATGGTCGGATGAGGTTTTATGAAAAGGAGAGAGTGTAGTGCATTTTATATATGTAGTGTGTCTGGGGGCTAAAAAGTATCCTTGGTAAGGAACTGAGACACATTCTGTCACTATGACATGATGTGGGTAAAGAGAGATAAAAAAAGGAAGAAGGCTTGTATCCTTTTGTTTTATACTGTTTTATGAAACACCACCTAGTGGGTGTTAAGAGAAATCCTCTGGCAGACAAGGTGGAATAATGTAACAATCCCTATATAAAATCCTATAAATTGTAATTGGAGTCACTGCAAGTTATAATATTTGGAAGATGATGTGAATAAAAATGGAAATACAGTACATAATTTTCTGGTTATCAGATTTTACTGGATTAATTTACTTCAGCCAATGTTTCTTGGCATTTTAATTTTTTTCCTTTTCTAATTGATGTTCTCTGTGGTATTCGAGTGTTTAAATTTGAGTTAAATTTCATGTTTGGATCGTTCATCATCTTGACCACAATTAATCTTAATATTTAACTGCTATCGTGTTTTTATTATTTATTTTTCTTTCCTTTTTTCACCCTGCTGATATGGGCCACTCACTCATGATTCTAGGTACAGATTCCTCTACTACTTGTTTCCACTCTTAATATATTAGAATGTCAGTTAAACATGGTATGGTCTAAAAGTTTTGTGGGCTGCAGTTTGATTCTCCAGATAGGTTATCTGAGTGTCCATTCTTTGACATAACTGGAAGTCTACCCAAGGCGGTTTGTGTTCTGGTAAAGTTCTTTCAGGCATAGGTGTCTGTCATTTTTAACTCTTTGTTGAATTTCTAATGGACGTCTTGATTTTAACTAAGTTAAAACTTAGTACCTATTTTTTTTTTATATATGAGGAGGTCTATACTTCTGCCCCATCTCTTGAACAGGATTTGAGGCTTATCCTTTGTTTCCTGTTTAGGAAGGGGTTCATGGTTCCTTTTTTTTTCCTCAGGATTTAATAGTGGTGCTGTCATGAATTTCTTGGGATATACATGGATGGTGGCAATGTCTGTTTATTTTCTGACGGTACAAAGATGGCAGTTTTCTGGTTGCTGCTCCCATCACTCGTCTTGGACATTATTTCTAAATTAGATTCCTATAAGACAAGCGGAGGTGACAGAATCCCAGCTGTCGTTTAAAGATATGTGCTTCTGAGCTGGCTCCAGTTCTCTCCAAACTCTACAACTATTGCCTTGCTACTTCCTGCTTTCCAGCTTAGTGAAAGTCCTCCTCTGTAGTTCCTGTTTTAAGAACTCTGGAGAACCTTCTGATCATTTTATTGACATATTAGTCTCCTACTGTTTTTCAGCAAAGTATTTGAGGCTGAAGTTGTTAAGCATTTTACCTTTCACAACCTACAATCTGACAAACAATATGGCATCCATTTTTGCCAGGTCTACAACATAAAAATCCAAAGAAGGATCTATAATGCAATCTTCAAAAAGTTAAATGCAATGTCAATTGCCATCTTCTGTCTTCTTGAATCCTGTTCATCTTTTATCCTTTCCTTGATCTCCCCTATACCAAGTCTTTTCTTTCACCTCCACACTCTGTAACTCCTGTGTATCAGTGGCATTCCTGCCTTGCTTGGGATGAAATTATTAAGAAAAAAATACAGGAAGATTTTGCTGCATCAAAGTCCAGGAAGATTTTGCATCATCCAAATACAGGAATATTTTAGTGCATCCAAATACAGGAAGTGTTATGAAATAAAATAAGACATATCTCGGCTGATTTGCAGGCTAATAAACTAACATACTCAAGAGCTGGATGTGAACGGGACAAAGCCCCATCACAAAATGACCATTATCATCGTTTACGCATAAGCCCGACACACGAGTTCCAGTCGAAAAATATAATAATATTTTAAAGTGTTTCTATTTTTCTACCAATAAAAATGCTTCCCTCCTAATTATACTCGCGTTGTTTTTCAAGCCTGTTAAGCCATAAAAAATGCCATAAAAGGGGTCACACGGGGAAGTACAAGAGCAGTCAACAGGAGACCAGGGAAGAGTGTGAACTACTATGAGAGATCAACCCAGACCAGGAGCCAGCTTATGAACTATACCACAAGGTAGCTGTCCCAAACCCACACGTTCCTATTGAAATAAATCACATAAATCTATTTCTGCTGTTGTCGTATTTCTTTCTTGCAACCATACGCTTGTCTATAACAGAGGCATTTTGATACATGTTATTAAATGGTTTCACCTCAATGCATAAACTTGCTTTTTCCTTTATCCATATGAATTAATCAGTTTGTTGTAGCTCAAGTACATAAAGATTTTGTTGTCCATTATGAACATGTTCCAAAATCCTTCTACAACTGGTGTAATCAAAATTACAAAATTATGGTAAAGCACATCCAAGAATTTTAACTGGAAATCTACACTCTACTTGAAAAAAAATGCTACAATTTTAACATTTTCTTAACTTATTCTTGTTTTTATGAGAAAGAAAATTCTCTAAATAAAATACAAATTTTCATTATGACTGTTATGGTCCAGGTTAGGACCAAGGAAGAACAACACGAATACAAGAGTAGAAATAACGAAAATGTATTACACGAAATAATAATACAAGATGTGGAAGGTGTTAGTATGACTGTCAGTCTGGTTTGGAGTGAACTACTATCGGCTCGACTCGATTTGACACTCTCTCTTGAGAGGTATAGTATACATGTTGTTAGGAAGAGTTCATTCTGTAGTTATAGGTAAGGACCCATGACAATATAGAATTGAACTGCTATAAAATCAATTTTTATTTTAATTGCCAATAAATCAATTATTATATCATATTTAATGACTGTTAATTAAAATTTTTTTTAAATAATTAATAATAGTAATCTATGTCCAAAAATTGTCATTGGGAAATCAAAATCAATTTTAATTTAAAAATGTAACTAAAATTTTCTTAACTTGTTTCTTGGTTTTGTGATAACAAAAAAGCTCAGGTTATTTTTGTCTAAAACAATACTATACAAACTTTCATTAACTATACCCATCCTGGGTATGATGATAAACTATGTCCAACAGCAAGGCCTCTGATCAGGTGGGTTTGAGGAGCATGGAACCACCTCTTAATTGCTGGTGTTTCCAGGTCCACTCTGACCTAGGGTAGTAGCACCTGTTAGGGTCCCAGCTATGGGCAAATAGTTAACTCCAAAACTGGAGTCAAAACACTATGAAATGTAAAAATAGGTTTTAATACTAGAAATAATTTGTAAATAAAAAATTTTATCAGCAATACATTTTTGAAAAAAAAAACATGTTACCAGTTATACATTTTTGAAAAAAAAAAATCAGCGAAGGAAAATTATTACCAGAAATAGATTTTTGGAAAAAAATATTACCAACAATGAAAATTTTGTTGGCATCGAGGTTGATATGCTGTAAAACAAAACAAATCAAAGCAAACCAAACCATTAACTGTTATACAATCAATGTTTATTTTAATCGGTAATGATCATACCAAATTTGATGACAGGTAATTAAAATTTAAGAAAATATGTATGACTAGAGATTTTAAGTAGTTGAACACAAGCATTGTATTTAGCAGAGTGCTATCATAAGTTCATTTGATGACAGAATGGGCACAAATCGTGCCATTAAGAAATATAGTTGATGAGTATTGGCTTTCATCTTTTAGCTGTTTTTCATTTCAAACTTTACTCAGGCTGTCAGTCTACAGAAGAGACTACATAGTGTGGATCAGATATAAATAATAAACTCTTGGTAAGTTTAGAACTGATCTCCCTTTCACCTTAGTGTGCTTAACTGACCAAGCTGAGTTCAGTGACCTTGCAAAAAAAATCTCAACTTTAAGTGCATCACTTCATTCTGTGAACTTTATCAGTGATGTCAGAATAACCTGTCACCCCCATGAGTAATTATACTATAGGTAGTAACTACCTATAAGTATTGGTAAGTCAACCGACTACAGGAGATTTGCTGGGATCTGTTATTCAGATCTTGGCTGCTGTCAGACTCTCTGCCTTCGGGCAGAGGGGAACCCGGATGAGGCTATGCCAAAGGGGGAGGTAGACAGACCCTAACCCATTTATGTGGAGTTATGGGGAATTTTGGGCCAAGCCTATGAGCTCGGATTGCCCTACATTAAACCCGGCCTTGTGCCACATCCTTCTTTGGGGGAGGCAGGTAAATACCAACTTGCTCCGATCTGTTGAGTACAACTCAGACTTACGCGAGAACTACCGACCTTCTAATAGTAGCACTCACTACTGGATTGACTTATTTCTTATTCTACTGGTTTCTACAATAAACTTTTACCTATTTTATCCACTGTGTTGTTCAAGTATATATTCCTATTAGCACGGAATATAACGATCAACTTCTGTTTTTATAGTAGTAGGAAACAGAGGATGGAAAGCACAGCACTGAAATCTGAAGGTGTATTGTGATAGCCAAAGATGCCTTCCAAAAGCTAAGCAGAACATTAAGAAACAGAAAAATTTCATTAGAAACAAAGAAAAAAGTACTAAACTGTTATGTGATATCAGTCCTCCTATATAGCAGTGAATGCTGGACAATTTCCTCACATATGAAGAAGAAACTTGAGGCGATATAAATGTGGTTCTACAGAAGGGTGCTGAGAATACCATGGAGTAAACACGTGAGCAATGACAAAGTTTCAAAGAAAATGGGAACAAAAAGGAAACATTTGATATAAGAAAGAGAAATTTGAAATTTCTAGGGCACATAATGAAGAAAGAGGGCTTGGAGAATCTGATATTCACAGGACAGCTTGAAGGCAAGAGGGGTAGAGGACAACAATGCATAAATTGTTTGTGAGCTTGAGTAAATAGATGGTGGAACAAGGTTTGGGAGCTATAACAAAAAGACAAAATTTATTAACAGCTACCTAAAGATAAGAAATTGTGGAGAACCCTGATTGCCTTCATCCTGAAGGGACACAGCACATAGAAGAAGTAGATGCAGGGATGTTAAGCTTTTTTTTATTTTCATTAGATGAAGCATCTTCTTCTATGGACTGTGTCCTTTCAGGATGTTGGTAATCATGGCTCTCCACAATTTCCTGTTCTTTGTAGCTCTTAATAAATGTTATCTGTTTGATCTCTCTCTTAAACCCTGTTCTGTCATACATTTATATGAGCCTGTTATGTAGGTTACTGACGGTTTTTCTCTGTCTTTTCTGCCTTCAATCTGTCAAATTTTCCAAGCCCTCTTTCCTCATTATTTGCCATAGAAATTTCAACTCTTTCTGATATTGAGTATAAGTGTCTTTTTTGTTTCTATTTCTCTAAATCTTTGTCATTGCTCACATGTTCAGTCTATGGTGTTCTCAGCAGCATTCTGTAGAACCACATTTCTGTTGCTTGACACAAACATTATTATTAATTTTTGATTATCATTTACTTTCATCTTCATTTTTTATTAGATGAAGCTTTGTCAGACATTGTAATTAATTTTCATTTCTGTCTACTTTCATCTTCATTTTTTATTAGATTAAGCATTGTCAACCATTATTATTAATTTTTGAAAAGTATTTACTTTCAACTTAGGTTTTTATGAGGTGAAGCATTGTCAGCCATTGTCATTTACATTCATTCCTAATTACTTTCATGTTTAATTTTTGGAATCTTACTGAGAGTTTATCATTTAATTTCAATCTACACTGTCTATTCACTGTCATAGGTTGATGATCTGAGTAAAGTTGATATATATATGATGGATGAATTCTCCTGTTGTCTTCAACATGTGACCATCAAGCAGTTCTTAAAACAGAACAGACTATCTGTACATATGATTTGATTATAGTGGTGAATGTCTGTGCAGAACTAGCCACACCTTTTGTAACAACTGAATAGAGAGAACTGGTGCATAATATGCCATAAGGTGCCCAAATGACCCTCATCAGGTTTTAAATTTTAAAGTAGTCCTTGTCCTTGTTGTTAATCAAGTCTAAAGAGAGATGAGATTGATATTTTGTGATACTCATTACCAAGGTTATTTGCCTGAATATAACAAACTTAAATGGAATTCAAACTCAGCCCTCTGATTCCTTATTTTGAGTGACTATCCATTATATGACCTACACATCCATGGGTGGGTGGTGTAATGAACAATGTATGTGTGTAGCATAAAGATTTGAAATTGATACACTTGGAGAAGTTTGGAGGGTACAGTTGCCCAAATTTTTTAAAGCTAATTTTTACTTTATACGAGGCTCAAGAGCCACTCAAGGTAGAGGGTTACTGAAGGTCATTGTTGTATGTGTAGTAAGAGTAAGATGGATTGATTGATTTGTTCTCTACGGCTTATCAATCCCTTGCAGGTTAATTAAAGCCAAAAATACTTCTAGATTGCAAGAATTTTTCTTTTGGTGACAATAACACCTTTGTGACACAAGTCTTGTTAATTAACCCATAGCTGGGAGGAGAAAAAGTGTATTCATACCTTTCACAAGTGTATATGCATGTAAGTGAATATAACGAACCCAATTGGAATTGGAACTCAGCTCTCCAATTAACAATTCTGAGTCATCATCTATTACACCACCCACACATCCAAGCTTAGAGCACCTGGTATTCCCAAGTGGTCACCCATCTAGGTTCTGATCAGGCTTGACATTGCTTAACTTTGGTGATCATATGTTAAATGTAAGATGTGCAGTTTATGAGGAAATGTGGCAAAGATAACCCTAGACTTGAAGAGAGTAAAATTGTTGTGGTCTTGTTGGGAGTTGGTATCACAAAGCAATGATTTGTAGACCATGGCCTCCCTCTATTCTCTTTTACAAGTATTTTCATGGCAACTGTTCTGATGAGCTACTTTCACTGGTTCCTGGACTACATGAATTTAAACGAGCTACCAGGCTGGCATCTTGGTCCCACCTTTTCACTTCCTGTCTGTGGAACTCCCTTCCCCTTACTTGCTTCCCCAATGACTATAATCTTTGAATATTCAAGTGTAATGTCAATTGACATCTGACACCTTGAGTTTGTTTCCCTGTCCTTCTCTGTATCCTTTCCTCTAACATGCCTTTTTACTCTTCTTCTCAATCCTCTGTAACCCCTTGTGTGCTAGTGGCACTTCTACCTTGCTTGGGGTGAATTGCTTTAAAAAAAAAAGAAAGAGAAAGTATTCAAATGTAATTTCCTTCTTACTAAAGGAATATGAAGGGAATAAGAATAGTTTGTCCCAGTGTACATGTCATGGCAGTTCTCAGCTTCAAAGATCAGGACTGGTGGAACTAACGAATGTAGCTCATCAGAACATTTTCCATGGAAATAGCAATAGAGTAGCAAGAGGCTTGCAGTGTTTCATCTGTGGGGAAAGGGGTTGTAGGGTGGAAAATAATTAATCACCCACAAGGCTGCATAGATGTTTTTGAACTTTATCAAGACTGGAAAGTGAAGATTGGGTAACTCCAACCCAGATATGACAGCAATACTCTATTCTTGGTGCTATCTGGCTCTTGTAGAGGATAATAGGAAGAGTTAGGTACTTACCATAGCAGTATAGGGAACTGACCATTTTTCCATCATCTTTAGTGATGAATTGTATATATGAGACCCACTTGTGGTCTCAGGTGATTTTACCCATTAAAAGACAAGGGGCCTCCTTGAGAGGGTGAAAATTCAGGAGCTGATTAGATATGATCGAATATTAACAGATTGGTTTTTGAGGTACTGAATGTGACCAGCTTGTTTTTCCCCCCACTTGAACTGTTTCAGAAGAGAGATCAGCTGTCAGGTCATCTAAAGTTTTGCAGCTGCACCCATATATATGGAGGCATGTTGGGGTGATGGATAGTGTAGAAGTCAAGTGATTTACCTGCTAACATGGCTGCCTTCTTGTGACTTCTTAAAAAGCAAACCAGCTAATTTTACCTCATTTTTATAGGAGAGTGCCTAATGTTGCAGGTGGGTTGGTCCATCTTGCTAGAATGGACCTGAGAAAACATTTGCATTAGTGGTCTCTATTCACCCATATATCTTGCCATTAAGTGACTCAGAATTAGTTTTAACTTGGTGGTTACACTACTTGTGTGTCAGACCACTTGCAAGCTAACCAATATTCTACAGATAGCAGCTCGGATTGAGAAATCACTGAACTGAGTTTTAATTCCAGTCAAGTTCATTATATTCACTTACATATTATAAGTGGATACTCATATTTGAGTAGATGATCTATTTATTTATTAAACAGTATATTTATTTATTTTCATCTACTGTTCTGAATGTTTGAGATATTTTATTAAAGAAAAGATTCCTCCTACATTCAGATTAGTAGACAAAAATAAATAGATATAATGTTTAATAAAAATACAGAGTGTCTACTCAAATATCTACTTATAATAAAGTTTAAAGTGATAATATATCTGCTGTATTAATAAAAATTTACTTTCTTTATTTAAAAATTGCTTTGTTTACATTTGGATATGAAACTGCAAATATGAAACATTTTGTGAGATTTATGATGAGAGAATTTTTGCTTAAAGGTACAAATTTTACCATATCTGACTGATTGATTCTCTGTAGCTCAGTTGGTTAGAGTGTGCTGGGTTTAATGGTACCTCCCTCTGCCCTTTGCTTGACCATCAATGCACTTTCGTGGACAAGAGATCTAAAGCACATTAATGATGGTTTCCCCTAGGAGGGAACTGGTTCAAATCCTGCCAGAGAGTGAAAATTTTTCTTTAATAAAATTTCTTGAACATTCATTCTGGTAGATGAAGATAAATAAATATAATTCCATTGTGCCATCAATTCATACTAATTTGCCTGTTCCAGCTGCAGCAAAGCACCCCCAAATCATAATGCAGCCATCACCGTGTTTAACTGTTGGCACTAAATTCTTCTCTTCAAAAACCGTCTTATGAGCTTCCAGATATATTATCTACTGTTCCTCCCAAAAAATTCTAGTTTGGTCTCATCCAATCATAAAAACCTTTGCCAGAACATTTCTAGCTTATTAATATGAGCTTTGGCATAGATGAGCTGAGTTTGTTTGTGCTTTATCATAGGTAGTGGCTTTTTTCAAGACATTCTACCATGAAGACAAGCATCATTCAGATTTTGTCATGCTGTAGACATAAGCACATTGATTTCAATATTGGCCAGGGAGCCATGGAGAACCCCAAAGGTTACATCCTGATTTGCCTGGGCTTGGTGAACTAGATGTCTACTTACCCTTGCTATTATTTTTGGCAGACAGCCACTTCTTGATTGTGATGCCATCATACCAAAGGCCTTCCATTTATAAATAATTTGTCACACGGTGGATATGTGCACTCCAAATTGTTTTGATAGCTTATTTTAGCCTTCTCCATCATTATAGGCTTCAACTATGTAATTTTTTTAAAGCTTCAGGAAGTTCTTTTGATCTTAGCATATTTTTTTTCATTTAGTCTCGAACTTTGCCATTTTGCTTAAACAAATAGTTATACTGGTTGACTGCAGTCAATACAGCTTACCAAAATAATGAACGTGTGTCATTTTAATTTTTAGACATGCACAAAAAATTATTTGCATTGGCAGCTATGTAAAACAAAAATACAGAATATAAATGTAATTGTTCAGTTACTTTTACACATCTTAATTTTTAATTAATATTTTTATTTCAGCTTTAATAATTTTTTTAAATTGGTGGTAATTCATTTAATAAAGGTTTTTCTTAATGAATATATAGTTTAATTAAGATTTGTTGATCATTTGGATAAAAGGGAATTTTTTTTTAATATTATCTCAGGGGTTCACTTACTGTTGCACAGCACTGTGTGTGTGTGTGTATATATATATATATATATATATATATATAAAGCAGGATGTGTGTGTGTAACAAATGCACAGCCGCAATTTTCAACAGATTTGCACCAAAATTTACATGCACATGCTCCAAGTTAGCGAGAAGGCCAAGACTGACTTTGCATTTCCCAATTCTCATCGTTAGTGGAAATAATCAATTTTTCATGCTTCTACGGCAGTTTTCATGTAGTTTGCGGCCATTTTCTACTGGCCAGAGTGTGAGCCAATAGCTGGCTGCCACGAATAGGCAGGAAGATTCTATTGGCCAGCGTGAGAGCCAACAGCTGACTGACATTAATGTTAACTAGCATGCTAACATGCAAAAAAAATTGATTGCTGTATTCGTCACAAGTGGGAAAAATTTAAATCTGTATGACACTTTACTCCAATTGGCTCATTCGCTTGCTTAAACTCAACATTGATTCTGATTCTGCAGAACTGGGTTGGGTGTCAAAAAGTATTTGTTGTTAACATTCTTTTTTCATTCAGTTATGAGTCCTTTTTTAAAGCTGATCGTTTTGTGTTCATTTTGTTTAGTTCTTTTTTCATAACAGATTTAATGTTTAGTATAGAACTTAGAAAAAATTCACAGTGTGAGATAGGCAAGAAGTAAGGCATGTAGCAACATCAGCGTGGCAAAGGGCACTCCTTTAAAGGAAAGGAAGGGCAAAGATATTTTAAGTCAAATGATAGCAATTGCTGTATGAATCGTACGATATTTGAATCAAGCACGGGCAACACCAGGCCATGCTGCTAGCTATATGCTACTATATATATATATATATATAGTAGAACATTTTATCAAGAAAAAATAAGGATATAAATGTAAATTATATAATTCCAAAATATAAAGCCCAATAAACTTATTTTGACAAGTTATAAGAATAATTATATAACATTCGAAAAAAATAGATGATCAGACATCAGAATGATTAACAAAATCATACTATTATAATGGATACATCATATCCAAGTGAAAATAGTGTTCATAATTCATTAGTACTTGATGTGTAGAACTTTACTTGCAATAACAGCTTGACATCTTTTTGCTACATGAGCGAATTAATGTTTTGCATTCATTAATGGATATTTTTTCCCATTCTCCTTTCAAATTAGTTCATAGTTCTTTGATGTTTGTTGGATTCTTTTCCTTAGCTCTTTCATTTAGTAACTTACAAACATTCTCAACAAGATTCATGTCTGGGCTTTGAGCAGGCCACTCCATAATAGTAACATCCTCCTCAGAAAGAAATGTCTTAACAGACTTCGTTGTGTGACATGGTGTGTTATCTTGCATAAATACAGCTGGTTGATTAATTGCAGTTCTCAAATTAGGTACAACATCTTTCTTTAATATCTCTTTGTATACAGTTGTATTAATTTTACTGTGTAGCCTGACAAGAGGTCCTGTACCAGCAGATGAAATCATGCCAAACACCATCACACTTCCTCCTCCAAATTTAACATTGCTTTTAGTGCACTGAGGCAAATATCGTTCCTTAGGACTGCATCAAATGAACCTTCTTCCATCACAACCGAACAGGTTAAACTTTGACTCATCACTGAAATGAACACAATCCCATTGTTCTTCAGTCCATATGATGTGTTCAGTGGCAAATTTCATTTGGTTATTTTTACAAATGCAAGGCTTTGTAAAGGCTCCTCAACTGTTCAAATTTATTTCATTAAGTCTTTGGGAAATAGTGTGCCTTGATATTTTGATGCCAAGGTTAGCATTAGCTCTTTTAGAGATAGCAGTTGCTGTTTCAAATTGATCCTTTTTTGATTCATTACTAATCCATCAGTCTTCTCTTGCAGTAGTTTTCCTAGGCCTGCCAGGTGGTTTCTTGGCTTCACATGACCCAATTTTCTCAAGTTTTCTTAAAATACTATGGATAAGACAGATTTCCCCACAGTCTTTGAAATATCTCGAATCAAGAGTTTATCTTCATTACATAACTTGACTATCAGTTTTCTAAGTTCCAATGACGTCACAGATTTTTTTCGCCATGTTTACAATGCAAGAGCCAGTAAAGTCTTGGTGTAATTTAGTAAATATCCTATTTTTATATTCTTACCCTAAAAAAATTTCAATAATGCAAAATAATTATTAAATTTTATGGATTTATTTAATTGTTCTGATGTTTTTGATCATCTATTTTTTTGAATGTTATATAATTCAAATCTCACCATAGTCAGTTTGTCAGGAAGGGGAATTTTTGATGTTATTGGTCTGGGGAGGTATTTCCAGCATGCAGGAGCTTTGAAAACTACTTGTAAAAAACTGACCACACCTTGTGAATTAAATTGTGTAGATGTTACTCTTTGGAAGCCGTCAATGTTTCTGCTAACACAAAGTCACAAGTCATGGTGATGGAGGGGTTTGAGCTGCAGATCATGTCAGGTTATGTGCTCTGGGTGTTAGACAAGCACACATGTTCCTAGCAGGTGTCTGTGACAGTGATTAACTAGCTGCCCTAGCAAGTGGGTGTGCTTGCAAAACAAGAGTAGCTAGACATTTATATTGATGTGTATCAAATGTATTTACATTTTTTTAATTAATTCTTTATTGAACAAGATTATGTGATACTCTACATATGATATCTTGCAATCATCCTAGATATTCTAGAAGTTTTCATGTGCTGTCGGTTTTTCTCTAGCTTGCATGTTAAAGCATTATAATCAAGTAATGGTCAACCATTTCTGAGCTTTATTTCAAGAGAAAAATCTTTCAACTAGTTTTGGATAGTACAGACTGATACTATTCCATGTTCAGTAGAATATCTGACAGTATAGATAAGACTCTCTACTTTCATCTGCAAAAATCATATCACTTCATTCTGATGGATATGCTTCTTTACTTGATCTGTTCCATATCTTCTCTCTGGACTCATGTCATACTTTGAAAGTCTGTCCTCTTGGCAACTCGGACCACACAGTAGTAGATATTTCTGTCCACTCCTCCGTTAGAAAGTTAAGTTATTATTAAGTTTTTGTTACAAACTATTAGAGGCTTATGGCCATATCACATTGAAACATTGGTTCCTGTATGATCACCAAAGTTAGTAATGTTGAGCCTGATCAGTAGGTAGATAGGTAACCATTTGGGAATACCAGGTGCTCTAAGCTTGGATGTGACAATTATGTAGTGGATCATGGCTCAGAATTATTAATTAGAGAGCTGAGTTCCAATTCTGGTTGGTTTCATTATATTCACATGGAAAATACTCTTGGGAAATGTATGAATCCACCACTTCAATCCCAGCTATGGGTTAATTAGTAAGACTTGTAGCACTAAACTGTTATTATCTCCAAAAAATAAAATAAAAATTTGCTTACAAAATATTTAGCGTTCGACATTAAATAGCCCCATAAAGGTTGATATACTGCTAAACAAGAACAACCAACCAAATATTAGAACTCACTATTATTTTCATTTCCCACCTAGGTATTTATGCTGATGCCACATCTATTTACTCCCATCTTAATAGTAATTCCAATAGGTCGGCCAATGAAAAACTGGCATCTGCTCTCAAACATGACCTCCAATCAGTTGTTAAGAAATGGTCTCTAATTTTAATGTCTTCAAAATGAAGCTTTCCATCATCATAAAGAACCATTTTTGTCTTCTAGCATGGCTGATGCTAACATCTAGAAAAGCAGGTTATTTTGTCTTCTTGATAACACATTTTCTACAGACATAAAATGGAGTGATTATATTTAATCAATTACTATTTCTGCTGCTAAGTAAGTTGATTCCCTAAATGTTTATTGTCTTTTTTTCCTCAATAAAGTCTTCTCATTCTACTCAGTAACCACTTGCATCTTAGTGGCATCATCACTTTGCTTGGGGTGAAATGATTTAAAAAATAGAATTTCATTCCAGCTAAAAGTAACTAAAACTTCAAACATGAAAGTAAATACATGTTTTAAAATTAATTATCATGCTCCAAAGATATTAAAACTGTTGACTAATTTTTTTTTAGATTTGCTATCCTATTAGAGTTTAATGGCTAACATGGTGAGCAGGTTCTTGCTAATATAATGAGTTTTATTTAAGTACTCACATGAGGCCTTATACCAGACTAAACAAATCCTGTAGAATGTTCAGAATATTTAAATAATAAAGTTTTTTTTATATAGATTCATTTATATTCCTGAAAACTCCTTGTAAAAAATAAAGGCCACGAGTAATGCCTCTGCAATTTCCTTCACAAGGGAATTTTTAAGAGGTTGGGTTGCTTTCCCAAATAAGACTGCATTGTAGGTCTAAACAGTTTCAAATGCTGCTCTATTTGTCCATTGCTGGAAAGGAAAATAGGTTTGTGCTTTAATTGATTAAATTAAATGCATACTATACTATCTGGAGTTTGAACACTGTTCAATGATTACACTACATGTATATTTCCTCTTGCCATTTTGTTTTCTTATAGTTCGGGTTAGTGTTTAAACAGAGGTTTTATTAGAAATGGGTTCACATTCAAAGTCCTTAAATGATAAAAGTTCTGTAATTTTTCTGCTTTGTTTAAGATCCAAATATTTGAATTTTTATAAAATAAACAAATGCCTGTCTGAGCCAATATCCAAGACTACTATGGATTTTCTAGACAAAGAAAATAAAAAACTGTTTCATTGTTTATGAATTTGATTAAGTTCCAAATTCAATTTAGTAGTTAAAGGATTTGCTTGTAAGGATTGCACCCAGCTGCCCATAAAGTTTACATCAGAAGCATAAAATAGAAGAATAAACCGTAGTGAACTCATCTGATAAATCACAAAAGTCCTTGAAATTGCAATAATGATGCATTTATCCATTTTTCTTTATGTATCGATCAAAGAGGATATGAGGAGACAGTGTTCTGTAGTTAAATTGAAAAGCAATTGGGAACAATATAGAACAAGGTTGGAGCTTTAGAAGACAATCAGTGAAAGTGAAAGTGAAAGTAATGTAACAAAGGGAATTTTGTTTAGAGATGTTATTCAGAATAAATTTTATTAAACTTTTTTTCAGTCACTGTCTATCAATTCAATCATCGTTATCAACATCCTTTTTATTAATGTAACCATTATTGCCATTATTACACTTGCCTTTATTATTATCTCTATTAAGATTAGTATCAATACACAATCAGCACCATAAATATTATTATAATATAAATATTATTATAATATAAATATAATTCTATTTTTGAATGTTGAGCATTAGACTTTCTCTTCACTTATCATCATTGTCATTCAGATGTTTAATATCATTACTTTTGCCACAAATTTTAAAATAATCAAGTGTTACTTTAAATATTTCTATTAATTTCCAACTTTTCCATCTTTCCAATGACAATAGGTATAGTTCTCATAAAATAGGAACCAGCTTCAATATTTTCAGCAGAAGCACCAAAGAAAACCTTTTGTGCTTTCCCTTTTGTGTCTGCTGATGCTGGACTCCAGGAGAGCAACACAATGCACTTTCTTGGCCTCATGTTTTCTACTGATATGAAGTGGAGTGTCTACGTGACACTATTTGTTACTGGTAAATAATAATAAGGCTTTTTGGATAGCAGGAATGATATACTAATAAACTCTCATGGGAAATATTGAAGATTTTATTTCTCAGAGCGCCAAAATTTCTAAAAGAATCAGATGGCCGGCTAAAGACAACACTTAATTTTTACGACAGGGTCACATGGTGATATGTCAACAATTGATTAATGACTACTGGCATGGGTGCTAATGATGGAACCAGAAGTGGAGAGAATTGGATAAGGTTTAAAATCACAATTCAGAGATAAAGGTTTTCTTAGAGAATGTCTCTGACAGGAAGCAAAGGAAAAAGGGGCCATGTGGTCTGTATCAGATTTTGGGTGAAAAAAAACTGATATGGAGAATTTTTTCACGGAGACAACAGGTTTGAAATAATAATTCCTTGACTTAATGTTTATGATAGGGACATATGGTGATATTTTGACATTTGATGGATGATCGCCGCCATAAGTGCTAGCTGTGAAACGAAAAGTGGAGAGAATCAGATAAGATTCAGAAAAACATAATTTGGAGATAAAGGTTTTCTTTGGAGAATTGTCTCTGGTGAGACCTGAAGGAGGAGGAGGCCATCTACTTTGTGTTCAACTTTAAGACAAGGAAAAACCAACACTGATGTCGGAAAATTTGCTCGTAAGATGATAAGCTTGGTATGATAATTATTTTGATTAACAAACTTGGAATTAATCTTCACTCTTCACTGGTCAGAGGGTGGCCAAGGTAGCAGGGGGAGATGAGACACCAAGAAAGGTGGATGACCATGCCCACTAGTACTCATTAGTGGGAGATGCTAAGAAGAGAAGGAAGAAGTTATGGGGCGGATTAATGCCTATGACTGTTGTCCGAGGAAAGGGGGAATCTCCCAAATTAGGAAGTAATTAATTCTCAGAACTCAGACGATGGAGAAAAGGTTCTTTGTGATGGGTAGAGAAAATACTGGATACCCAGCCACATCATGTCCCACACCGATTTTAAGCAAAAGTCAATAAATACGAATGCCTCGAAGCAAGAAAGCAGACTGTCCCAAGAGATTGTTCCAGCCACCAGATGTGAGAAACCCCACGTGACTGCCTACCAACAAGAACCTCTGATATCAGCCTTGTGACAAAATTCACCAAATCAGCCAAACAAATTATACCAATTTATGAAAGTGTTGCGTCTGACATAGAAGAGGGTTGGGCCAATAATCATCTGCATGCAAACACTTACACTTTAACTACAATTAACCAACTGTTGTATAAAGAACCTTACATAAAAATAGTATTTATTTTTTTATTCAAGTGTTATTTTCTTTTTTTGCATCTTCATCCTGCTTGGACCAGCCCAATATGAATCTACCTGACGACAATTTGATCTTGGCCGACCTTATGATCAAAACCGATCACAATGTGGGATAAAGCAAGGCCTGGGTTGAAGCAATCACCTATTCAATCACCTGCAGGTATTGGATATTTGGCTGACCAGGGAGGGGCTTGAAGCTGACAACTATATTGAATCAATAGCTTCACCTACTGCAAGGAAAGTTGGGTCACTGTGCTGTGCCAGAAAGTTTTTCTTGCCAGAATCCATCTTGCACATTTACAAACCTACCTTTCATCCATGTATTGAATAATGTTGCCATTTCTGGTCTGGTGCTTCTGCTGTACATCTCAAAATTTTTGTGAAAATCCAAACAAGGATCTGTAATGTAACTGATCTCAACCTGGCATCTCAACTTCAGTCACTTTCTCACCAATGTGATGTGGCTTCCCTCTGTCTTTTCTACAAATATTCCAAGTATCAAATTTTTCAAGCCCTCTTTTCTCCTTATGTGCCTTAGAAATTTCAACTGTTTCTTCCTGATATTATGTTCAAGTGTCCTTTTTGCTTCTATTTTCTTCAGAACATTGTCATTGCTCACATGTTCAGTATGGGACTCTCAGAATCCTTCTTTCTGTTGCTTTCAGTCTCTTCTCCATCTATGAGAAGATAATCTAGAATAACCTGCCATATAGGACAACTGATATTACATAACAGTTCAGTACTGTTTTCTTTGTTTCTAATGAAATTATCCTTTTGGGAGGTATTTTTCACTATCTCAATGTGCCTTCAGATTTCAGTGTCGCACTTTCTGTCGTCTGTTAAAACACTTCCCAGATATTTAAATTGTTGTTCTTTAAATTGTTTGATTTTGGTATCTCCAATTTGTATTAGGTTGGTGCAAAAATAATATCGTTTTTTTGACGTATTTTTTAACGTTAAAAAACGATATTATTTTTGCACCAAAACCTAATAATTTGCATGTTGGGCTGTTCCGTTTGCTAACAACCACATATTCTTGAAATTTATCCCACTTACTTTCATTTCTACAAGTAAGGACAGCCTGTCATTTGCATGTGTAAATTTTGTTTGCCACTGCTTTTAGTCCACCACAAAGCACCCCCCCACAGCTTATGGTGACAGCCGACATGATCTGAACATGTGCATATGGTAAATCAGTATTTTCTGTATTAACAGTAATCTCTTTGGTGTTTCATGATGTATTCTTTGTTCAGTATTCTATATAGGATTTTCTTCTCTGTATTCTGTTCTATTCTATCCTTATTGTAATCTATCACAGGCATTGGGAGATAATTATATGGGAAGTTAAGAAAAATACTGACCTACCTTATCTACATGTTGCAAGAGTGTCTCCATTGCAGGTGGCCATCATTGCACTTCCTTTATATTTCCTGATTACATTTTATCAAGAATCCTCTCATTTTTTCTAGATATTTTCAGTTGATATGATAATCATTGTAGAGGCATGTTGGAGTAATGGTTATCAGTTTGGATTGAGGATTCAGTGAGCTAAGTTCAAGTTCCAGTCAAATTCATTATAAACACTTATGTGCTAATATCCTTAGGAAAGTGATGTGGCTGCCAAAGTTGGGCCCACAGAAGTAAAACACGGAACACGGATTAGATGTAAGAAAGATATATTAACAACAGGTTACAGAGATAGTGTAAGCAGATCTTACTATAAGTTAGTGTCCAACACTGGTAGTCGTACGAGACTCTCTATCACTCTCCATCACTCTCTGTCACTCTCCTGTAGAGTGCTATGTTGCCTACTTAATATAGGCCTGGAAGAGTCTATTGTGTAGGTAGTTTCCGGTCTCACAATGCCCCGCTTCCAAAGAGTTTTCTTTTTGAAAAGGAGAGAAAAAAAATTAAAACTGTTAATACTTTTTCCTCTTGGGTTTTATTGTTTCTCAGCTGGAAGTAGAGATCTTGATGCGTGAGCCACAGCTTTTCGCGAACCATCTGGCAGTTTATGTAATATGCAAGTGCCTATGCCGTACGAGCTTGCATCACTTGCAACTATGATGTCGAGACTAGGGTCGAAATGTGTGAGGGAGAGGTCTGAAGTAAGAGTTTTCTTGATCTTCTCGAATGTGTCTTGGCATTCCGGGGTCCATGACCATGGTTTGTCCTTTTTTAAAAGTTGGTTTAGAGGCCCTCTCAAATTTTGCATGTTCTTAATGAACCCTTGGTAAAAATTAGCTAGGCCGAGGAAGCTTTGTAACGCTTGAACGTTATCTGGGGCCGGCATGTTTCTGATCGCGTTGGCTCTTTCTGGATCCAGCTGACGACCATCTTTATTTATGATGTGTCCTAAGTATTTAATCTCTGGTAAGAAAAAGTCACACTTTGCCTCCTTAACCTTAAATCCGTATTCTTGTATCTTTTCGAATACGTTTATTATATGGTTCCGGTGCTCTGCTGTAGTTTTACTAGTAACTAGTATATCATTCAAATAGGCTGTTGCGTAGTCAAGATCGCCCAGCATGGTGTCCATGACCTGCTGGAAAATTGCAGGTGCAACCTTTACTCCAAAAGCCAGCCTGTTGTATTTGTACAACCCTCTATTGGTGTTTATGCAGAGCTTAGTCAGTAAGCTTAGTCAGTACCCGTCATCTGACTTCAGCGTCTTCTGCAGATACTAAACCTTGTGCGAAAATTAAGCACTTAAAATCATTGGCAGTCAGTTCGGCTAGTTTAAAATCATTACATAGCTTGTTGACCAATGCTGCAAATGTTAGAAAATCTTGCTGGTCGTCTTTGACTGTGTTCAGGCATTTCCAATGTTTGTGGAACAAGGTTGTGTTAGGCCCGAATAATTCCGATAGGAGCTTAATCGTCTCTGAAAAATCCAAGTCAGTCGTTTTCTTGGATAGTATGAAGTCTATGAACCCACTATGTTCTGTAGTTCCTAGTTTTCTCAATAGTAGACGTACCTTTTTTTTTACTGGGCCATTGTTCACAGTCTACATTGAAAATATCTTCATAGTGCCTGTAAAAAGCCTGGAACATTTTGCCGTTCTCTGGTACGTATTCATAGGTTTCTATTGAATTGTAAATTGTACTCTGGGAGAATATTGTATCTTTTTCAGAGTTTGAGCCTTTTAATGCATTTACAAGTAATTCTTTAAGTTGTTTCTGTTGTAGTTCAGCATTCTGAAGCGTAATTTTTTGGAATTCCATTTGTTGTTTATGTAAATTCCAAAATAGTTGTTGTTGTCTTTCTTCAGATTCTTGTTGCTGATCCAAATTTAGTTTTAACATTTGGGCAACTACTTTTTGCAAATCTTCCATATTTAAAAATGACAGGGCTTTTTTGTTGCTTTGAAACACGTGTACTAAGAGGAGGTACACAAAAAAAAAATCTTGATAGACTTGTTCCTTTTTTTTTTTCTTTTACAGAAAAAAATATATGGAGAGACAATAGTTAAACTAAAATAATTATGTGTGTTTAGCTTTTTTTTTCCGAGGTTCCGTTAATTTTAACGTAATTGAATAATTTTTCACCACACTTATGTATTTTTTTTTTTATAGAGGTACAAAAAAAAGAAAACTCACCTCAGTGAATTTGAGGGGAGAATAATTTTATGCCCGAGTACAACTCAGTTACATAAAAAATTTTTCGATAGTTTTTTCCGAAACTTGAGCACAATGGTAGTACTTGATCTTGTGTTGTCAGTTTTTTTACGAACAACTGTTTTTTTTTTTCTGTGTGTGTGTGTGTGTGTGAGTGTAAAAATCATTCTCGTATTGGACAGACTTTGATATTCCGTAGATGTCGAATCGCTAGTTTGTCAATGGCGTTTGGTACTGAAATATATGTAGACACTGGGTGTTTAGTTTTTAAATCGCTAATGTATTAATACCAGCTTAATTTCACGTTCAACACTGCTGTGGGAACGCGTGGAGTTTGTGTATTTTTCAAGTACTATCGCTATTGATATGATGAGAACGAAATTCTCGAATCTTTCTGTCGCCACTTTTGTGGGACTGGCAAGGTATTGCGATTTTTCGACGTGAATGCATTTCTAGAATTCTTCGTTGACCCAGATGTGGGATTGGTAAGGTATTTAGGTTTTGCCGTGAGTGCGTATCTAGAATCCTTCGTCGCCACTAATGTGGGTGCCAAAGTTGGGCCCACAGAAGTAAAACACGGAACATGGATTAGATGTAAGAAAGATATATTAACAACAGGTTACAGAGATAGTGTAAGCAGAGCTTACTATAAGTTAGTGTCCAACACTGGTAGTCGTACGAGACTCTCTATCACTCTCCGTCACTCTCTGTCACTCTCCTCTAGAGTGCGATGTCGCCTACTTAATATAGGCCTGGAAGAGTCTATTGTGTAGGTAGTTTTCGATCTCACAATAGAAAGGTATGAAGTTATGAACCTATATCGGTAAATTTTCATTTTAACACCCGAGCGCTGATATCCCTTCAAATTTTTCCCAAATAGTCTTATTTCCGTGCAAATGTATATGCTGAACTCAAATCAACAATTAGATATTAAAGAAACCTACCTTTTTGGATGTTAACGACCCGAAAAAAATTGGACTTTTTCCTGGTCTTTCGTCAGCCATTAGCAGCTTATTGATAAGTAATTAAGTGCTGAATTCTGTCGGTGGACGTATACAATTTTGGCCTATTTACTCCCTTCACAGTAATTCCTTGTAGTTAACTTTCAAATTAGGGTTAGGTGTTTTTTTTTTTGATTATTTTTTTTTTTTTTTAAAGAAGAAAGTTAACTTTCAAATTAGGGTTAGGTGTTTTTTTTTCTTTTGTTATTCTTTTATTTGTCGATGCTTACATATTTTTGAAAGTTAACTTTATTCTTAAATTAAGTACAAAAAAAAATTGCTTTATGGAAATGCGTACTAATTTCTGAAAGAAAATAGTTCAGCAGTAAATGATGCTTGGGTGTTAAAATGAAAATTTACCCCTATATCTTTTTTCTTCCCAGCTATTGGTAAATAGTAGAGTAGACTGAGTCATATAGCCTTTTGTGGCAACCAGTCTAGGAGAAGAAAACTCTGAATTCAAACAACATGCTGCCTTTTAGGTCTTGCCACTTTAGACAAAGGCAAATGGTATATTAACACCCAAACATTCTGAAATATTCATATTGAAGCTTCCAGTCAGAATGCCAAGCAGTACAGCATTCCATTTCCAACTTTCTGGTGGAGTGAATTGTGTCATGGTGTTCTTTTTCTCAGAGATGGTGCCCAACTGACTCTACTATATTGTAGAGTCAACAAAATAAAAACAAACAATGCACATGTACAAAATAAAAATATAAAATGGAGACAATTTACCCATCGCACCCTATATATATATATATATATATATATATATATATACAAACACACACACACATATGTACTTAAATTTATGGAATGGTATTTCAGTTGTTTTTCTTGACTAAAAAAAAAACTTTCTTTCCAATTTTCATTCTGTGGCTTATAATTAAATAAAAGACTTCGCCATTATTTGTATTACTAGCTCAGTGGTAAGATGCTGTAATACATACTATGAGATTTTCAGTTCAGTTTTGTGTGTGTTTGTATATATATATATATATATACAAACACACACACACACATATGTACTTAAATTTATGGAATGGTATTTCAGAGTAGGGGTTGCAGGCACTAGTGTACATTGTGTTTTTGAATGTGTCTCCTGGAATAGCTACAACAAAAATGGATGACTTGCATGTGTGTCTGCCATGACAAAATAACAAGAAACAACAAGAACCAATATATATGCACAAACAAATAATGTATTACCAAGAAAGGTATACAAATGACAAAGGCAATTATATCTGTAAAAAAAGGAATTTGAAAACATTTAAAGTTCAAAGGATGTGAAGTGAGTGAAAGTGTGTATGTGCATGTGTGTATGTGTGTGTGCATTTGTTGGTGTGTTCCTGCCTTTCCCAATCAGAAACATGTTTTCCACAAGAGACTTACATTTTAGCATGTCAGTGGAAAAAGTAAAAAGAAAGTGAGAAAAAATATTGCAGAGTATTTATAGTCCAGAGAGTGTCCCCTAGTAAAGTTTTCAGAAAAGTGAAGTTAACTCCACATAGGTATACTTTTATTTCAATGTGTGTGTGTATGTATGTGCATGTGTATGTGTGTGTGCCTGTATCTAATTAGAAAAAAGTTGACTATCCTTGGCCAAATTTTTATAAATAATGTTTGATCCTTCGTTAAGGACAGAACTGAAAATCTCATAGTATGTATTACAGCATCTTACCACTGAGCTAGTAATACAAATAATGGTGAAGTCTTTTATTTAATTATAAGCTACAGAATGAAAATTGGAAATAAAGTTTTTTTTTTAGTCAAGAAAAACAACTGCACTCACAGTTAAGAATAAAATATACCGATCTCTTGAAGTAAAGTATATTTTTTCGTCATTCACAATATTCTTGATGACTGAAACAATTACCTGCAGGGTGTCTGCAGCGAATGGCCTTGAGGCCATCGCAGTTGTCAGGAAAAACTACATACAGCTGCATGATAAAACATACACACCTTTCATGCGTGAATTCTCTGCAATTATAGCTTTATTCTATACTCACATTATGAGCTTTTTATTACCTATGTTGGGCACATTCATTTGTAAGAAGAATTCTCTTTTTTAAAAAGAAAAAGAAGAAAATGAAATAATTTCTGCCAGTTCATTCACATTTGGCAAATTCATTTTTTCAACAACATCCATGAATTAGCTCTTAAATAACTTAAGTAGCTTCTAGATTTTAATTCCAAATGTTTTAACAGGTAATTGCAGTTTATGATTATCTCCCTTTTTTCTAAAAAAACAAAAACAACAAAAACAATCTTCTTCTTCAACGTGACATGGGCAATTTCTCTCTACAATTTCCTGTCCTTTGTAACTCTTAGTAAGGTTTGTGTTTTTATGCTATCTTAGGGGCCAGAAAGAAAGAACCCTCCTACAGTAGAATGAACTCTTCCTCCTCTCATAAATACAAACTGCGAGAGTCAGACGGGAGCAAATAGTGTAAAGTGGAGTGCAGTAGTAGAAGCAGTGCTAATCTACTTATTACTAACACTATTGTTTTGTATATATCTTCAATATACTTTTTCAACCTACCTTCGTCTTCCGTGTCTTTCTTTCTGGCTCCTAAACAGGCCACAACACTATCCCTCCAAATTCATCTTCTGCTAACCATTTACACAAGTTTCAATATGTCCTGTCAGTATCAAATTCCCAAGACCACATATGTGCCTTAGAAATTTTAACTTTCCTTTTCTGATTCTAAGATGAAGTTTCTTTTTTGTTTCTATTTTCTGAAAAAAGCAAAAATATAAGGTTTTGTTTTAACCAACACTTTTATCCAATGGCCCATGTGTGCTTGGGGCAGTAAATAAAAGTGTTGGTTGAAATAATCCATTAACTTGACCCATAGAGTTGTGAGTTCAATACCTGGCCACAGCAGAGCTGAACAAAAATTTGAGTTACTAAAGGGAATTAACTGAAACTGAAATATCCAGAAAAGGCATGGCATGTGGAATTAGAACAATTTACCCCAGTGGGCAAAATAAAGGGCTCAGTTTCAAATTCCAATATATATCAGAAGAAGGCCGGAGTGTACAACATTCGAAGCATTGTGAATATGACAATAAAATGAGGACAACAGTTTTAAAAATGTAAATATTTACAATACCTCATCTTAGAAATATTAACAAAAATTATTATATTTTCCATTAAAATTATTGTTCCATAATAAACACTTGGAATGTGTTGATGTGATATTTCATAATAATGTTCTCTGTTTTAAATGAGAATGAAAAAAAATACTTTTGGTTAATACAGTAAAGATGCATTATTTTGGTTGACATTATTTAGTTTGATTCTCAGAGAGCATAAATTGACATCTCTTTTCACTTATTTCATCCTTTTTTTTGAAATCTACAAACTGATCTCTATAAGAATGATATAGAATATATATATATATATATATATATATATATATAAAGAAATATAGTCTTAAGGTGTGCTATATTTATGGAATAAAGTGCTCAATATCAGAGATAGAGCGTGTGTAAATATAAAAGTGAACATAGAAGTCAACACTTAGAGGCGACAGTCTGTTTCATGCTATATGCAATCGTCAAGCCATGCTATATGCTATATGCAATCGTCAAGTGGCTTGACGATTGCATATAGCATGAAACAGACTGTCGCCTCTAAGTGTTGACTTCTATGTTCACTTTTATATTTATATATATATATATATATATATATATATATATATATGTAGTAATTCATTGGTGTAATCCAAGCGAGTCCTATTAACACAATATAGAATTTTAAATATTAAATATGAAATGTTAAAACTGACTTACAAAGAGTATTCAATGTTTATTTTTAATAAACAAAGCAAAATATTTCATACAATTGGAATTAAGATACCATTAGTGAATGATCACATTACTTCCTGTAACTATGCCATTGTGGAATAATCCACATTACCTTTTCACCCCTTTGCAGAACAATCCATTCTTACACCCACACACCTGTTATCCAATCAAAACACTAGTTCTGACAAACTCAATTTCTCATTGGCTAACAGCCTTAAAAAACTAAATATGCACGTAAAAAATGCCTTTGGCGCTCAAATGTGTTTGAGCCTATTTTTCCTTTCCAGAACCTATAAAAGAAAGAAATTCGAACCAACTTACCAGTCAGAATTCCATCCACATTCAGAGAGATGCCAACCAATTCCACGCCAGTTTAAACTTTGACTTTCCCACACGAATTAACCTCTGACTCAACAACCTTTTGGCATACTCAATCTCTCTTTAAAACAAACTTCTCAAAAATTCATTTACTTTACTTGAGAAAGTGAAATATACATTCACTACATATTAGTAACAGTAACAAACAAAACTTTTAACAATTAACAGTTCAAGGTACGCAACTTCATACAACTTAAGAATATTTTACATAACACTCGTATACACACACTAACATTTGAACTGTAAAATTGAACACTTTTGTACGTTGAACAGCAAACTGTTTAATTCTTACAACAAATCATCAAAACACTGATTTAAGCATTCAAACATATTCAACAACAAACTACATGTCTTATTACATCAACATACAACAAATCACCAATTCATAACTCATTTGCATATATTTAAATTGTATATAAATTACCGTATTGTTGTGTATTTTATTTGTCTTCGTTTTTAACTCTGCTTTGCATGACCTGTTCTAAATATTCGTTTATTATTTGTTGTTGATGAATGTTAACGAACATGCCACCTAAAAATTCCTTCTGATTTAATCAAATACATTCACTAATCCCCAACACCATCTTCTGTTCTTTCTCCTCTCTCTGTCTCCTCTGACCATCACTAATTTTGCACTAATTTATATCTTCCTTACTACCTCTCAGTTTTTTCTGTATTTTGTTCTCTCATTATTTCTTTCCCAGCTGGCCAGTCATTTTCAACAAACTGACACCATAAACAGTTTTAAAAATCATGTGAATTTTAATTCATGGGTGAAAATGATCATTCACTAATGGTTTCTTAATTCCACTTGTATGAAATATATATATATATATATATATATATATATATATTAATCATTGCGTTCCAAGCAAAGCAATAATGACACTAGAACATAGGGAGTGAATGAAAATGAGAATATTTTAGTAAGGAGTAACAAAAGGACAATAAAGGAACAAGTTTCCAAAAGAAAGAAGATGCCAGTTGACATTACATTTTAATTTTGGAAGATTGTAAGTGGTAGGGAAACAAGAAATGAGAAAGGAATTTTATGGATGAGACATGTGAGAAAAGAAACTATTAGAAAGAACTGATGGTTGCATCTAGCTAGTTCAATAGTAAACAGGTGGGACCTAATTGCCAATCTAGTCACATGCTTAAATTCATGCAGATGAGGCACTAAGAAAAAAAAAGGCTCATCAGATTTTGATACAAAGTTGAAGGGATATGGCACATAAAAGAAAAATATGCGTACCAGTTGTCTATTCAATTATACAAAACCCAATGTGATTTAACCCTTTAGCATTCAACACGCCCAAACCCGTTTGTAAATATCGGTTCTCAAGTTTCAACCTGCCCTAATCTTCCCCATGTATATTCTGCCAAAATTTATGACATCATTGTGACTAACACAGCAAGTTAGGCAAATAGTGAAATTTTTAGAGCCAATATTTATGGGCTGGATTTGAGCATGCTGAAAACTAAAGGTTTAATATTTTTATTGGTCATGCATCCAACTTCCCCTATTTTAGATAATGTGATATTTTGTTGTTTCAACATATAGCTGAACATGGTTTATTTGGTTTGCCAAATTTATAAACTATAATAAACTATAATATTCAATAGTGTAATTTATTTACATTATTCATACAATATAGTTTTATATGCTAAAGCCATATATATTGATTCATTTGTGAATGTTTTTTAGAATAAAATCTTGGCAAGTATGGATAAACATGCCAGCAATAAAATGTCAAAAAGACAGTTTTTCCCTTGACACCACTATTATTTTAACTACCTTCACTCCTTGGCAATATTTATTGTTTTAAAAAGCAATGATTAGAATTGGAATAAAACCTAAACATATCATGAATGTGAATTTATGCATTTTCTTTGTACTTGAGAATTGACAACAAAAGTAATAAACACTATTTATTTATTATATTGTTTATTTACACTATTTATTATATTTATTATTGAAATGTTTGGCAAAACATTGCTTTTTTTAGAATGTTGTAAATATAAAATTATTCTTATAAATAAACAATCTAGTAAATAGTGTTTAATAATTTTGTTGTAAATTGTCAAGAACAAAAAAAATGTATAAATTCACTTTCATGATGTGTGTGTTTAAGTTTCATTCCAATTCTAATCATCATTTTTTAAAACAGTAAACATTGCCAAAGAGTGAAAATAGTTAAAATAAAAGTGATGTCATGGGAAAAATTATCCTTTTGACACTGTCTTATAGCAGGCAGGTTTATTCATGTTTGCCAAAATCTCGTATAAAATGTACAATTTATGCGCTGTAAAGTTTGTTATAAAATGAGATTTAGAGTCTATGGAAAGGAGAATTGATTGGAAAAGTTGATAATAAAAGTTTGAGCAAATATGGGAATATTCTAACTCATGGTTTTAGTTTTTCTGCAATTGCTATCATTATTGGGCTGTTTGATGTTTCCCTAATGACTTGCCTCAAAAGAGTAAGGAAAGTATTCCTGTGATGTAGATAAACTGGAATTCATGGCTCATGATAATGTTGGGTAGATTCAACCTGCCATTCCTGGGTTAAGTGACAGAATATTGAAAAATCTTTTTTTTTTTATAACACTTAGGAGGCTCGTAAAATAACCTTTTTAAAAATTTATTCACATCGACTATCATTGGATGAAAAATATCTTTTCATGTCATGTGATTTTCTCTTTCGTACCAATTTCTATTTTAAGTGATTTTCTCTAGAGCCTATTGAATTGGTATAAATTCCATCATTGTATTTCAAGCCAACTGCCATGGTTAGTCTCATAGTTGTCTAATCATATTGACCACTTTGCATATAACCACAGACTCATTCTAACCAGAGTTACCAGCGCAATAAAACCAGTGATACATTACTTTTTATTCATTTTATTTTGTTAGATTTCTTGTGAATAAATTGAAAGCATAAAGAGCATGCTAAGCAAGAAAGAATATTCCTGGTTTATATTTCCCCATTCAAGGTATTATTATATCTGTGATATGCAAAGACCTTACTACATGGATGAAATGGAATAGCTGAAAGAAGGGAATGGACATGCATTATTCTCAAAGAGATTGTATGTACTGCCATATCATAAAAGAAATTATTTAAAAATATATAAAAACCTGTCACTAATTTGTCCCACACAGAGAACCTGTAACATGTATGAATAAAACAAGCAGAATGGAAACGCAAGAAATGAGGTCATACTTGTAATATTTCCTGAAAGTAAAATGGCCAGGTTCTATGAACTTTGAAGTACCAAATAGGCTCGTTTGTTCCCCCTTCCACATTGTGGGCTTGAGATAATGTCTAGCATCTTAATGATCTGTCATCAGCAATTGGTGTGTGTGGACATGTCTTGTCTCTATGGATACTAAATAGAAACTCCTTTTTATCATCCCATGAACTCATGGCTCTTGCTGGCTGTCTTATGACCCTGATTACTCCATCTTAATCACAACAGAGGTAATCACCCTTTATATCCTTACAATCATAATTCTTCTGGATTGTGATAATAGTTACTGCAAAAATAGTTACTTGTATAGAGTTCACGTTGTAGAGAAGGGCCTATTATGAAAATGATACTGTTCATTTTGTGATGGGTACTTTTAGGTTGGTGCAAAAATAATATCGTTTTTTGACGTATTTTTTAACGTCAAAAACGATATTATTTTTGCACCAACCTAACAAAAGCATTTAAGCAAAAAATGCAGAGCAACTTGAAATTTGTGATATTTTATAAGTAAAATGCAACAGGAAAAATTTTTAAATAATGCTGTAGAAATGTGTTTTTACAGAACGATCATATTTGATCTCTTGCTCTCTCATTTTTTCAGCATAGCTGGCTGTTGCATTGCCCTTGGAACTGGTAGAGGGAGTAGGGCTGTCTGTGCTTTTACCCTTTTCCGGGGACAGAGGTCTTGCTGTCTGGAGCATCCCTTTGGACTTGCCATTTCCTCTTTTCATTTTCTGCAGCCACATATGCAGTGGACAAAGGCTTTTCAGAGAATGGGAGCTGCAAAATGGACCCAACTGGGGGTTTTACTGGACCGTTCCTAGTCACTGAAATAACAGACTCAGTCAAAGACGGATTTTCATCAGCTAGGGCCAGAACTCCAGAGGCCTTCTTCTCTGGTTTGCCTGTCCTCATATTCAGTTCTTAATATGAGTTCTTTTGTAATCAGATCCCGACTCGTTGCTTCCACACAGTAGGCAGGCAAAGGCAACAGTACGTCCAACATGAAGTATCCTTTGCCTCTTATGACTCTTTAAAGCTTAACCCCTAGGGACATCAACAACTTTATAACAGTATCTTCTGTGGAGCAACAAATTTTGTGCAAACACTTGTCAACTACAAAGACTGACAATTCTTTTTTCAGCCTTATGTAATTCTTCAGGATATACCAAGAGCCTATCTTCTTTCATAATATGTGTGTAGCTCTTGGCTCTCTTGAGAAAATACATTATGTTAATGATGCACTTTGATGGAGACTTCCAACATAAGGGTCACTACATTGTCGTTTTTTGTTGTTACTTGTCTCAGTTGGCAACCCGTTTTCTTTGTCTTGGTTTTGGCCATAATTGGCATCCATACTTTTCTTGTAGCAAATTGGTCTACATTATTTTTTGTAATGGCTACATTCTCAGTATTTCCAGTTGACTGAGGTGTAATGTTTTTAGCAGAGGTGGGGGGGGGGCTTTCCTTTTCAATCCAAACAGGTCTGTTTTTAATCAGCCAACATTTGTTGGCCATTTTAGTAACTTTTTAAAATTTCTTTTTTAAAGAAAAACGAGAATTTTCAAAGGAAAATTAAAGAATGGAAATAAAGAAAAAAACAAAAAAATAATAATATTAGACAGATACACAAAAAAATAAAAAGACAAATGAAAAATAAAATAGAAAGACTGACACAAGCTAATTTAACAGAGTCTTTGATGTGAAAATTTAAAAATTAACTTAAAAATATAGAAATTAAACAAAGTCCTTTTACAGAAGGAAAAAATAACAAATTTAACAATGTAGAAATGAGGGCAAAAGACAGATGAAAAAATGTTTAACATAAACTAAAAAGAATACATTTACTGAAACATCAAAATTAAATAAAACAACATAAGATTTAAAAAAATATTAGAAATGCAAAATAAAACAAATTATGAAAACATACTAAAATAAAAGTCTTGCTAATTAAATAAAATGGCCAATATAATACGAAAATAAAAGGTTTGTGAAATTATCAAAACATAATGGATGAAGTAACATCTAAAAGATTAAACCAAAAAAGTAAACAATAATTAAATGCAAACAAAATGTTAAAGAAAAACCACAAGTAGAAAAATAAAAAGTGATGAACAAGATAGATGAAGTAATATGAAAAAGATTTTAAAAAAAGATTAAGCAAAAATGCAAAAATTTATACGACAAAAAAAAATAAGAAATGTATCTTTTCTTACACTGGGTGTTAAGAAATAAAGAAGAAACTAAAATTCAAATAATTTACAAGAAAAAAAACGATAAATTAAAAGACTAGTGAAATTAAAAACTTACATTAGAAACAAAAAAAAATAAACTGTGACTTTGTAAGTCACAGTTTATTTTTTTTTGTTGCTAATGTAAAGAATGAAAAATTATTAGAAAAAAGTAAAACAGTCTCACTTTAATTGTCAGTAAAAAACAAAAATGTAAGAAAAATTTAAAACAAACTTAAGAATTCTTTGTGGGCAAAATAAAAAATGTAGATATTCAGTAGCATGACAAATGCACACCCAAAACATGGGGAAACTTGAAATGGCCTGACAACAAAAAAATATTCACTGAAGAGAAATTCCATTAAACTTAAAAATACCTAAAGGCTAAATCCATTTTGGTAAGAAGGGAGATGAGCTACTACCACTGCTTAGAACACATCCATTAAGCTGAGGAGTGGCAGTCTAATATCTTCAGAAATTTATTAGCCAAGGATGGAGAGTTCAATCCTTGGTCAGATCACAATAGTCAGCATAGTTAACATTTAATATCAGGAAAAGATAGCTGAAATTGCCAGGGCACATAATGAGAAAAAAGGAGGGGCACTTTGATGTGTAATGGTTAGCAAGCTTGTCTTGCTAGATCAATTATAACTGAATAGTAAGTTCGATCATCACTAAACTTAAAAAATTACCATAACGGGGAAAGAAGGCTTGGAAAATTTGACACTCACTGGACATCTAGATGACAAGAGGTACAGAGGAAAACAATGTATAACCTACCTAACCAACCTGTGTAAATAGCAGAACAGAGTTTAGGAGAGATATGAAAAAGACAAAATTGACTAAGAGCTACACAGGAAAAGAAATTGTGGAGAGCCATGATCGCCCACGTCCTGAAGGAACATGGCAAATAGAAGAAGAATAATGACTATAAAGTAACTACAGAAGTAATTACATAGGAAAAATATCTGAGATTAATCAAGCAGAAAATATAAAAAATGAAGCTGCAAAATTCAATATTGATGCTACAAAAACATGTGTCTATTCTATTTTATAAAAACTATGTGACTTTATCTATTTATTGGTTACACAGTCTGACCTTCCCTATTTCAGAACTATTGCAAATATGGGAGGTCTGGCTTATTATTTGAAGTTATAACAATGAGATTTGCGGTATGTTACTTTTTATTTATTTGTTTACCGTTAGGATTCTTTGGATTTTTAAAAACTTGTAATGACTTAAAAAGCAGAATTTTTCAGTATTGTGGAATAATCTGTGATTGATGGATTTGGTTTTTTATAGTTTATCAAATTTTTTCAGGTTATTTAAAGCCAGAAAATATTTCTTGGAGAGAGCTTTTGGAGATAATAATGAATTCCACGATGCCTTCAGTAGATAATGGTAACTCTAAACTTGAAGAAAATAAGATTTAGAAGCATCCTCTCAAGAGACTGTTCCACAAAGTAGTGACTCTTAGAAAGACTCTGTCTGAATGAAACTTCTTCCTTGCAAATGGAATACAGAGAGAACAAAGATGGTTCACCCCTGTGTACATAAGATGGTGAGTCTTGGTTGTAAATTTGTGAACTGTTGAAATTAGAGAACGTAAATTGTTGAAATTTGTTTAAACTGGAAATAAGTTTAATTAATGTGGAACCCACTTGTGTTTTTTCATATTTTTTTATTCACATTAAATAGTTGGAAAACACCATAGGCAAATATTCAACAAACTTACTAAACACATCATATGACCATATATATATATATATATATATATATATATATATATATATATATATGTATATATATATATATATATATATATATATATATATATATATTAGTTGAATTGATGTGAGTTTGTGACCCAGGTTTTCACGCTATTTGCGATCGTCAGACAAACTGATTAATTTTTAGCTCTATCACTGATATTGATCGCTTTCTAATAAGTACTGTGCATATATAATATATAATATATATATATATTTATATACATACACATTTTACATATATATATATATATATATATATATATATATATATACACATTTTACATATATATATATATATATATATATATATATATATATATATATATATTTGTGTAACTCCCTTATGGCTCCATTCTTCCTATTCAACTTTGAGCTTTAAAAATTTAAATATATTGTCAATCATTATCTACACTTCTTCTGATTATTCTTCTTTTGTTTTTATTCCTTAGTAATGTTTCTGTTTTCTAATTCTTCCACACCCAGTAATCCATTGTGTCTTAGTGGCTTTACTGCCTTGATTGGGGTGAATGCAATTAAAAAAAACCCTAAAAAACTTGGCTTCAAGCACTTTCCCACCACTGCAAGGTTACTTATCTGTATCTTTTCTATAAATACTTTCATGGTATTTATTCAGATGAGCTCTTCACTGTGCCTTGTGCCACATCCTGTCTCATGGGGAGGTCAGGTAAATATCGGCTCTTCACTATAGTAACTAGGCTTTTTGAATTTAAGCATAGTACTTGGTAGGTGTCAAGATCTGATCAATTAGTAATTGAGCTGGCTAGATGTAGCCATAAGTTCTATGCTAACAGTTTCTTTTCATGCACTTTTTGCTGATGGAATTTTCTTTCAGCTCTATGCTTTCCAGCCAACTTTAATCGGTAAAAATTTAAATGCTATGTCAATTGCTATCTACTGTCCTTCTGATTACTCTTTTCTCATTCTGCTCATTAATGTTTCTGTTCCTAATTCTTCCACACTGTAACCCCTTGTGTCTTAGTGGCTTTACTGCCATGTATGAGGTGATACTGATTAAACACACACACACACACACATATATATATAAGTGTATGAAAGCAAACTATTTATTTTTTCAGAGTTTATTAAGAACAATTGAATTCTTTATTTATGCACTTAGCATAACATTGCAGCATTAGTTAACACAGGTGAATTTTAATGGTGTATGGTTTAATAACAACAGAGATAAAATTCATGTTTAGGATTATTTAATTTAAAACAAAGCACAAACACCATAAAACCATGAGCAATTATAAAGTTTGTCCACATTAAAATTCAGATATGCCACTGGTGTAATGATGAGTGACTTGGAAAAAAGAAATTTATGAGCAGAATTTGAATTCTGGCTGAGTTTGTTGCATATATTTTTGCACAAATATCCTTGGTAAAGGTAGGAATCCTTCTCTTCATCCTTCCAAATACAGGTTAAATAACAGAGCTCACAGGACTCACTTGTTTTGTGGTAGAAACTAGTATAGGAGAAGGAAATTTGAATTTAAAACATCCCTGAGGAGGGCTGTGCTCAGGCTATCTTTCCATAGACATACCACTGCTGTTATGCACATATTGCAACTCTATGTCATAAATGGGTCATTGGACTCCTGCTCTGATGTGATGTGGCAATTTTCTTTGTTGAATAAAGAAGGACTCGCCTTTATATAATTTGAAATTATCTGGCTATATACGTGGCTGGCAGAAGTGGTGACATACAAGAAGACCTAAATAGATCATTTTTGTAGCACTACCAAAGAAACCAGGTGCAAATGAGTTTAAGCTCCATTGAACAATGGCATAACCAAGCTTATAAGCCAAATTCTGATGATGGAACAGAATATAGAACACTACAAAAAGAACAAATGCAAGCAGGCTAAAGAGGAATGGCTCAACAAAAATGTGCAGGAATAAAAAGAATGAATATCACAAATAAAGCAGATATGCATAAAAAAATAAGAGAACTAACAGGACAAAAGATATGCTCATCAACAGGATGCATAACATCCAAGGATGGAATGATGATAATAGAGAAAAAAAATACCTCAGAGATGGAACGAATATATCAGAGAACTCGTCCATGATGAAGGAGAACAATACACAGAAGGCAATACACTGAAATATAAATGGAGTGGAAATATTAAAATCTGAAGTGGAATCTGTACTAGTTAAATTGAACAGAAACAAAGTGGCAGGGCCAGACAGAATTGTAACAGACATGCAGCCTTAGACAATTTCAGCATAGACAAGATTACAGAAATAATAAATGAAATCTACAACAGTGGGAATGTACCAGAAAACCTAAGTAGATCTATTTTCATAGCACTGCCTAAGAAGACAGGAGCAAATGAATGTAAACTCGATTGGACTATCAGCCTAATGAGCCATATAACAAAACTTATCATTTGAATTCTGATGAATAGTGCACACAGCAGAATTAGACTGGTAATAAGACAGGAACAATGTGAGTTTATCAAAGACACCAGAACAAGGAATATGATATTTATGCTCAGAATGTTATCAGAAAGAGCAATACAAATGCAGAATGACATTTAACTGTGTTTTATAGATTACACAAAGGCAGCCGATAAAGTGTACCACAAAGATCTATTAGAACTGCTCAGCAACATTGATATATTTAGGAAGGATATTAGATAATCAAGAACCTATACTGGCTGCAAATTGATTGCATATGGATAGAAAATGAGTTCAGCAGATATACAAAAATAGAAAGGGGTGTAAGACAAGGATGTGTCTTCTTACTGGACTTATTCAACCTTTACAATGAGGTAATTCTGAGTGAACTAGAAGTTCCACAAGGATTTATTTCTGAGAGCCACAATGTTAACAACATAAGATATGCTGATGACACAGATAGCAGACATAGAAAGAAAACTACAAAAACTCCTACAGAAGGTAGTGAAGGAAAGTGAGAAGAAAGGATTAAATATCAACTGCAAAAAGATAGAATGCATGGTTGTTAGCAAAAGGGGTCACAGCCCAAAGTGTAAATTACAAATCAGGGATACCAGAATCAAACAAGTTGAGAAATTTAAATATCTCAGAAGTGTTTTAACAGAATGTGTGACATTGAAATCCAAAGTCCTACTGGGATAGTCAAAGATGCATTACAAAAGTTAAGAATACTAAGAAATACAAAAATTTCGATAGTGTTGTGACCAAGTAATTGGTGAAGGAGTAACAAAACAAAACGTTGCAGATAAATAGTGTATTGAACAGTAAATACAACAGAAGTGTCTTACATGACTAGGGAGTGTGTATTGGTTGACCAGCATTCAGTCTATATCACTATTCCTCCAAGGCTTACTTTCCTACTACTTTATACTAAGCGGAAGAGTCCACAATAGCCTCATTAGAGGCAGCACACCACAACAGATAGAAACAAGGAAAAGAGCACTAAACTGTTATGTGATATCTGTCCTCTTATATGGCGGTGTGTGCTAAACAGTCTTCTCAAGGATGAAGAAGAGACTTATAGGAACAGAAATGTGGTTTTACAGGAGGATGCTGAGTATACTATGAGAGAGACATTATCGCCTATGTCCTGAGGGGACATGGCACATAGGGAGGGTGTATGAAGCAGAATTGTGGAAATAGGACTAATGTGGTTTTGTCAAAGAAATGCTATATTTATGGTCAGAATGCTTTCGGAGAGAATAATGTTGAACAATGTATAGTTATGTTTCATAGATTACATAAAAGTATTTGATTTGGTATGACAAAAGGATCTGTTTAAATTGCTAGGAAAACAATTTATTTGGGAAGGATGTTAAAATAATCTAACACTTATACTGGGATCAAACCACCTGCATGCAGATAGAAAACGAATTAAGTACACAAAAATAGAAAGAGGTATAAGACAAGGATATGTCTTCCCACCAGATTTATTCAACCTCTACAGGGATGCTATCTTAAGAGATCTGTAGACTCTTTTTTTAATCATTCCCCCCAAGCAAGGCAACAAAGCCACTAAGATGCAGGGGGTTAGTGAGTGTGAAATAATATGAGAAAAAGAAAACATTATTAAGGAGAAAGTACAATAAAGGAACAGAAATTAATAAGGCAGAAGATAATGATGGTCATTGCATTTAAATTTTTGAAGATCAAAGCTGGCAAGAAGTCTGATGAGAGTTCCACAAGGGAGAAGTGAGAGAGAAGAAACTGTTAGCATAGAATTTATGTTTACACCTAGCCATTTCAACTGTAAAATGATGAGACCTTCCCACCAATCTAGTACTGCACTTAAATTCATAAAATCTAGATGTCATAGAGGAAAGTTTATCAGAACAATTACCATGAAAGTATTTATGGAAAAGGCAGTGGGAATCTATGTTATAGCTGTGGGAAAGTGACTGAAGGTGAGATGCCTGGTCATGACCAATGATATTGCAGATTCTTCTTTGGATTTTATCAAGGATCTCTAAATATATATCAGAAGCACTATATCATATGTAGTATTTACAGGAAGTATTTACAGAAAAGATATAGTAAGGCAACTGCATGGTTGTAGAAAAGTGACTAAAGCTGGGATGCCAGATCAAGACTAATAATATTGCTGATTCTTCTTTGGATTTTATTAAGGATCTCTAGATATATGGTGGGAGCACCAGACTATTTGTGGTAGCAATATTTTAAGCATGGATAAATGGTATACTTATAAATATATAAGATAGATTTGGGTGAGAAAAATTGTCTAGCAACTTTCCTAGCAGCAGACCTAGCAACTGATTCAATATAATTTTTCCGCTCCCTCTAAATTAATTATTACTGGTGGGTGTAATCTTAACAATATAAGATACACAGATGGCAGATGCAGGAAGAAAACAGCAAGAACTCCTAGACAAAGTAGTAAAGAAAAGCAGGAAGAAAGGACTAACCATCAATTGTAAGAAAACAGAATGTATGGTTTTCAGCAAGGGAAAATGCTCAAGATGCCAGCTATGAATTTGAAATGCCAAAATTAAAGAAGTATAGAAGTTTAAATATCTGGGAATTGTTTTAACTGATCACAGAAAATATGACACCAAAATCTGAAAGCACATTGAAATAGCAAAAGATGCCTTTCAAAAACTAAACAAGGAATTAAGAAACCGGAAAATTTCATTAGAAAACAAAGAATAGGGTGCTGAACTGCTATATAATATTAATCCTCTTATATGGCAGTGAGTGCTGAACAATTTCTTCACAGATGAAGAGGAGGAATGGGGCAAAAAAGATATTGTTCTACAGAAGGATTATGAGAATATCATGGACAGAGCATGTTATTAATAAGGAAGTTTTAAGGAGAATGGGTACAAAAAGGACAGTTATATATAAAATCAGAAAGAGACAATTGAAATTTCAGGAAGACATAATGAGAAAAGAAGACCTGGAAAATGTGACAGTCACAGGACATACGTGAGGCAATATGAAAAGATGAAAACAGTAAGTAATCTATTAAGCTTGTGTAAATGGATGACAGAACAGGGACTGGGAGGAGTAGCAAAAAGACAAACATTAGATCTAAGAATGATAGGAAATTGTGGAGAGTCATGGTTGCCCATGTTCTGAAGGGATATGGCACAAAGAAGAAACTAGGGCTGCTGGAATGGATAGGTATCTGGTTGACAAATTAATGGCCGTCAATTATTTTTTGTCTTTTCCTGTTGTCATTTGTTCCTAAAGGCAGATATTTCCAAACTTAGCATTAGCTACACACTTTCTAAAAATAATTTTTTTTGTGACACATTACTTAATAGTTGCAAGCCAAGCCAAATAAATAATTAAAAGTGCATATAATATATATATATATATATATATATATATATATATATATATATATATATATATATATCAAAATGACAAAATGTAAAATTTAGCTCATGATTAAGTAAATAAGATTATCATTAATGCATTAACATGTCAAGATACACCTGTTTGAAAACCCATGTCCTAAGGAAATAAGGGTCTTTCTCTTTTTACTAAGGTTTGTACAATTGTTGACAGGTAAAGAATAAATCAATTGAAATGTGCTGACAACATTAAGTAGAGCAGTGGTTCTCAAACATTTTCTCTGGTCTGCATTTTCAGAATTTGCTCATGCCTCACCAAATTTTATGTGATAAAAAGTAGATTTAAAAAATAAAAAAAACAGAGAGAGGTTTAAAGGGAATAACCACGGATTATAATTGATAACTCTCTCCTCCAATTTGCAGACCCTAGTTACTATATTTTAATACTTGATATAAGGCAAAAATATCACAATGATAAAATTGGTCAATAATTATTTATAGCTATTTATACTGGGACTTATGCATGCAATTATTATACAAGCAATCCATAATAATATTTTAAATTTAGAAATATTTATTTTTGGCATATGAATTTTAAAAAACTGTTTCAATCATTCCGCCTCACTGCACATATGAAGTGCGCTGTACCATTTGGGAACCACTGAAGTACAGTAACAAAAAGTTCAGTTTTGTATCCAAACTTTGTAATGTGAATAAATCTAATCAGAGTTTTAGTACATTTTTGGTTATATGACTCTTCAGAACGTGGGAAATCATGGTTCTCCACAAATTCTTATCATTTGTAGCTATCACTTTGTAGTCCCTGTTCTGCCAGTTTGTTAGGTAGGTTACTTGCTCTTTTCCACTTCCCTTCTTTGTTCTCCAAACGTCAAATTTTCCAAGTCCTCTTTCTTCACAATGTGTCCCAGAAATTTCAGTTGTTTCTTTCTGATTCTAACTACAAGTGCCATTTCTGTTTACATTTCCCTTAAAATATCTGTCCATAGTATTGTCAGCATCCTTTTATAGAACCACATCTCTGTTGTCTCAAGTCTCATTTTCAACTCCAGGATGCCAGCATTTAATGACATCCTGAAGAGACATAGCACATTTAAAGGAAGAAGATAATTATAAATCATACTTTCAGATATTTACTGAAATTAGCTTTAGCAGAGGGGCACATTTCTAAAAACAAACTTGATAAGAAGTAAGTTTTATTCTTAATCTCTTGGGAGATCAGCATGTTAATTCTGAAGTCTAATCCACTCCATATTGCTGTACTTATGTGTATGTGTGTATGCCTATATGTAATACATAAATATAGACAAGATGTCCATAAAGTCTCTTTGCAATTTAAAAAAATATATTATAAAGGCAATTGATGTAACACCATAACTAGATGACCTTCAGCCAACCATCAGTTTCCAGCAAGATGGTGCACCACCACATTGGGGACTATATATTCATGGGTTCCTAAATTAAACATTTCCAGACTGGTGGATTGGAATGGATGGCTCAATTCCCAAGACACCTTGTTCACTAGATATCACCCCCCTGTACTTCCTTCTATGGGGTTATGTTAAAGATATCGTGTATTGAACAAAAATATGCAACATCACTGATCTAAAGCAAAAAATCATTGATGCCATTACCACCATTGATGAGGCTGTGCTACAGCAAACATAGCAAGAATTCAAGTACTGTCTTAATGTGCAACTAATGGTGCCCATATAGAGATGTATTAAATTAGTTAAAAAAAAACTTCAATATCTACTCATTTTGTAACAATTTCCACATATTTGTCTGTTCATTTCCTTTTGTAATAAATTTTTTAGATTGAACAGAAACTTTATGGACATGCAGTATATTTGTATGATCAGTGCATCAATGAATCTGTAGGCTCTGCTGAGGATCATAGTATTGTTTTCTGGACCTCTAACTGGGGCGAATTTATCTCTGGGCACTGCTGATGATCAGTTGCTTTCTGATCTGTCTTGGCTAAATTCTGTGGCCTCTGCTGGGAATCAGTGATACTTTCTGTTTCTCTGCTAGGTTCAGTGTTGCTTTCTGGTTCACTGTCTAGGTTAAATTCTGTCTGCTCTGCTGAGGTTCTGTGTTGCTTTCTGGCCCACTGTGTAGGCTAAATTCTGTGGATTCTACTGAGGGTCAGTGTTGCTTTTTGGATCTCTGTCAAGGTTAAATTCTGTGGGTTCTGCTGATGATCAAATTGACTTCTTCTGACCCCTTATCTAGGATTAATGTATCTGTGAGATCTGGTTAATATCAAAATGTTTTTTTCTAGCCCTTTGGATTAATGCATCTGTGGGCTTTACTGTGGATCAAAATTTTGCATTATAACCCTCTCTCTATTTCGTCTTTGGCAAGCCAACTTCTTAATTTCATCCAGACATGTGGTACTTTATATACACATTCTAACAATCAAGCCTATAAATGTTCTTTCATTTTATGAGCTCAAGCTATTTGTATACCAATGAACATTATTTTTCTTTCTATTTCTTCATAAAAAATACATGCAAAAATTCTTTTCTTCATAAAAAATACATGCAAAAAATCATCCACTAGTGGTAGCACCTCTCTGTTAAAAATTGATAAGCAACAGGAACTTCATCCATTTCAGTACCTGTTTGCTATACTCTATTTGAAGCTGATAAACATATCAATGTATCAATTATTACTATAAACATTATGGTCAGTGCCTTACCAATTAGGCTACAGGAAGCTGTTATGACAAAGCAAAGCTAACTTACCCTATTTAAGGAGTGCTTATCTCGTGTTGAAGGTATACTTGGCTTAAAATTGGTTTTCCATGATTGAAAAAGGGAATACTGTTGGGAGGCACATTTTCTTTAGTAGGACTTTTCAATATCTAGGCCAGTTGACATTAATATCAGTGTATAAAAACAGGGTTTCTATTCAAGCACATGCACCCACTAAATATAAAATTGTAATAAGAAATAAGGTCAGATTAAAAACAATCTGTTATTTGCATAAAAGTATCAATTTATGTTTTATGAATTTCTGGGATGAGGAGTTATTATTTAAATTTGGATTATTGCCCACAGTTTTGTTCTTATCATCTGATTGAATTCCATCTGAAATTATGGGATGGCAAGCTATTATTTACATTTGGACTAATGTCCTCATCTTTGTTGTTGTTACCATTTGATTGCTTTCTGTTTGAATTTTTGGGTCGAGGTGTTTTCTTGAGTTATTATTTACATTTGGACCAATGTCCTCATCTTTGATTGTTATCATCACCCAATCATCTTCTGTCTGAATTTCTGGGACAAAGAATTATCATTATTTACATTATTTACACTTGGACTATTGTCCTCATCTTTGTTGTTATAGTTAAAATTTCAGCTATTATACCCTACAGCCTTCTTCAGGTGTAACCTTCAGGAAATTACAAACTGAATACTTTATTTAATTGATAGGGTTCTCATTCCACTGTCCATGCCTAGAGATATCTTTTTAGTAGTACCTATTTTTTTTTTTAATTGATTTCCCTCAAGCAAAGCAGTAAAGCCACACAAATGGTTACTGGGTGTCGAATAATCAGAGAACAGAAACTTTACTAAGGAGCAAGAATAAAAGAAGAGTTATTAGGAGGACACAGTAGAAAGTGATTGAAGTTGCATTTAAATTTTTGAATATTAAAGTTAGCTGGAAAGCATGGAACCAGAACAGAGTTCCACAGTCAAGAAGTGTGAGAAAAAAAGGCAATTAGCATACAACTTACGGTCACATCTAGCCAACTCAACTGTAAATTGGTGAAACTTCATCATCCGTCTAATACTGCACTTAAATTCATAAAGTGAAAAAAGGCTCATTTTAATAGTTGCCATGGTAGTATTTAGAGAAAAGTTATAGGAAGGCAACTTCATGGTGGTAGAAAAGTGACTAAAGCTGAGATCCCAGATCAGGACTAATAATATTGCTGATTCTTTTTTGGATTTTATTAAGGATCTCTATATATATGGTGAGAGCACCAGGCCATATGTGGCAGCAATATTCTAAGCATGGTTGAATGGTAGACATAGATATATAAGATAGGTTCAGGAGAGAAAAAATGTCTAGCATGACACAGAGGCCCAATAGGTCTGTTTCCACTGTGTTTGAGTCTGTACTACCCACCCCAGGGATTGAACTCACAATTACTATTCCACTAAATTTATGAACAAATATTAATCTTCTATGGAACAATTCTAAAGCTAGAATTTAGAGTCTCAATGTCTTTATTAATTACTCTGCGATGACTTTTGAAGCCCTACTTTTAAGCTTGATTCTCTCTGCCATTGATTATCTTTCTTTCTTCATTAATAGTGTTGCAGGCTTCAATACTTTTGATGAGATTTTTATGCTCCTGGTACATTTGAACTGCAAATAATTTTTGGCAGACTTGTGTATGTCCAAAGTAAAAATAAGACATAAAATAAGACAATGAAATATTAACAAATATATTGATATGACATTTGACAGTGAAAAAGTGAATTTAAATGTGAAGAATTCAAAGCAATCTTCAGTATCTGTATTTTTGCACGAGTCATAAAATACATCTTTTCATTATGAAAAGTCACCGAAAGGGAGACGGATTCTTTCAAATCTCACATTCCCTGTAATTATTGTCAGAGGGCTTTAATTCAAAATCTTACTACCTGATTTTATCATCGTGGGGTGGGGGAGTAATCTCACAGTAGCTCCTAAATGGTATTTTTATCTATGCTAGGCCTACTGAGGATGCTATCATAGCCTATGCACTCCATACAAGATCGATTATACAGATCTTAGTAGGTTAAATAAAGCAGTCAGTCCAAAATTCTCTAAATGTTACCCAGATTGACAGATGTCTGAAGAAGATAGGGGGGGAGCACAACAGCTATAAAATTGTGACAATAACAACAAATATAAGGACATTAGTTTAACTGTAAATTCCCATGACCCTAGTCATGCCAAGGAATCTTGGAACCATCACAAAGAAACATGTAGCAAATATCCTCTTAGATTTGTACCAACAGTAACATTCAAAACAGCCATGAATATTAACCCATCCAGAAGAAAATTACCTGTGTACAGTGTAACCAGTTACTGAAAATGCATGATTTTAACCTCTTCAAAAAATTACCTGTGTATAGTGCAACCCTTTGTATTTTTGCATAAAATCTTATCATAAAAACTTGCACTATACTTTATATATGATAACTCAGTCAGTTATGTGCCATGCGTGATACATGCTTAGGCGATCATGTATCTTTCGATACATGACTGACGAGGCAGGTTTTTTTCCTGCTGTAGGTTGCCATTTCTTTCTGCGGTAAACCAGTTGCCATCCAAGGCTATAGAACCTGGTCAGTCCTGCTATTTACTCATAGCGGGAGGGAGAAGAAGAAGATTCATACCTTTCCCAAGGTTATAAGCATGTAAGTGAATGTAATGGATTCAACTGGAATTCAAACTCAGCTCTACGATCCCTCAATCCAAGCTGCTATCCATTACTTCAATATGGTTACTAATAATCCCAAACTAATTTTACTTGTTCAGATTTTTTAAAATATAAATATTTTTTGTGAGATAAAAACAAAGACTATTGCTCATATATTGAATTGTCATTTTTTTCCTGCAGTAGGTTGCCATTTCTTTCTGCGGTAAACAAGTTGCCATCCAACTGGTCTGTCCTGCTATTTATCCATAGCTGGAGGGAGAAGAAGAAGATTCATACCTTTCCCAAGGTTATAAGCATATAAGTGAATGTAATGGATTCAACTGGAATTCAAACTCGGCTCTACGATCCCTCAATCCAAGCCACTATCCATTACTTCAATATGGTTACTAATAATCCAAAACTACTTTTACTTGTTCAGATTTTCTAAAACATAAATATTTTTTGTGAGGAAAAAACAAAGACTATTGCTCATATATTGAATTCTCAAAAATAACCTGTCAGCTCCATACAACCATTTTCATTGATTGATGGTTAAAAACAGCTTTGAGCAAATGAAGCCTGTAGCTGTTAGTGAGGAATATCTTTCTTTGAACCTTGTAGATTCTGACCATACACAATTATACACAAAGAACTGCACCAAATAATAGAAACCATATCACTTGAAGATTTTCAACGACAGCAACAACCAAAAATAGATAGCACATGTAACTCAAAGAAAAAAAAAAAACTACTTCAAACACAAAGTTAGGAAGGAAACTCTAATTACAACGAAGTAGTGAGTTCAATCCTCACAGGGTGCCTCATACTTTCAGCCTTGTGCCACATCTAAGCTACACTTGAAAAATTATGACAAACCAGGGAAAAAGACTTGTTATGGGAAGGAAGAAAGAAACTATAAGACTTGACTGAAAATAGGAGTCAGGGATTTTTTCATTATGGTGAACTTGATGAAACAACGTGCTAGTTGGAGAGGAAAAAAAGGCATACGAGAAAGGTTGTAAGAAACACAGAGGAAGAAGGAGATTTGAGAATAAGGGAGGACAAAAGATATCCTGGGAGAAGCATAAGAGATTCAAACTACCAAACCCCACTTACTTTGTATTGATACACGCACTCTTGGCTTCTTTTTATTTTAAGCTTTCAAATCACTGAATATATAAATTTCAACAGATGAGAGCAATGGCTTCTCAGCCAATAAATGTCAAATGCTTCCATTAATTTTACCATTCCTTTTTTTTACCATAAAACCCTGATAATAACATTTTCATAAAGATAGCACAGTTTTGGTTGATGTTTTAGCTTCTCATTCATATCCAGCCCCTGTATAGGTAGTCTATATAGGTGACATAAAAATTAATGTTTCATTTCAGGTGATGATACAAAGCAAAAACAAATCAATTCATGAGATTAAATATGATTAATACAGCCCTCCATACTCTGGTCTTTTGTTTCTCATTCATTTCAATCGAGACCCATTTTGTAAGCAATTACTCTTAAATGAGGTTTTGGGATCATTTTCAACCATAAAATGTCAAAAGATCTTTTATAGTTTTGACTGATGACTCTCTTGCTTTTCTAAATATTTTAAAACAAGAGATTAATGTCTGTTCATTAACAATGCCGACCAAAAATGTAGAATTTCTGTTCTTTGCAGCTCCAGTTCCATAATGATTCTGTTTCAACACACAACTTGAACACATGAAAAATATAAAGATTATAATTCAAAATGTTCAACATTCTAAAAACATCTACCAGTCATTTGATTTTTATTTTAAAATCTCCAAATGTAAAGACAATGAGACGAAGTGTAAAATTTTTTATCAAAGATGTGTCCCCACCACCATCTGTAGAATATGTGTAATCTCTATGGCTTCTTTAGTTTGAAAATAAATGTTTCAATAACTTGGACCGATTTTAAATGTGAATTAACTTTAAATGTCTAATCATTTTTTCTTTTTCTCTTCAGATTTGGCAGACATTTGGGTGATATTATTTTTCACAGATAATTGCCATGACTTAAATAACATGATTCAATAGAGAAATAAATAAATTTTCACCAATAACACTGATTCATTTATTGCTGACTTTAATCCATCTTAATGAAACACCCTTATATATAATCCATCTTAATGAAACACCCTTTAAAAGAAAGGCAAAACAGTGTGAGGAAAAATGTCTTGAAATTTCTGAGGACAAGTGGGCATCATAGATCAAATTAATTGCCTCAGTTTATCACCTCCTGATTTATCCTTGAAGAGAGTTTGTTTGTCTTTGGGTTGGCTTGTTTTATCTATATCTGTAATTTCTAGAACTAAAACCTTAATGTTTATTCACTTGCAGACTTTTTCTTGTATGTCATTTCAGGATGTTATGATCATGTCCCTTCATAGTTTTCTAATTTTTATTGCTTAGTCTTTACCTGTTACCACCACTTTTTGTCCCTCTTCTGCCATCCATTCATTAAAACCTGTTAAGTAGGTTAGACACTGTTTTCCCACCCCTAACTTCTCTTGCTCTTAGTATACCTTCTTTTAGTGTTAAATTCTCCAAGCTGACTTTCCACATTATGTGCTCACAAAATTGTTATTCATAATGACGGTCGTCTTCGAGTATAGTATCCAGAGGTTAGCAGTGAATATTTCGAAGACAGTAGGAAAGTGTTGTTCAGGTTAGCAGTGGATATTTTGGTAAAAGGTAGCAGAGTATAGTTCATCATTCTGTTTCTCTTCGACTGACAAGCTGGACTGGACATTCGGGTAGAGTGAACAAAAATGGCCGCCTTTATACATGACGGATTGAATGTTCTACGTCTTCTGATTGGTTAATCTTCTATTGGTGGACTATAAAGTGAGTTAAGTCATTTGAGCTCACTAGTTACATTATATATACACAAAAAACTGTAACAAAAATTGCAGTTGACTCTTTCTAAGTTTTAATAACAGTTTCCTTTTAGCTCCTGTTCTTAAAATTTCCTTGTTACTGATATGTTCTGTCCATGGAATTCTCAGCATTCATGTTAGGACATCTCTGCTGCTTCAAGTTTCTTTTTCATCTGTGAGGAAATTGTCCAACCCTCACTGACAATATAGAAGATCAAATATTGCATAGCAGTTCTGCACTATTTTCTTTTTTTACTAAGAACATTTTCCTATCTCTTAATGCTTTGCTTATTTTCCAAAAGGCTTCTTTGGCTATTTCTTTGTACCTTTGTATTTCTGCACCACACATACTGTCTTTAAGTTAAAATTGATAGTTTGATTTGATTTGGGAGTTGTTTAAATGTAAAAAATAATTTTTTGATTGCAGGAATAATTCATTTTTTTGTAGATGAATTTTTAAATAGAATAACAATGATTTTTCCAGATACACGTGCTACTATTTAACCTATAGCTGACAGGGGTTAAATCGATTCATACCTTTTCCAAAGGAATTTGCACATAAGTAAATGTAGCAAATGTGACTGGTTAAAATTGGTAGAATTAAATTTTATTAAATAATCATTTATTTTTATTATAAAATTAAATTTAAAGTGTTAAAATAAAACAAGACATTCAGTAAAAAAAACAAATAAACAAGAAATGTTTATGTTAAAAATGGTGTTAAAAATTAAATAAAAATAATATCCTGCCTCCAAAATGGTGGATATTTATTGATATACTCTCAGTAGAAAATCATTGCATGGAAGTTTGGGTTGTCTGAAATTTCTCTGTAAATATTTAAGGAAAAGTAAAAATGAGTCAAATATGATGCATGTAACATTCATCTAATTTGAAACAGAAATTGGAGTTAATGTTCTGAAACCATTTTTTGACTGAGAATTAATGAGGAATAATTTTTAAATATTTTCTCTATGTATCAGAAATAAAAATATAGCTATCTCTTAAGCTTATCAATGCTATAAGCCTAGGGAAACCATTGAAGGTTGAATTTATGGCAAACTTGGATCTTTGTGCCTTCAAATAGACAGAGTGTCAAAAGGACAGTTTTTTCATTGACACTGCTATTATTTTAAATATCTTTACTCCTTGACAATGTCTTTTGTTTTAAAAAGCGATGGTTAGTATTGGAGTAAAACCTAAAAACATGAAAGTACATTTATACATTTTCTTTGTTCTTGAGAATTTATAACAAAAATAATAAACACTATCTATTTGATTGTTTATTTACACTATTTATTTATCATATTATTTATTGGAATGGTTGGCAAAACATTGGCTAATTGCCAATTGATTCAAACTTTATAAAATGGTAAATATTACGGATTTCATTATAGTTGGTTGACATATTTTAATAACTAGGTAAAAAATGATGTTTTTAAATTTATGAATAAAAAATGTTTTCATATTTATTTCTTTATAAAATGGTGAATGATAAATATTGCATTGCATTAGTTTTAATTGTATTAGTTTCTAGAATGTTGTAAATATTAGATGATTCTTGTAAGTAAACAATCTAATAAATAAGTGTCAAAGGAGAAACAGTCACTCCATTTTTTGCGGACACAAGGACCATAAAGTTAGACGAATTTACTATTAATGACCTGTGAGACATGTCGTGAGGAGGCGTCCTTAATAAAAAGAGAAAAAAGTATCAAAGGTGGTTTTCTGAGTTATTCCCCTTGCATCATTTACAACTTATTGACCAAGATATATTTTGATTGCTGTTTTATGTGATGTGTACCTTCATGATGTGGGCGATCATAGCTCTTCACAATTTCCTGTATTTTGTATCTCTTAATAAATTTTGTTTTTGTTATCTCTCTTAAACCTTGTTCCGCTATCCATTTACTCAAGCTTGTTAGGAAAGTTATACACTGTTTTCCTTTATCTCTCCTACCTTCAATATGTCCTGTGAGTACCAAATTTTCCAAGACCTCTTTCCTCATTATATGACCTAGAAATTTTAACTTTCTTTTTTTGATATTAATTATAAATGTTTCCATTTTGTTTCCATTTTCTCTAAAGCTGTCATTGCTCACATGTTCAGTCCATGGTATTCTCAGCATCCTTCTGTACAATCACATTTCTACTGCTTCAAGTATCTTCTTCATCTGTTAGGAGATTGTCTAGCAGTCACTGCAATATAGGAGGATTGATATTGTGTAACAGTTCAGTATTCTTTTCTTTCTTTTGGATGAACGTTTCCTGTTTTTTAATACTTTGCTTATATTTTAGAAGGCATCTTTCACTATCTCAATGTACATTTGGATTTCGATGTCACACTTTCTGTACTCTGTTACACTTTCCAGATATTAAAAGTATTGTACTTGCTTGATTTTGGTATCTCCAATTTGGAATTTGCATGTCGGGCTGTTCCTTTTGCTGACAACCATGCATTCTATCTTCTTGCAATTGATGTGTAGTCCTTTCTTCTTGCTTTCCTTCACTACTTTCTGAAAGAGTTCTTGCAATTTCCTTTCTATGTCTGCTATAAACACTGTGTCACTGCATATCTTATGTTAAGATTGTGGCTGCCAATAATAATTCCTGCTAGGACTTCTAATTCTCTTAGAATTACCTCACTGTATAGGTTGAATAAGTCTGGTGAGAAGATGCATCCTTGTCATACACACTGTTCTATTTTTTATATTTACTGAATTCATTTTCTATCTGTATGCAAGAGGTTTGATGCCGGTAAAGGTTCTGGATTATTTTAATGTCCTTCCTAAATATGTGAAAGTTTCCTAGCCATAACTCCAATATGAAAGAAATAAAATGCATAGTTGCCTTTTTAGATGAAGCTATTGTCATTTATTAATTTTCAACCAGAATTTCTTTCATTTTAATTTCTGTTGCTTTTTATTGTAACCCTGAGACAGTTATTCCACTTTTGTTAGTAAACAGCACAAACAGGAAATAAAAGCTAAGTCTCTGATGAAACTTTAACTTATATTCCTTCTCTTCAGAAACATGTTTTAATGTGAAAACTTTTTTGCTGGACATACTCTAATAGTTCAAGCCTGATGAAAGGCCTTTTCCTTATTTCTGATCTATGCTACTTACTAACATTCATAGAACCATTGAGAGTTGCAATAAAAAGCAGCTGAAATTAAGATGAATGCATTACAAGTGAAAATGAATAACAACTCATTTGCTGGGTTAACTTTTCTTCCTCTTCCTCAATTAGAATGTACCATGTTTCGCTGGTCATATGTAAGCCTTTATGGGTAGTCAGTGAAGCATGTCTGAATGGAGAAGAATTTTGGAGTAGATGCCAGGATGTGAAGATACTTTCCTGATGAATTGGTAAAACATAACCTCTTGCAACATGACATGCTGGACTTGTGATTAAAGATATACTTTTTGTAGCATCTTCTAGCTTTCCTTTTTAGAGTCAGAGAGAAGGTATGTAACATTTCTACACTGTGTAAAAATATTCTTTTAAAAAATAAAAATCTTCATTTATATTCTTCTGGCTTCTCTCTAGCAGCCTTTATTTTTTTATTTTAAATATTTGAGTAAATATTTGCATTTTTTAAATATTTGAGTAAATATTTGTACTTACAGCACATACTACTAAAACTGCCCCCATATATTTGGTAAACCCAACAGATGTAAAAACTGTTAATGACAAAAACAAAAATGGTTATTTACTTTTGAACTAATGTTTTTGAATTTTGTATACTCTGTTTTATAGCAGTGTGGGACTTATGGCTTAAAATGAACAGTTGATTTACTCACATCAAGAAGATTAATGAACGATAATGAAGAGGAAACACATGGGTAATTTTAATAAAGATAAGGAATTTATTCATAAATTTACACACTTGAAGTAGTGTCAGTAGCTCATTTTAGGAAAATAAATCAAAATTCTTAAAGTATATAGTTTTAATGAAGTGGAAATGTTCATACAACAGATTAAATGATCTGACACAAAATAATATTAAAAAAATGTTAAAGACAAAGGTAAGAGATATATGGATTGCATATATCCAAAAGTAGATGAAGATAGTTTGAAATACTTAGCTTTCTTAGATTGTTGAGAGAAAATTAAGTGCTGCATGCTGTTTAGAGACTAATATAATTGCTAAGTAATTTTACACTGGCAAGAAATTCAACACTGGTCATGATGAACAGAAACAAAATCTCTCATATGACTTCAGACAATCTACTCTGATTAGTTTAATTTTTCTCCTTATTTCATATCAAAATTAATTTTGTGTAGGCTCACTACTTTCTTTTCTTCTTCTGGGCTGACTGGCTAATTTATGTGGAGGCAAGGTTTTCAGTGGCCCCAAAACAAATTCCTTTCCTTCTTCCTTGGTCCTTCAAATTTGAAGGGAGTGGGTGAAGAGGGTTATTATTTTGCATTCACTACAACTTAAAGGTAATCAGCATATCAAAGCATTTCTTATTATGGTAAACATATTTAGTGTCTTACTAATTAGGCTACAGGAAGCTATCATAACAAATGAAGGCTCAGTTAACCTATTTAAGAAATGAGCTTCTATTTTTGATATACTTGGATTAAAAGTCATTTCCCTGATTGTAAAAATGGAATGCAGATTCAATTCCTGTGGGGCTGAACATTTTCTTTTTTTTTTATATCACTCCATGCAAGGCAGTACAGCCACTAGCATGCAATGGGGTTACTGGGTGGGGAGGAATTAAGAACAGAAACATTAGTAATGAGAAGAAAGAGAAAAGAGCAATCAGGAGGACATTGCATTTAAATTTTTGCAGATTAAAATTGGTTGGAAAGCATGTGACTGGGAGGGAGTTCCACAAGCAAAAAGTGCAGGATAAGAAACTGCTAGCATAAAAGTTCTGGCTACATCTATCTAGCTCAATTGTAAATTGATGTGATCTCGGCGCCAGTCTATTACTGCGCTTAAATTCACACAGTCTAGGTACATTATTAGCAAAGAGCTCATCTGAACAATTACTATGAAATATTTGTAAAAAAGGCACAGAGGGGGAACCTTACAGTGGTGGGCGAGTGACTGAAGCCAAGCCATGAGGTCACGACCAGTAATATTGTTGATTCTTCTTTGGGCCTTATTGAGAAGTTCCAGGAAAATAGCAGGGACACTGGAACGTATATGGCAGCATCATTCTAAGCATTGGCAAATGGTACACTTATAGATATGCAAGATAGATTCCGGAAAGAAAAATTGTCTCATTTAACACAGTGATTCTTGGCAGCTGATCTAGCGATGGATTCAATGTAGTCTTTCCACCTCATGTCAGCTGAGAATGTTAGCCCAAGAAGGCACAATGAATCAGTTTCTTTAAGGATAGCATCAGTCATGCTGATGGAAGGCGAAGAGGGATCTCTCAGATGATTAATGGAGAGCAGTTTAGTCTTGGAAGCCTTAAAATTGACAAGTCATCTTTTTCCCCCAGTTAACAATAGTCTTGAGGTCGTTTTGTATATTGGCTGCCATTTTGACTAAGTCTGACTGATCAGCCTTACTATTGAGGCAGAAGTAAATGGAGGTGTTATCAGCATAGATGCTAAATTGAAAGCTGATGTCATCAGGAAGGTCATTAATGAAGATTAAAAACAGTGTAGGACCAAGAATGGAGCCCTGAGGGACATCTGCGTTAGTATGGAGATGAGTGGTCGTTCAGGACAGCTTTCATTTCACAAATTGATAGGAATGACTGGATTAGCTCAAAAACATGCTTGGAGATACCATAAGTTTTTAACTTGTGGAGAAGACCTTGTCAAAGGCTTTTCAGATGTCCAGTGCTACAGCCTGGGCTTCACTGTTTTTATCTGAAGCACAACAGACTCTTTCCACAATTATCATTAGTACATCAGAAGTTAATAATATTAGTAAGAAGAAGAAGAAGAAGAAAAATATTTATCAATTTAAATTGTCTTAAAGTCACTAAAGTCCAAATGATCAGATCCTGAGGGGAAAAGCTCAAAATAAAAAATTTAATTCATTGCCTAATGAAATATTTTAACATTTTTAAAATAAGGTGTTGATTTCACAGTAGATTTTTTAAAAATACTATCATTAGATTTTAGCCTCTGTGATAATAAGGTCCTACTATGTTTTATTTATATATTTCTGGTGAAATGAAAGCCATATTGCTTGTCTGGGAAAGACCCAATGATGTGAGATGATGAACCAATTCAGCATTGCTTAGGGCCTCTAGGCATTTTCCAAAAAGAAGTAGAAGGCTAATAGTTGGATGAGTCAAACAGTTCACAAGAGTTCTTAAAAACTGGAACAACAGATGATGACTTCCAGTAACAGGGAAGCAGGAGGTAGCGAGGCATTTATTATACAGTTTAGAGGGAACAGGAGCTAGTTTGGGAGTACACTTCTTTATGACTATTATGGGGATGCTATTGAGTTCACATGCTTTGTTGGGGTCGAGGTTAGAGATGTGGTGCTTCATTCACTCAACAAACAGGGATTTAGCTTCTTTGAGGACTTGCATACATTTGTTATGAGCAGTAGCAAATAGGAACCTGTTATGACGAGAGCTGTCACACTGGTATAACTGGAAATAGTGGTTCCTATGAGCTATGATGTTTGAACATGCTGGTGTGAACCATGGAGAGGATTGCAGTTTCACCTGGTATTTCCAAGAAGAGATGAAGGCATCCATGCCATCTTTGGCCCAAGAAGAAACCTTAGTGGCGCAATTTTCATTTGGGAGGTTGAAGATGTCAGTCCAAGGCTGTCATAGAGAAACTCCTGGAATGAGTCCCAATCAGCATGCTGGTACTGGAAAGAGGTCTTATGCATAGGGGGTTCTTGATCTCTTGGCTAGTAGATGAATTCACTCTTTAAAAAGACAGAGATGTCTACTGAAACACATGTATCAACTAAATATAATGTTTATAGTAATAAGAAATGTAATGTTAAAAACATAAAAAATTCTTATAATAAAGGTTAATATAAAATAGTTATAAATAATATGATACTCTAAGTTTGTTTATTGCACTTTCTCTTGAGGAAAGAATATAAAAATGTTGACCAGATGGGTTAAAAATTTTGAAGAAATCAAAAAGTATAAAAATTTTGACAGAAAGAAAAGCTATTTTTGACTGTCACCTGTTGATGAGCTGGTTTGTTTCCCCCACAGAAGAAGCAAACAAAAACAAAAACAGAACCAAAGTGAAACCTGTGAAGTGAATTGTGTTGTAGAAAAAAAAAATGGTTACAAGACCTAGTGACACTAGTGGACCCTGTTAAAGCCCTTATTCATTTTTCAATTAAGTAAGTGCATCTTTTATGAAAGAATGTTTTGAACCTTTTTTAAAGTGTAATTTTGTTAAAAATGAATTTGTACTACCTTCAAGGTTTTTTCAATTATCAAAATTTTGTTGTATATTTTTTTAATATTTTGAACTGGTTACCTTGCCTTGTTAATAATAAGGCCCACAAAATTAATTTTTTATGAGCTGTTTTGTAAAAATTGTATTTTTTTTTCATAGTTTTTTTTTTATGTCAATGAAATAAATGTTTGTACCGAAGCGCACATGATTCAGTGGATAAAAGCAGTGGTTGATTGAGTGATTCAAAAAGTGACTTGACCCAAAGAGTTCTCAGTTCAATCCCTGGCCTCAGAGGTTAGAACAAAAAACCTTGGAGAGCTAACAAGGTGAACTAACTAAAACTGAAATATCCAAAGTCATGGCATATGGAATTAGAAAAAATCTATCCCTGTGAATTAAATAAAGGGTTTGGTTCAAAACGCCAACAAAGATCACTTGAAGAAGGCCAGAGGGTACAATGACTGAAATGCTGTGAATGTGACAGTAAAGATGAAGATGACAGTTCAAAAAATGTAAAGTTCAAATTTCCCATCAGAGTTTTGTTTGTTTTTGTATGCATCTTATTCTATATTTGGGCAAAGAGAAGTGTTGCCCTGTCTTCTCATATTCCCTCCCTGCAAAAAATCCTTTTAAACAAAAAAAAATCCATTAATAGCAGAAAAATGTAGGATTCTGTCTGTATTTTGTAGGGATATCATCATTATTATAAATAAATAAAAATATAAAATAATAATAATAATAATGAAAATTATAAATAAAAAAAAACAATAATATTTAAACCTTGATTAAAATAAATAAAAAATAAAAATAATAAAATTTCTCTCAGCATATAACAAAAACTGTTCCTACTGGAAATACTGACATCCCGCCAAAAGACATTAGATTCAATCTCTTTGCCAAGAACTATCAGGCAGGCAGCAATTGTGTAACTTCTATCTGTGACTTATAATACTATAGAGTAAATTTCTCCCTTTTATAACATGTATCATAACACAATTGTAGTGGGAAAAATACACACACCAATACACACAAATATATAAATAAAT
>OZ010591.1:65595632-65743132 GCA_963932145.1 Acanthosepion lycidas
GATGTGATGGCCAGCATGAAGCAAACCATCTGATTGGGGCATGTAGTCTCTTCCAAGGCCTGCTTGGAGACAATCTTTCAGACTGATCTGGACATGCAGTCTCTGCCAAGACCTGCATGGAAACAATCCTTCAGACTGATCTGGACATGCAGTCTCTGCTAAGACTTCAGTTGCTTTCTGAGGAGATTTTATTAAATAATCTTTTGTAATTGGGAGAATTTGTGCAAGGTCACCAACATTCAAAATGAATGGTTGCCAAAACTGTTGCCAACACACCAATGGCTGTCAACATGTATGAGCAGTTGAAATTTTTTTTCTGTCTAGCACTCAAATCTAGCAGCTTATATAAGCACCTAAGATACCCACAGTCAAATGAAAAATCTGCATCAATGAGCTAGAGATATGGCTTTGATTGTAATTTTCAGCAGAGAATACATCTTCTACATGGGTTTCTTGTCTGATGAGAAAAGTGACTTTGATTGCTACGCCTTTTTCTGTTCTTCCTAACTTGAAATGTACAAATTTCACACAGAAAAACAGCTTTCATTAATAGAAGAAATGAGAAAGTTATCTAATGTAGAGATGTTTAGATTAACTAAGGAGTCAGATTCAAATATGTAAGCTTTGAGAAAAAAAGCACACACACAGCTACTCTGGCAGATACTGTGATGATCCCAATGTAACATCTGATGAAATAATGTTTGTGTTTAAAATTGTGTAACTCAGAAAAGAACACTCCCACATGGTCAATATAACCGCCAGTAGTGGCTGGTTGAGAATATTTCATTATTTATCCTTATTAATATTATCATTATTTATCATTAATTAGTTATCATTATTAATATTATCATCATTATCTGCTCAGGCTGTGCATCCACAGAGCTACCTAAAGTGATGTAAGAAGTGCATTCCAGAAGTTTTGAAACTTTTTTAGGATAGGCAGTTATAAATGTCTTGGATTATTGTAATTTTAGTATAGGTAACCTACCAACTTATTCCAGATTAAAGGAGATGGCTGTACCACACTCTACTAAATGTGGCTTGTCACAGCTGACAAATTAGCAGTATGCAGTTAGGACGTGATACAATTTGGAAGCTCGCTATGCAATAAAGTTTTGTGTTAAACTGGGCAAAATGTTGCAGAAACTTATGAAATGCTCTAGACGGCTTTTGGATCAACTTGTATGCACCAAGCATCTGTTTTTTTTACTGGTACAAGATGGTAGAGAAGAAGTGAGAGATGTGGAAGGAAGAAGAACTTCAGAACAATAGAGCAAGTGGTGAAAAATCAATTTTCTGGATGAAGACCGTTGTGTCTATAAAGACAATAAACATACAGTTTGGAGTTGGTGTGGTAACTGTATGCAGAATATTCACAAAGATCTGAACATGTGCACAATTTGTTCCCAAGGTGCACAGAAGGAAAGACACATTGGCAATAGCAGGGAGATGGTTGAGCTCCAATCCAAGAGTACTCGAGTCTGGGGACCTGTGATGAAAGCTGGATCTACTGTTATGATCCAGAGACCGAGGGCCCAATTGGAAGAATCCTGACTGCCAGGACACAAGAAACAGGTCTACCAGGAAGGTCATAATGATCCCCTTCTTTTTCAACAGCAGAGGCATCTATTGGGTTCCCTCTGGCCAGACAGTCAACAAAGAGTACTTCATGGAGGTTTTGACAGAGTTCAGGAAAGGCTTTCACCTGGATTGGTAGCAGCTGCACCAGTTAAATGCACCAGTATGCAATTGCATCCTGGTAACCAACTATTAGGTTGGTGCAAAAATAATGTCGTTTTCTCACATATGTTACTATGTGAGAAAACGATTATTTTTGCACCAACCTAATATTTGACAGAGATAGGCAACAAAACTCTCCCTCACCCTCCTTACAGTCAAGACCTTGTTCTCTGGGATTTTTGGTTGTTTCCCAAGCTGAAGCAAGGGCAATTGTTTTGAAGACCTTGATAGGATGAACGAGGCTGTGACAAAAGTCTTTGACACCTTCACTTTGGATGACTCATATTGTGCCTTCACAAAGTGGTTGGAGCATTGCAACAAGCGCATCGAAGTTCGAAGGTCCTATTTTGAAAAAGAGTAGAGTTTAGTACTTTTTTGAAATTAATAAATGTCTTTGTTGGAAAACGTTGGAAAACTTCTGCAATGCAGCTTGTACACTCTTCACACTATCTTTAATAGGGTTTGTGAACAGCAAGAATCATGTCATACTCGCACAATTCAATGTCTTCTTTGAGGTGCAGGACAAGGTGGTCAATCCATGGACTGTGAAGTGATTGAAGATTAGTAATGACCATGAACATTGTTAATTTTTTTAACTCATTTGAATTATTATCATATAGAGATAGTCTCCTCACTTACAAGAGGCTGAAACACTAAAAATGAGAGTGTAAGTTTAAAAAACATCCAATGAAATGCACTTTTAAATTTATTCAATAGAGACAGAGACTTAATTGCTTGTTCTTGAGTATTTTTATTATTATTATTGTTGTTATGTCAGGATCTGAGCCCCATCCCACTGAGGTACCTATGATGATGTATGCGGTTGACATCATCTTTAATAGGGCTTGTGAACAACAATAACTGTGAGCACTAACTCCACAAATGCCTAGATCAAGGTGTAAGACATGGTGGTCAAGCCCTGGATTAGGAAGTGACTGTGCTTGTTTCAGCAGGACTTTATTCCCTCCCATATGGCTCATGTGACCCAGGGTTTTTCATAATCACATCAACTGCATCTTGAGGCCTTCTAGATTTGATTCTCTTTGGTTAATATTGTCTGGAACATCATTAAGAGGGAGACTAACCTCAGCAACACAATACCAAAAACTCATTAAATCACATGATCTAGACTGGTAGGCTCTTCCACAATTGCATGGATACCATCTTTAAACCAGGAAGAGTTTTATGAAATAACCCTTTTTTTTTGTCTTTCTAAATTTAAACACGTGTACATATCTCTGAAAATCTATTTACTTTTTCTATTGAATGCCTTTGTTTTTCTTTGTATTATAATTTGTCCACAATTACCAGCCGTACCTTACACATGCACAAGTTAAGATTAATGTTAGCCATTGAAAATTCATGTTAGTTACTAAGAAACATTTTGGGAGTATTTATGTAGATATAGAGTGTATAAGAATGAATTTACTTGTGATGAATGAATACAATTTTTTTCTTTCCCACTATTTAAATTATCTTATTTCAACAGTTTGGAATTACATGATGAGGTGCTATGCTTGATGCACACTTGGTCATTCATATATCACCATTTTGGACAATTGGGAGCACAACTAAAAATTGTTCTTCCAACTTCTTCAAGGATGTAAATCATCTCACTCTCTTCTCTTTGATGCAACCTTGTAATGACACGCACACACTAAGCCTTCTTTTGAGATGATATGACCAAGAAATCGAATGTCTTTCTGTGATGACCAATTGTAGCCCCTCTTCTCACTTCAGCTCTTCTGAAAACTTCCTTGTTGGTCACTATCCTTATACGATATCTGCAGAATTCTTTTGAGAAACTACAGTTTTGGATAAAATAGTTAAAACAACTGACTAGACTATTTACACTGTTAGGCCAACAGTCATTCTGGGGAGAGGATTCCTGAATTAAGTTGTTCTAATGGTATAAAAGGATGAAATAAGAAATGCATATTATGAGGATATGTAGGATAGACAACCCTTAAGCTAGAAAAGATTAAGATCTTAGTGATCAGAGACACATCCTTTTGGGAGTGTACCACAGTATAACAGTTCTAGAGAAGAAGCTGTCCAAGTGCAACTTTCTTCTTACCAAAATAATGCAAATGGAATATAGAGGAGTCAAAAATGTGGTATGGTGGGTGGAAGCAAGGAATATAACTCATCTAAACATTTGCCATGGAAACCATTCCAGAGTTATGAGATAACTTTGTGTGATGGGAAAGAAGTTGAAGATAATTCATCACTCACAAGGCCGTGTAAATGCTTTTTGGATTGGGCAGGTCCACCCCAGATTAACTGATTTCCTTTACATCATTAATTTAATCAGTTAAGATTTATTCATAGTTTAAGAGAAATAAGCAAATACATATGAAAATTTGATAAACAATGTTTCAGAAAATGATAACTACTAAAGGGAAATGCTTAGTTTTACTGTCCATTTTGAAGAGGTCATCTATTTACCAAATGAATAGAAATGACCTTTGTAACAGATGTTAAGCCATTTCACTAGACTAGTATGTGCTGATAAACCTATTAGCAGCAGCAACCTATTTTCTGCTTTTGGACATGCATAAAAAAGAAAAAAAAGAAAAAAGGTGGTGGGGGGGTTGCTGCTGCTGCTACTACAGATAGAGTTATCAACACATAATGGTCTTGTGAAAAGGTTTAACATCTGCTTCACCTTCAATTTAAAGAGATTATATTTAACATAAATTATGCTTTAATTAAAAAACAAACTGTTAACTTGATTTTATGATAAAAATAAATAGAAGTATCATATCTATATGCTTATGGCCCCAAAAAGGAGCATGTATTGTTCAGTTTCGTTTAACTATTAAGTAAGATTAATTCTTTCACAGTTCAGGTTGACTGTAGCTAGTAAAAAAATAAAATAAAAATCAGTGATGCCATTGTTTTATATTTTAAAATTAGTTAAATTTTAAAAAATCTGACATGGAATATTCTGCTTTTGTTATTTCCTTATTAACATATAACTTGTAGGCGAAAAATTATTTTCCAATCTGCAACCCTTTTCTAACAGACAAGACGTCACAAGTCTATCACTGATTCATCAGTGAGAAGCTTCAGACGTCTTGTCTATGAGAAAGGGATTGCAGAATGGAAAATAGTTTGAGTGTTCAGATGAACTACACTCGTTCGTTAGCCATGAAGGTTAGGACTAGTGAAATTAAGACCTACCATGCCACACCCATTGTAGCAAACCACCCTCATTCCCTTTTTTTATCCCCCTGGTGAAATGTAAGTTCCACTTAAAGTAGCTTAACTGCTATCATGTGGAACTGACTCCCAAGAGTCTGCCTCTCCGATCACTACAATCTTAACATGTTCAAGTCCAGGATTAACTGTTATTTTCCACATAAGCTGTACCTTTTACTCTGTAACCCTCTACCTCGAGTGATTCCAGGGCACAAGGTGAACACCGCTGTAACCCCCCCCCCCGCTATATACCAATGTTAAACAATACAAGGGACGTAAATCTGAAAATATTGGCAAATTACTTCCCTTGTGTAATCTCGTTTCAAGAATGTAAGAATCAAACTCACCCTCGATTGCCTTTACCTTTGTCCAGAACAGGCAAGTAATGTACCTTCGGTCAGCCCGCTTACTAAATCTATCAAATCATCCAATTAGTCGTCGTAATTTTTTCAACTTCTCCTATTTGCCACTGGTCTGTTTCCTAAGCTGCCCACCTCCCAACGCCTTCTCAATGTAACAGAGAAAAGGAAAGATAAAAGAGGAGGAAAACAAAGAGAAGAAAAAGATAAAAGAAAAAAAAAAAAAAAAAAAAAAAAGAGAAGAGCAGAAAAAGGGAAGTGAAAAAAACCCCAAAAAGACAAAGATACCCCTTCTTTGTTTCTTGGCTTTTTCTATTGCCTTCTTACCCACAATTCGTATTGTCTTCTGTTAGTAAAAAGTATTTAATCTAACATCGGTTCAGTTAACACTTTTTCTATTTCTTTTCTCTGGGTAAGTCGGAAAAGGCTGGTCTTTTTTCTCTTTTCTTCCTCTTCAACTATGTCTTATTTTTAAAGTGCATTTATTCTAATCTGAAAAAAATGCATAAGTTTCTTTAAAATTATATTTTATTTCAGCTACAGAGGCATTATTTGAACAAATAAACAATGAATTTAACATAAAAATATTGGGTTAGCCTAAAAGTTTGGTCAGTTTATTAAGTAAATTTTCTACTTAAGTAAAAGGATCTTTTTGGCCAACCCAATAGTATTAATCTTGTGAATTGAGAAATTCTAGAGTATCTGATTGTGTAATGTAATGGAGACAAAATATTGCTGATCTGAACAGTCACTTGCTCGTCTCATATCTCAGTGGTGAACAGTTCTTTGATGATGACATCTTACTAAAGTGTGCAGGAAAGTGAGATAATTATAGAATCAGAAGAACTTTGTTGTAACATGTTCTCAGATGAAAGCTGATATTGATAACATCTCTTATGTGATGCTGAGTAGTAGAGTTAAACTTCCAAACTAGAGTAGTACTTAAAACTTGAATTTACAGAAAGATTTGTGTCTCTGAAAGCACTTAACTTGAACTTATGTAAAGGAGTGTTTGTTGAACTTTTTTTGAAAATTAATTAGATACCTCTACTTTAAAATGAAAGTCTTAAGGAAACAAAATGGACACTTATAGGTAGAATAAAAAAAAAAAAGAAAATTTTTGAATACATGAGGAAATAAGGTTTAGAAAATGTGACACTCAGGACATATTGAAGGCAAGAGGGAGAAAAAGAAACAGCCAGTAGCTTACTTAACAAGCTTGTATAAATGGATTACAAAACAGGAAATGTGAGTTATAGTAAAAAGACAGATGTGCTAAGAGCTGAAAGGACATGACACCTAAGAGAAGAAAAAGTTGCAAGACAACTTTCTGACATTTTTATGCATCTTAAGATCAAAAATAATTTTATAGCCAATTAATTAAAGTATGTATTGATACATGTAACACAAGCAACATTTTTCTTTCAAAAGTTGATTGATTATAATTCTCTATGTTTTTGCTAGATAAACGAAAAAATTTCTTATTTGTTTTGAATCTAATGATTGCTAAATAATTTTCATTATTTCATGTAACTATTTTATTTGTGAGAAGGAATTTTAATTTAAGTTTTTAGTCTTGATTATTAATTATTTTTGTAATTGAACAGAAATTTGACTTTTGTATTATTAAAAAGTTAAAAATATAATTATATTTTATCAACTTCTATATACCATATCTCTCTAGGGCGTTGGTGATAAGGGGACTCGCCAATTTCCTGTCCTCTGTAGCTCATGATAAATTATGCCTGCCGTCCATTTACACAAACTTTAAATCAAAGAAAATACAAAAAATCAGAGTTATCTCCCTTAACTTGACACTTCGAGTTATCTCCCTTGCATTTTCAAGTCTGCCGATTTTCAAGTCGGCCTCAAGCAAGTTGATGTGATATATTCCTCTTTATAACTTCCACAATTTAAAGACTTCTGGAAAAATATGTTGCAGGAAATTCTAACCGATATTTTAATGTTATCAATTTTCAATGAGATTTTGCCATCTTTAATGATGAAGATTTTGCCATAATTAAGCAAAACAAAAATCAATGTCAGGTTAATGTAATTACTCTTATAAAAAAATGTGAATATGTAGTCATAAATATTTTTTTGTTGCGCCTCATCTTCTAACGAGAATACCTAAACTTCCAGCAGTAGATGCGAGTGTAATTATAGGAATGCCTAGAATGTTATACAACAGAATTTACAAAAGTTCTTGCTATATGGTAACATTTGAACATTACTTAAAATTTTGACAAGTTTTTTTACAATAATGTTCACCTTGAACAAGAGCCAATCGAGGTAGAGTGTGACAGAGTAAGAGGTACAGTTTATGGGTATCTGTGGGGAAGATAACGGTTAAGACTTAAACTGGTTATGATTCTAATAATTTGGGAAGCATCCTCTTGGGAGTTGGTTCCACAAAGCAGTGTTTCATGGGAAGAAGCTGTTCGAGTTGAAATTACATCTCATCAATGGAATATGAAGAGAATGAGAGTGATTCACTACAATGTGCGTTGCCTGGTGGGTCTTAACCATGAAGGTTAGAACTAGTGGAACTAAGGAATGTATCATGTCTGAACACTTTCCATGGAAAATAATGATAGAGTAGCAAGTGGCTTGCAATATTTCGTCTGTGGGAAAGGGGTTGTAGAGTGGAAAATAATTCATCACCCACAAGGCTGTGTAGACACTTTTGGACTATCAAGACTGGAAAGTGAAGACTAGGCAATCTTGTTGTGAATTAAAAAAAAGAAATACGCACTTCAAATAATGTACTCTATTTAAAAAAAAAAAAAAAAAGAAAAAAAAAAAAAGAAAAAAAAAAAAAAGAAAAAGAAAAAAAAGAAAAAGAAAAAAAAGAAAAAGAAAAAAAAAAAAGAAAAAAAAAAAAAGAAAAAAAAAAAAGAAAAAGAAAAAAAAAGACATCACTTTTTACACACCAGGAAATAGATATTTAGACCAAATGGTCAGTAGGAAAAAATCCGAAATTTACCAATTTATGAAATAACTAGCAGCATGACCCGGCCTTGCCCGTGCTCGATTCAAAAATCGTACGACTCATACAGTAATCGCTATCACTTGACTTAGAATATTTTTGCCTTTCCTTGCCTTTAAAGGAGTGCCCTTTGCCATGCTGATGTTGCTACATGCCTTACTTCTTGCCTATCTCACACTGCAAATTTTTTCTAAGCTCTATACTAAACATTAAATCTATTACGAAAAAAGAACTAAACAAAATGAACACAAAACGATCAGCTTTAAAAAAGGACTCGTAACTGGAAAAACTGAATGAAAAAAGAATGTTAACAACAAATACTTTTTCACACCCAACCCAGTTCTGCGGAATCAGAATCAACGTTGAGTTTAAGCAAGCGAATGAACCAATTGGAGTAAAGTGCCATGCAGATGTAAATTTTTCCCACTTGTGACGAATGAAGCTATTGATTTTTTTGCATGCTACTTAACATTCGTGTTAGTCAGCTGTTGACTTTCACGCTGGCCAATAGAATCTTCCTGCTTATTTGTGGCAGCCAGCTATTGGCTCTCACTCTGGCCAGTACAAAATGGCCGCAAAGTACATGAAAACTGCTGTAGAAGCATGAAAAAATCGATTATTTCCGCTATCGATGGGAGTTGGGAAATGCAACGTCGATCTTGGCCTTTCCGCTAACTTGGAGCATGTGCATGTAAATTTTGGTGCAAATCCGTCGAAAATTGCGGTCGTGCATTCGTTACACACACACACACACACACACACACACACACACACACCCACCCTGCCTTTTATAGATAGAGATTTTGTCTATTAACAAAGACCAAAGAGTTATAGATGACATTAAATATCTAAATAGGATTTTGTTAAAAGTATACAGCAAAATGAGGTTGTTTCCTGGTTTCATATTGTGCATTTGACTTTTTAAAAAGATAATGGGAAACAACTAGACATAGCTATATAATCCAAGTATGACAAATGCAAAGACAGATAAAAAGGAAACATTTTTATACTATTGCTTGCTATCTTATACCATAGCAAATAATTCATTATTTACTTTGTTTTATGAAACCTACAAAAATGTACTGAAGACAGACTGTAATATTAACAACTGCTTTGAAAAAGAAGTATATTCACAATAAAAAGCATACGATAGAAATCTAAACTTGTTTCATCTCTTGGATCTGATAAAGATGTGAATTAATGAATAAAAATTAGAGAAACAAAATTAGTTTTAAAAAAAATATTGAGTACATAATTCAAATATTTAGCTTCAGCCATCATTACTTGTATTGCATTCAAAAATTGTATGAAAACGAAATTTTAGAACATGATGCATGGATCAGAGAGGAGATAAGAAAAATGCCTGAAATAAATTTAGAATAACCTACTAAAACTAATTCAATAAATAAAAAACAGTATTAGTATCAGACTTTACATTATATATGTAAATATAGTTTATTTTTGGAATTAATATTAGATTTAGTAGTTGTGACAAAGGTGTGCCTTGAAAGAATCGGTTACTATTAACACAGTTTTATTTTAAAGGTTTTTCTGTTACATTAGTAGAAAACAGCACAAATAAAGTGAAGATAAACAAAGAATGTTATTTTTATTATTTTTTTTGGGGGGGGGGTGAGAGGAATATGAATACAGAGCCCTTCCAAATTTCCAAAAGGTGACATCTTGCTAATAGCCAACGTTTTCGAGCAGTGCCCTAGGGAATTCTGTACATAGAGACAAATCTGCAAACCATCTAGAGTTAGAATGATAGGGTTTGTATTTTTGGAACTCTTTAAAAAGGAAAAAAAAAGTTAAAATTTGGAGTCTGTGTGTGTGTGTGTATGTATGGTTTCATTTTTAATATGTATTCATTTGTTACTTCATTTGTTTGTCTTTTGCTTTGGAGAATAATCTTTGGTTTCTTTTGTTGCTTTTCTGCATAATGCATTTACCAATCAAAGCCATCTTTCTGAAAGGTCATTCTCGGACTATTCTCAGAATAAAATTGGGAGAACCACCGTCTATGTTTTACCATCAAAATGTCCTCATTTGATTTGACAAAAACTGGCTTTTGATTATACTGCTTGTTGTTCCAGATCATAATGTCACGTTCTAACTGGAAAAGAAAAACAGAAAAATTAAACCGTTATATATATAATATGAACAAAGACAAAATGAAAACTTTTCTTTGCCAACACGTTTTGTCTCTTGATGGGCTTTGTTAAGGTAAATGTAATGATCTTATTTTCCAACATGTATTTATAGAAATGCATATATTTATAAGTATTAACTGTATAAAATACATAAGTATTTATTAAATGCATAAGATACACAAGTATTTAGTTGCAAAATAAAATCCTAACATTTACTTTGATTATGTTCCTCAGGGAACAAAACACATTGGTAAAGAAAAGTGTTCATTTTATCTTTAGTCATACTGTCTTTTTACAGATATATTTTATTTATATCTGAATTTTTATACATATAATATGGCTGACAGTAATATCATATTAAAGCATCATTCTCATCTGATCACCAAAATTAAGCAATGTCAAGCCTGATCAGTACCTAGATGGGTGACCACTTAGGAATACTAGGAACTGTTAGCTTCGATGTGCACTAGGCAGGTGTAATTAATTGGAGAGACAAGTTCCAATTCCAGTCGAGGTTGTTATATACAATTATGTGCAAATATACTTGGAAAAGGGTATAAATCCATTTCTCCTCCAGCTTACAAGCTGAATAAAAGGATAGACTGGGTTTTATAGCCTTAGTTGGCAACCGGTCTACTACAAAAAGTAACAGCAGCCTACTGCGGAAATTCTACCAAGTCAATTAGGGATCAAAAAGAGACACGATTGCCAAAGTGTGCATCATGCATGCTACTGAAGAAAGGAAAGAAGGAATGGTAATAATTCTGGACTACTGAAGATGATTTTTCTGTAGAGTTAGAATTCATATATTTTTTTTTATAGCAAAATTATTAAAATTGCATTTACATTATACATATCAAAGCCTTACTCTGTCAGTAATGCCTACCTTGACTCCTAAAATTGACAGTTTCTTAATTTACAATGCAATATTATAGTAAAAATCGTTACAGTTACATTATATATACAGTGTGCGGCAAAAGTAATACCATTTTTTTTATTAACTGTTATTGAACAAAAATAAATTACAGTAGTTTAAGAAAATTTATAAGGATTATTATCACATCAAAACAATATGATTTATGATTAACAAAATATTTAACATATTCAAAATGCTCCCCTTCATGTTCAATAAAACACTGAACCATATCAACAAGCATAGATGAAATAATAAGCGTTCAGTTTGAAATTCCCTGATCAATACACAAGGATGAAGGCCAAAGAGCACAACAGTCGAAATGTGATAATAAAGATGAGGACAACATTTACATTCGGACTAATGTAAACAAGGTAAATGAATGTAAAACTGATTTTAATTGATGTATAAAAAAATGGCAGCTGCTCTGGGAACTTTTGCATACAACTACATACATTTTATATTATCTATCTCTCTCTCTCTATATATATATATATATAGAGTAGCGGCCACAATAAAAGGAACGGAAACAACAAAGACATAAATATGTGTATTACTTAAAAAGTAATGTATGATTAGCAATGAAATTTTTACCAAATAAAGATTAAGGTGTAATGCATCAATATTATACAAAGTTACAAAAATTTACATAGTTTTTTTTTTTTTTTAATAAAGATTAAATGGAACAAAGGAAATAAGCTACTGGACAAAATTTAAGGAACGATGTTAATAATTTGCATAAACTTTTAATTTACATTGTTAAAAAACTCGATGGAGCTTTTCAACAATAAGTAAAAGTTCATTTATCATTAGGATTTTATTTTTAAGCAATATGGCAAATCCTACATGCAAAACGCTCTCTTTTGACCCCCCCCCCAAAAAAAAAAACTCATTATCGCTATCAAGAAAAAAAGTCAATTTCAGAAATTTCTGATATTGTTCATAGGTCTCTAAAAGTGTCGTTCATCATGTAATTAGCAGGTATAAAACCGATAAAACGTTAGATGCAAAACCAAAATCCGGCAGACCTCCAAAAACATCACAAAGAGAAGATCGAAGAATTGTTAGAATATCTACAAAAAACCGTTTTGAAACTCCTACATCAATTACCCGTAAATTTAATGAAGATCTCAAGGAAAACGGTTGCTCGCAGGTTAAAAAAAATGCAGGATTGCATGCCCGTATTCCAGCTTCGAAGACTCATTTCAAAGCGAAACCAAAGGGCACTCCTGGAGTATGCGAGAGAACATGTTGTTTGGACTGACGCACAGTGGGATACAGTTCATTTCAGTGATGAGTCCAAGTTTACTATATTTGGTTCTGATGAAAGACTGCCTTCTCAATGTGTCAAGAAAACCGTTAAGTTTGGTGGCTGCAGTGTGATGGTGTGGGGAATGATTTCATCTGCAGGAGTTGGCCCTATCATCCGCGTACATGGCAATATCAATGCTGAGATATATATAAAAGGCTTCTTCAGCAGCATGTGGTATCAAAATTACACCATAATCTTTATGAATCTCCTATTTTCATGCAGGACAATGCACCTTGCCACAAGGCTCAGAAGGTTATGGCTTTATTTGAAGAAGAAGGAATCGCCCTAATGAAGGGGCCAACCCAGAGCCCCAACCTGAATCCAATAGAAAATGTTTGGAAGATAAATGGAGAAAGGGCTCAGAAAAGAAACCAAAAAAACCAGGATCACCTATGGGAGTTATTGAAAGACGAATGGAAGGGAATTACTGCTGATTTTTGCATGAAATTAATTAGATCATGTGGTCGACAATGCAGAGAAGTCATTAAAAAAAAAAGGGGGATGTTTACGAAATATTAAATTTTGTTGATATTTTGTTCACAATCAAGTAACAAGATCGTTCCTTAACTTTTGTCCAGTAGGTTATTTCCTTTGTTCCATATCTTTATTTAAAAAAACAAAACAAAAACTTATATAAATTTTTGTAACTTTGTATAATATTTATGCATTAAACCCTAATCTTTATTCGATAAAAATTTCATTGCTAATCATGCATTACTTTTTAAGTAATACACATGTCTTTGTTGTTTCCGTTTCTTATATTATGGCCGCTACTGTAAATATATATATATATATATATATATATATATATATATATATATATATGTGTGTGTGTGTGTGTGTATGTATGTATGTATGTATGTATATATAAGAAATATAGTTTTAAGGTGTGCTATATTAACAAACCAGGGATTCAGAAAGTCTTGGATGAGTCTATGTTTAAGAAAGTGTTTGGAATGATCACTAGTGATGGTGACATAATGCCTTCATGTTCAATAAAACACTGAACCATATCAACAACACTTCTACAAACCATTTGACGCATTTCAATATCAATTTCATAAAATTTATCAGTAACTGCTTGTTTTAGTTCAGAAATTGTTTTCAGTTCAACACTGTAAACAAGATCTTTGAGTACACCCCACAAGAAAACGTCTGGTGGTGTTAAGTCTGGTGATTGTGATGGTCACTCAATTACTCCCGTTGCTCAATTACTTCCTATCCATTTTAGATGAAGAAGGAAAAATAAAGTGGGTTGGGACATTACTTTTGTCGTGCCCTTTATAATAGTTGTAAACGTAGTCACAGAAAATATATTTTTTTCCACAGGAATTAATCAGAGTAGCCTCCCTTTATGCATTCATTAACAGTTTGCAGTTGATTATCCCCCTTTTTGGTTGATAGCTTTTTAAAATTTGTTTAACAGTTTCGAAGGATTCTTTTATTTTATTTGTTTATTTTTTTAACATAACTCGAGTTGCAGCACATTATTCCGGTCTTTAGCAGCAGGAAGATCATTTTTTCAAATTCTTGTAATTTTGACAGTATAACGAGAAAAATCTACCCGCATAGATGAAATAAGCGTTCAGTTTGAAATTCCCTGATCAATACACAAGGATGAAGGCCAAAGAGCACAACAGTCGAAATGTTGTCATAATAACAAAGATGAGGACAACATTGGCATTCGGACTAATGTAAACAAGGTAAATGAATGCAAAACTGATTTTAATTGATGCATAAAAAAAGAAAGAAAATGGCAGCTGCTCTGGGAACTTTTGCATGCAACTACATACATTTTATATATATTATATATATATATATATATATATATATATATTTGGGCACCTCGACGTGGTTTAATGGTTGGTAAGCTTGTCTTGCTAAATCAATTATGACCGAGTAGTGAGTTTGATCCTCGCTGGGTGCCACATACTTTTGGCTTTGTGCCATATCTAAGCCGGACTTAGAAAATTACTATATATAAGAAATATAGTTTTAAGGTGTGCTATGTTAACAAACCAGGGATTCAGAAAGTGTTGGATGAGTCTAATGCGGTTTACAAAGGTGTTTGGAGTGATGGTGACATAATGCCTCCATTCATCTTCCCACAGGGCCTCAGGCTCAACACTGAGGCATACAGAAAGTGCCTTAAAGAGGTAGTGCTGCCCTGGGTCAAGAGGGTGGCTGAGAAAGACCCTATGTCTGGCTACAGAATTCTGCACGATGACACGCAAGCAAGAGAACACAGTCATGGCTGTCAAACAATTTCTGTGACTGCATCACCCCTTACATCTGGCCACCAAACTCCCAAAAATGCAACCCCGTTGATTATTATATCTGCATGGAGGGGGAGACAGTTGAGCAAGAAACCAACAAAACTCCTTGTAAAAACCAAACTGAAGGAAAGGATTATGGCAGCACTCACTAACTTAAACAAAAAGGCCATCCAGAAGAGTTTCCGGAGATTCTGAAGTTGTCTGGAGGCTGTGGTTGGAGCTAATGGTGATTTTATTGAATAAATTTCAAGATATTTTTGTGTAATTTTGGTAAATATATCTGTTAAAATGAGATCTCCATGTTATTTTCATTTTTGTGTAGTTTAGATGACAGTTCATCCATCGCACCCTGTGTATAAAATAAAGTGGAGGAAGAGCAAAGACAAAAAAAAAAAAACAAAAGAAAAAAATAAGTTACTGTCCACAAAGTAATGGATCGTAAGATACAACACAAAAAAATGGTTGGGGCAATCAGTTATCACTCCTCAATCTTTGATTTGCTCTGAAGAACAAAGAGTGATAATTGGTTAGACTTTTTTTTGGAGGCGGGGGGTTGTCCTTTTTTGTTATATTTTTTAAACCACCACTTTAGGGTGAGTATTTTTTTAATTTTTAATCTTCCACCTTCATTTTAATATATCTGCATAGACATTTATTTATAATTTTTAAAATGTTCATTTATAAGGCCATAATTATTGATTTTAATAGATATCAGATTAGCATAGCAAAGATTACTTTTGTGAAGTTTTTAATTTAAAAGTCATAAATTAATAAACAGATATTATATATATTGTTGATAAATTTAAGCATTTCAATTTATATATTTGAATTTCATTTACATATATTATTAGGTTGGTGCAAAAATAATGACGGTTTTTGACGTATTTTTTAACGTCAAAAACAGTCATTATTTTTGCACCAACCTAAATTGAATTTTTTGCATGAAAACAATTTTAAAAAACCAATTGTGTTAAATGATTACTCTTTGATGTTTCAGTTAAAACTAATGCAGTCGCATTATAAAGGCGAATAGTTTTTTAAATTCATACAAAGGTAGATTTTAAGGAAATGAGAAGATGAGGACAATAGTCTGAATGTAAATGGTGAAAATAATGATAACTCCACATCTTAGAAATTGAGGCATTTAGAAATTAATCAAAAGGTTTGTTTACCTGAATAGATTCAGCCAATAAAAAAAATTTAGCAAGTATAGTAGGAATATTTTTGTTGACGTAAATGTGGTGGATGACTCTTAGCACCAAAGGCTCAGTTGGTGTCACACTCTGGACGTACACGCCTCTTCCAAATATGCTATTAAATGTGAGATAGACAACACCTGGTCCAATCTGCAATCAAAGGTATAGAAATATCAGAAATAACCATTTCAGGAGATTCGTTTTTGAACAAATAACGGATAATTCCATTTCACTCCCCCCCCCATTTGCAAAGAAAGGGGGGGATAAATTTTTTTATTTATTAATCCGACAGTATTTTATTACATGATTATTTTTAATTGATAGTTTGTATTTGAGTACACGCTTTGTTTATTTATTAAACAGTATATATATTTATTTCAATTTACTGGCCTGAATATTAGAGAAATCCTATGAGAAAAAAAAAGATGTACTTTGTGGTAGGATTTGAACTTGTGATCCTCTAAGACGGTGATTCTAAACCACTGGACATTAGGGTTGTGGTTTCCATGTTACATTACTGGGGTTCACACACACACAAAAAAAAAAAAAAAAAAAAAAAAAAAAAAAATTAGCGAATTTGGGTTTCACGGTAATATTTTCACAGACCATGGTGCATTTTCACTTTGGAATGGTTGTTCCAAATGAGAATTAAAATTTCTACAGTAATCTTCCTGTCCGTGGAACTCTCTTCCTCTTACTTGCTTCCCTGATAGCTATAATCTCTAACTATTCAAATGCGATGTCAATTGACTTCTCTAGATGCCTTGATCTATTCCCCATCCTTCTCGTCATCTTTTCCTCTTTCACGCTTCTTTACTCTTGTTTCCACTTTCTGTAACCCCTTGGGTGCTGGTGGCACTCCTGCCTTGCTTGGGGGTGAAAAACTTAAAAAAACAAAACAAAAAAAAAACTACACTATGTTAATATACTAAAAATAGAAACAACTCTAAAACTAACAGAAAATGAGATCAAGCAATGTAAGTTTTAGCATCCCTTTTACTCTACCAGACGTTTTGCTTGTAAAAGTTGAATAAAAACTGAGAAGGATATATAAAATTATACTAGGCATTGAAAGCAGATCCTCTCAGACCTGGTTATATGCTAAACTTACAATTGTTGAACTTTATTTTCTGGATCAAAGTTTTTAACTGAGAATTGATTATTAAATTGTCAATTAAGAAAAAAAAACAACAAAAAAAACCCCTAACATATTCAATATATAATAAAATAAATAAAACAGTTGAAATTAAATCTTTTAAAGATGCTTTAAGTTTTGTCCCAGAAATTATGTATCATCTTTAGACAGCAAGCAGCTTTAACAGGATTTTTTATCCTGTGAAGAAATCATTGTAAATAATCAGTCTTATTTTTTTTCCTTTTAATGACTTCAAATTGATTCTTTTGAGACAGTTTCAAATAAATTGGATTCTTTCATGCAATCATATTTTGTATATTTTAGCATAAATTAAATTCCATTTTAAAGTAAATAAATAGGTCATGTGATATTCCATAAAAATGAGGCCTATGAGTGGCCAAAATTGGATCACTCTAGAAATATCAGTTTCATAATTATCATCAATTTATTGATCTGTGTATAATATTGGAATGAACTTTAGGGCAAAATCTATCAGAATATTAAACAGATTTTTGTGTTCATGCCTTTCCTGTTGCTTTTCGCAGCCCATTTTACTGTACTACCAATAAGTTTGTAAATGGAAGTAGAACATGTTAAGTATAGGGATGATTACGTTCATGCCTTTCCTTTTGTGTTCATAAAGCCATTAAAAAAAAACGATAACAAAAAATAAATAAATAAATAAATGAAACAAAGATATTTACTTGTTTTGCATGAACATCCAAGTTGAGAACTTTGAAAGTGAATCCGAAGATTTTGAGATAGTGTTTCAGATGGAGGGAGGCTGTGTGTTCTTCAGGTGGTGGTTGTGGGCTCCATGCAGCCGTCCATGTATGTTTGACAAAGTCCCAAATACTCACATTCATATTCTGTAAGTCATTGCCAGCTACAATGCCTGGTCCATGCACTTGACCAAAATGGACAGTGTCAGCACCATTTAGAGGAATTTCCTTGAGAGACAAACAAAAAAAATGAAAATTATGAAAATATGGGGGGGGGGGAAGATCCTAAATCAAGTTATTTAATACAACAAAAATATTTGAAATGTTAAAAAAAAATTTTCCTGAATGAGATTTCTAATAGTTAACTATCACACTACAGTAGGACAAACAATAATTTTAGGCCTTTTAATAACAAATCATATAGCAAAGAATGGATGTGGTGGCCAGATAGTCTGGCTGAGTGAAAATAGGCCATAGAGAGAAGTTTCCTGAGAGTAAATGATAGGAATACCAGATCTCATTGGTCATTGTTTTTTGTTTTTTAAAAAAAAAAAAAAAAAAAAAAAAAAAAAAAAGCTAAAGGGTTAGGATTGAGATTTCCGGTTCCTTCTAAAGTGCACTTGCACTTTATACACCTAACGTTTCAGCCTAAACACTGATATTTACTATTTTTTTCTTTTTCTTTCCTTAATAGGAATATATACTTTCACACTCCTACCTAGCCTTTTGAACAGGAGTAGAGATTTATCCCTTGTTTTTTTTATTAAGTATTGGCTCCCAGTTCCTTCTAAAGACTTTTCATTTTCTTTCACTCCCAGTATCCCCTTGCGGCTTAGTGGCATTATTGCCTTGCTTGGGGTGAAATGATTAAAAAAAAATGTCAGTGTCATTATTCTCTCACATCAGGTATTTAAAAAAAAAAAGTCATAAATTGTTGCACAGTCTAGTTTTTGGGTGACTCTTACGGTGGTGGAAATAAATATAAAACCCCTCATGAAATTGTTAATAATTTTCTTATTACTGAACAACTTCCTCTGAAAATTTATGTGTGGTACTTAGATCCGATGGGTATTAGTATACATATTCGATTTTTATAACAACTTATCACCAAAAAAAGTTATTAACAAAACTTCCTTTTCGAAGGTGGAAATAATTATAAGACAGTTTTGAAAATTTGCATATCTGGTTTACTTCAGAATGCCAAAGGAAGAATAAGTGTATGAGCAGATTATAAAAAAGACGCTTATCATTATTTTAAGACACGTGTCCTATTTAAACATTTCATAATTGAATACAGTTACTGCAAAATGTCTAGGAACCCCCTCCTCTTAATGAAAATGAAAAAGGTCAAATTTCTTTCCTATAAACTGGAAGGAAAATCTCTAATTTTCATTGCAAGAGAACAGTCGAGGTCCCGAACAATTGTGAGAAATTATCTAAAGCACCCTGAATCGTATGGCACCAGAAAACGTCCAGGTCATTCACCTGAAATTACAAATGCAGCCAGACGTCGACATTTTCGAGAAGCTTCTAAAGGACAATCAAGCTCAAGAGATCTCAAAAATCTCAGAATTTACCCATCACTCCAAGAAGAGTTTGTCAACTTTTCCATGAATCGCCAAATCTCGTGTATCGAAACAGGAAGACAGCTCCTGTTTCAACTGCTAAACACAAGAAGATGCGCATAGATTGGGTAAAGAAAAAAGTAATATGGGCAAAGGAGAAATGGGAAACCATGGTGTTTTCTGATAAGAAAAAGTTTAATTTGGATGGGCCCGACGGCTACCAGTGTTATTGGCATGATTTAAGAAAGGAGAAGCAGTTGTTTTCAAAAAGACCATTTGGAGGAGGATCTGTTATGGTTTGGAGAGCTTTTTCTACGTTTGGAAAGGCTGATTTAATATTGATGGAAGGGGAACAAAACTCTGCTCGATATATCAATGTGTTGGAAAAAAAAGTCTAGACGCCAATAATGCCATTTTTTCAACAGGGCAACGCAGCCATACACACTTCTAATCTCACGAAAAACTGGTTTAAAACAAAAAATATTGAAGTTTTGGACTGGCCCACTAAGTCTCCAGATTTAAACCCAATAGAAAATTTGTGGGGAATTTTGTCAAGAAGAGTATACAAAAATAAACGTCAATTTGAAGATAGAGAAACTTTAAAATCTTGCATTAAACAGTAGTGGAATGAAATTCCACTTGAAACTTTCAGAAAACTTATTGATTCAACGTGGCGTATTGAAGTATTATAATTGAAAGTGAATAAATGTAAATATTGAATTTTGTACAATTTTGCTGTTAAATACAAATTTTGAAAACTGTTTTATGCTTATTTTCACCCTCGAAAACGTATTTTTCTTAATTTTTTTTGTGGAAAGTGGTTATAAAATCGAATATGTATACTAATACCATTGGATCTAGGTACCACATACAAATTTTCAGAGGAATTTGTGTAGCAATAAGAAAATTATTAACAATTTCATGGGTTGTCTTATATTTATTTCCACCACTGTATTTGTTGCTTAAGATGAGGCTCAAAATGGCTGCCACCTCAACTGAATTTGTATCAAAAAAATAGACAATTATAAATATTTTGACATGCTTCCATTTGCAAAATTACAAAATTATCGTCTATCGAGGATTCAGTTATTACTTATGCACATATCTGGTAATTTAGAGATGCAGATTATCTTCCTTAAGGAGACTAGTGTTAAGTGACAGCCTATTGGTAGTATTTATTTAGTCTCCTCATTGAGATGGGTTTAATGTGAGGAACCCGAACATGTATACTTGGGCCAGGGGAAAAAAATTGTCCAGCACCCGTGACTCTTGGTTTTGCTGGCATCGGTATGACTACCAATCCCCTCTCTCTTGTGCAATGAGTGGTAGCAACTGTGGGCAGCTATTACCCGGGACTGGGCACCTCACAGTATTTTTCCCCAGCTGTGTCCCTGCCCGTAGACAGTGTCATAACCGAGTCAAACTATGCTCGAAGTCAGAGATGATAATCCTACCCGGCATGAGCCGCAGAAGGTGTAAAAGCCTGTTGGTGAGGATACTTCAGTTGCTGCTTTGATCCTGAAGAAGACAAATGTGGCAGTTAGCATCAGTTTAGTGGACAAATGAATGCCATGTGTCTTAAACAAGAACATAAAAGATATCACCAGAGCTGTACTGTGCCTCTCCTAGGAACATTGTAAGTAAAAACTTTTATTTATCCATCCCATCAAATGCTGCTCGCTTTTTCTCACGAGCGTTTTAAATTTCTGACCAATATATAATAGCTGGCCACTCGTATTCGAGAATACCAGTCTACTACTGCGCAATATCCAGGCGGTAAAAAATATGGTGTCTTGGACGAAAAGAAGTCTATTAGTGCCTGTCTCATTTACGTAGGATTTTCCACGAAGGTGGTTGTTCAGGGAATGGAAGAGGTGGTAATCTCTTGACACAAAGTCTAGGGTGTAAGGTGGATGGCACAGTATCTCCCAGTCAAGTCGCCGTATGATATCCCTGGCAATCCGCGACACATAAAGCCTGGCATTGTCATGGACAAACAGTACACCCTTGCGATTAACCAATCCTGGTCCCTTCTTTAATGTCTGTTGCAAACGTTCCAATTGCTGTGAGTACAGATCTGCAGTGATGGTTTAACCTGTTGGTAGCAGCTCAGTCTACCATTTGTCGACTAGTCTACAAGGTACAGAGCATGATCTTGTGTGGGTCTAGAGGTGGTCTTCTGGTGTGAGGCACATGGTCTCGTGGTGACAACCAATGTTTGACACGCACGGTAGTGTCATAATGGACCCACTTTTCGTCACTGGTGAGCACTCAATCAAATATGAATACATTGCGGTGCCGAGAAAGGAACGAGAAACAGACTATCACTCGTTACTTGTTGGCTTCCGACAGTGTATGGGGTACCAACTTGCTCAACTTGTACGCATTCTCTATACAGCACAGGTGAAGTCTGTTTCATCGGAAACCGGGAAACGTTTTGCAAGTTCACCGCAGGTTTAGCTGTTGTCCTCGAAAGCCGCCTCAGGGCCTCATTATCCAGGACCTGTGGACGGTCATTGCGGGCTTCAGCACAAAGGGACAGATTTTCTGGCCTGAACTTCTGAAACCAATTCCTGGAGGTGCGTTCACTCACAGCATTATGACCAAAGGTTTGATGTATTCGGCGACTTTATGCGGCTGCGGACATGTGTCCACCTTAAAGTTATAAAGCAGGCAATCTCGAATCAAGCTTCTTTGACACCGCCATGTTTCTTCGACGCTATGACTGATGTGTTTGCACAGCATACCTGAATTGGTCAAGAGCAATATCCCCACCTCTAGCCCTTTCCTGGCAAGAGACACACTCATTTGCGTATCGGTGATCACTTCTTACCACACGACGTAAAAAACGGCAAGGACATTTTTCTTACCTTATACATGTAATAAAAAAAAAAAGAAAAAAGAAAAAAAAAAAAAGAAATCCGTTTCTTAGTTTCAAGACGTTCACAACTGTGTAGCCATACAAATCAACTGAATGGATTTGTTTCATTAAAAAGATAACTAACTTTTATTTCCTATTCAGTTGCATTTTATTCTTTCATCGCAAAAAAAAATTGCTTTTCATTTTTTAAAGCAATTACAGAACACGTGTGTTTGTTTGAAGCACACCCGTCCTGAGTAAGACGATAAACTACGTCCAACAGCAAAGCCTCTGATCAGGAGGTTTTGAGGAGCGTGGAACCGCCTCTTAATTGATGATATTCCCAGGTTCACCCTGACCCGGGGTAGTAGCACCTGTTAGGGTCCCAGCTCTGGGCAAATAGTCAACCCACAAACTCGGGTCAAAACACTATGAAAATGTAAAAATAGGTTTTAATACCAGAAATACTTTGTAAAAAATTATTACCAGCAATACATTTTGGAAAAAATATTACCAGCAAAGGAAAATTCTTACAGAAATAGATTTTTGAAGGAAAACAATATTACCAACAATGAAAATTTTGTCTGCATTAAATAACCCATTCAGGTTGATATACCGTAAAACAAAAACAAACCAATTGAAGCACACAGATTTATCAAAGACAAAACTTTTAAACTGCTGTAAAACTGTTTATATATTTCTGAAGATGAAGCATTTTAATTATTTACATTGTTCCGACTGCTGCCCTCATTTTCGTTGCCATATACACGACGTTTCGGCCGTTGTACGCTCCAGCCTTCTTCAGGTGATTAGAATTTCGAACTAAACCTTTTATTTCGACCACCGGGTTAGATTGCTCTAGTTCCGTGTGCCATGCCTCTTCCGGATGTCTCAGTATCAGCTATCTCCCTTTAAATCAACTCTCCAAGTTTTAAACATCGTGAATATGGCAACGAAGATGAGGACAACATTCCGAACAATGTACTTTCCTGTTCATTCTTTACTTTTCAATAAATTTGTGCAAGTTTAAGCAAAACCGCAGAAAAATTAAAACCTCTCTAACGTATAATGGCACTTGTTGCCATTGAATTTACTACTACATTATTATTAAGCTATACTAATTTTCATGAAATATTGCTCGATAAGAAATAAAAAATAAAATTAACTCGAATCATTTAACCAACTAGAACATTCCTCTACATATAGAGGGGATGTGTGGGGTGTTTTTTTTTTTTTTAATTAGATTATCATTTTTTTTTATTTTATTTAATTAGATTATTATTTTTTTATTTTATTTAATTAGATTATCATTTAATAGCTCTACTCCCGTGATTTCTTTAAATAATCTATTAATGTTATTGTCTTAATTAAATTTCACGCATATATGAACAGAAACTTTGTAACTGGTAAATTTGGTTTTGTGTGGAGTCTTTTAAAGAGGCAAATTCACCATATTCTGTATTTTTCAGTCTGTAACTTGAAATTTTTTTCTCTCGATCGGTCTGTATGTGAACACGAAAAATATACACTTCATTTTTTCTTTTTTTTTTTCCTGTATCTGTTTAACCTACCCCCACCCCCAGTCCCAGTCCCAGTCCATCCGGCCAAAGGTAAGGGAGAGTTGGGTATGAAATTTGAAAGATAATTCCTCTTTCTAAGTGACACCAACTTACCAAAAGCCGAGACATTTGGCTAATTAGAACTTTTCTCTAGACACAGTAACGCGTGTTCACGTTTTTAATTTGTTTACTTAACTTTTTCCTCTCCCTAGTCTTTAATAAAATAAATTACCAATAATAAAGATTTTTTTTTTTCACTTGTTTTCATTTTATTAGGTAACAACTTATATTAAGTGAAAATTCAATGGGGGACGGCGTATACATCATTATCCCTACCTAAATTCATAACTAATAATTCCTCGTGCTTTATATGTCTAACTCCTCTACCAACATTTCCAGATTTTATTTACTAATTTTTTCCTTAATAGGTATAGATACGTTCACCTGTCGCCCAATTCAAACTCCTTCCTCGTCTTTTGAACAGGAGCAGAGATTTATAGTGGATCTAAGAAGGCTGCGTGAATATTTTAATATCTCGCTATCAATGAAACATGCAAAATCCACAAACATAAATTTAAATAAATAAATAAAAAAAATCAAATGATAACGATATTCAATTACAACAAAAAGGATTTGTTTGGAACAACAAATATATTTTTATAAACATAATATTACAATTTTGTTTTGTAAAGATGTGTGCGAAAGCTTGATCAGAGTATTTTAAAGAGAAAATGTCTTGTTGCTGGTTTGGAAATGTTTCGTACGTACGTGCATGTGTGCGTGTATGAATATAACCGCAATGGTGTCGTAACGCAGTTTCCTTTAAGGTTACATTTTTGTAGGCGAATGAAATCAAGAAAGAAAACTGAAAGAACAAATTTGTGTCTGATATTTATAATTAACGTAATCACGTGACAGGTTCCCGGAAAAGAACCGGGAAAACTTGACTTGGTCACACTCTGGAAAAAGATTTGTACGTGGGTGGATTGCAACGCCCACTTGTGCGTTTATTGACCAATTAGAAGTTGAGATTTCCTGAAAATATGTATGAAGCTGCGTAAGCTCATTGATCCACTTTTTGTACAAAATTCAACATTGATAAGAAAGTGGTATCGGGATGCTATAGATTTTTCCCAGGCTTCCTGTTTGGGAGTGAGGGGTTCCGGTTCCCTCTTCTGGGAGCTTAAGAGTGGCTGTCATTTGTCGATATGGCCGTCTGGAGGCTACGATTTTTCATATTGACTGTACAGTGTTGGCAGTTTTCTAATTGCTGTATCCAGACTAAGAACTAGGAGCCCGAACACTTTGGCAGAGCTTAGAGAAGCTGCTCTGGTCGATAGTCGCATATTATCGGGGCTCTTGCAGTGTCATATCGCGCATAGATAGTTTTTTCTGAAAGCATTTCCAGTAGGAAACTCCGAGGGAACACTATACTGTAGTCTTCGTCATCTATTATTTGTGATCTCTGCAGTTTTAAAAAAGTTTATCATGTGAATACAGCGATTAATAAAAATAAAAAATAAATAAAGCAGATGTCACCCCCCCAACCCCCCCCCCAAAAAAAAACAGCAAAGCAGCTCAACCTTTCTTTCTCCAACATTCGTCGTATTCCTACCAATTTCTGCAGTGTAGAATCATTTCTCTTGGAATGTTCTTTAGACATCCTAACTCTGTGAAACTTAACTTAAACTCTTCAGACTCCACTGCTGAATTATGTTCTTGGCTATCTTCCTCTCTATCGAAAGGATTAAAGTTAAAATTTATAGCCTCGTTGTCTATGTGTAAATCTCCCAATGGCAAGGGAATTTTTTTTTTTTTAATTTTGAAATTATTCTTATATGTGTTTCTGTCTAACTAATAAACATGGATAGTTATCTGTTTCCTTTACCGTTCCCTTTATTCTCAGAAATTAAATAGAATATCTGACAGTATAAATAAATAAATAACTCCCTCTCTCTATATATATATCTTTGTGCTTGTTGAGTTCAATGCTCACTATGCCAGGTGGCTTCATCACTCTAATCACACTGAACTAGCCAACATCCAAACACTGAATTTCCCATTTGTTCGTCACAGATTAGTTTCCCTAATAATTCTGACAAGCAGGTTTCTTTATTTGATCTGGACTCATGTCACGCTTTGCATCTCCGTCTTTTTGACAACTGACCACGCGGCAGTTTCTGTAGATTCCGCTCATCTATTAGGCAAGAACCCCACTTAACCACAGGACATCTTTTTGTTACCAACGCAGCGACTGAGACTTCTTCCGTGATTTTCTTTGCGACACCCCTTGGAATGACATTTTTAATCTTCCCGTTGAAAATTGTGTCACCAAGGTTAATCAATAGCTCTTGAATATATCGAACCCGATTGAAATTGGAACTCTGCTCTCCGATTTCTAATTTTAAGCCGTTATCCATTGCACCACCCGCACATTCAAGCTTACAGCACCTGGTATACTTAAAGCAGTCAACCAATCTAAGTAGTGACCAGATTCGACGTTACTGAACTTCGGTCGTATGCGAATCGGTGTTTGTATGTAATATGGCTGTAAGCCTTCAAAACTTAGAAACGCCCGGCTTTCAAAGTCGCTCGGTCTGCCAATCACGGCTAAGAATAAAACTTGGCTATGAATGGCATAAAAAGAGTCTGTTCGACATACCCTGTAGCAGTTTGCTATTGTCATATGGTGGACTCCTGTCGTATTCGACGTATGAGGGTCAAGCAGTTCAGTCCCTAGAAACACCAGCACATATGATTTGTATTTACTTGACTCCCAACGGAGTCAGGTTATGACACAAGGTCAGTTTTTAACGTGGGGACCCGAGTGTCTTCACTCGGGCCGCTGGTCTTAGCTAGTTATAGCTGGTATTAGCTTGTCCAAGCTGGTCAGAGACGGTCCAAGCTAGTCATAGCTGTGATACTACCAGTGCAAGGACGGATCCCTGTGACCGGTAAGTATCAGAATGTGTATACCACACGAGAGCGTGATTTACAACCAGCACATATGATTTGATTGTAGCGGTGAAGGCTTTGTGCAGAACCAACCACATGTCATCATATACAAAATATAGAATTAAATGAAGATATACGTAAGCAAGTATGAAAATCTGGACAGCATATTAATCAATATCTCATTTCCATTGAGTTAAATATTGTTTTACTATTTGTATGTTGTATGAATCCCCTTACCTCGATATGTGCATTGACATGATGTTCAGTTCGCCCTTTATACACCCAATCACCTTTCATCACTTCTTCGATTTCAGGTATTGTCCACGTGGGGTCAATACCTTCGGCATGATACCACAGGTAAACCCAACCGTTGGCCTCTTGAATGGGCCAGGATTTCACCCGAGCAACATCAGGAACTGAAAAAAAAGAAGGGCAAAAAACAATGTTATAAAACAAGTTACACTCCAACTTATGTGGGGCGGTTCTTCATCTAACCCACATTCTCCAAATCAGTAATTTGTTTGGTCAGTGAGTGGCAAAGTCTTTTCAGTAAAATCTTTATATGAAGAATAAAAAAAGCAAGCAAAAAGCAATGTACAAAAAGCGGAGATTGAACATTCGCAGGAAAATAATTCAGAAAAAAAAAAGGGTGTGTGTGTGTGTGTGTGTGTGTGTGTGTGTGTGAGTGAGTGAGTGAGAGAGTGAGTGAGAGAGAGAGAGAGAGAAGTTTTGTCACAATGGGAACAATGCTAAAGACGATGATCAACAGATGAAAAGAAATGGAAAACTCAATAGAAAATAATCCACTAAAAGCAGCTAGGAGTGAAATCCTCGGAGCTGAGAGTATTTACACGTGTGGATAGATCTGAAGAGGTTGATAGAGAGAGAGGTGTTTAGAAACGTTCAAAGAGAGAGAGAGAGGTGTTTAGAAACGTTCAGAGAGAGAGAGAGAGAGGTGTTTAGAAACGTTCAGAGAGAGAGAGAGAGAGGTGTTTAGAAACGTTCAGAGAGAGAGAGAGAGAGAGAGAAAGAGAGAGGTGTGTTTAGAAACGTTCAGAGAGAGAAAGAGAGAGGTGTGTTTAGAAACGTTCAGAGAGAGCGAGAGAGAGAGAGAGAGAGAGGTGTGTTTAGAAACGTTCAGAGAGAAAGAGAGAGGTGTGTTTAGAAACGTTCAGAGAGAGAGAGAGAGGTGTTTAGAAACGTTCAGAGAGAGAGAGAGGTGTTTAGAAACGTTCAGAGAGAGAGAGAGAGAGAGAGAGGTGTTTAGAAACGTTCAGAGAGAGAGAGAGAGAGAGAGGTGTTTAGAAACGTTCAGAGAGAGAGAGAGGTGTGTTTAGAAACGTTCAGAGAGAAAGAGAGGTGTGTTTAGAAACGTTCAAAGAGAGAGAGAAAGAGAGAGGTGTGTTTAGAAACGTTCAGAGAGAGAGAGAGAGGGAGAGAGGTGTGTTTAGAAACGTTCAGAGAGAGAGAGAGAGAGAGAGGTGTGTTTAGAAACGTTCAGAGAGAGAGAGAGAGAGGTGTGTTTAGAAACGTTCAGGGAGAGAGAGAGAGGTGTGTTTAGAAACGTTCAGAGAGAGAGAGACAGAGGTGTTTAGAAACGTTCAGAGAGAGAGAGAGAGAGAGAAAGAGAGAGGTGTGTTTAGAAACGTTCAGAGAGAGAGAAAGAGAGGTGTGTTTAGAAACGTTCAGAGAGAGAGAGAGAGAGAGAGGTGTGTTTAGAAACGTTCAGAGAGAGAGAGAGAGGTGTTTAGGAGAGAAAGAGAGAGGTGTGTTGAGAGAAAGAGAGAGGTGTGTTTAGGAGAGAAAGAGAGAGGTGTGTTTAGGAGAGAAAGAGAGAGGTGTGTTTAGGAGAGAAAGAGAGAGGTGTGTTTAGGAGAGAAAGAGAGAGGTGTGTTTAGGAGAGAAAGAGAGAGGTGTGTTTAGGAGAGAAAGAGAGAGGTGTGTTTAGGAGAGAAAGAGAGAGGTGTGTTTAGGAGAGAAAGAGAGAGGTGTGTTTAGGAGAGAAAGAGAGGTGTGTTTAGAAACGTTCAGAGAGAGAAAAGAGATAGAGAGAGAGAGGTGTGTTTAGAAACAGAGAGAGAGAGAGAGAGAGAGATAGAGGTGTGTTTAGAAACGTTCAGAGAGAGAGAGAGGTGTGTTTAGAAACGTTCAGAGAGAGAGAGAGAGAGGTGTGTTTAGAAACGTTCAGAGAGAGAGAGAGAGAGAGAGAGAGGTGTTTAGAAACGTTCAGAGAGAGAGAGAGAGAGAGGTGTGTTTAGAAACGTTCAGAGAGAGAGAGAGAGGTTTGTGTGTAGAAGTGTTCAGAGAGCGGTGTTTGTAGAAACGTTCAGAGTGAGAGGGAGAGAGAGAGTTGTGTAGAGGGAGAAGAGAGTTGTGTAGAGGGAGAAGAGAGTTGTGCAGAGAGAAGGAGAGAGATTTGGTAGATACGTTATCTGAGAGAGAGAGAGAGAGAAAAAGAAATGGTTGAGACAAGTGAGAGATGTTAACCGTGATAAATATCTTGCCTGATATGTTTTCTGTTAACTGGACAGCCTCAGGAAGTGCCCCCTTTTGACGTTAAAAGGAGACTTCCGAAAATAAATTAACAACATTACGAGTTGTTGTTTTCTTTCAACAATCTTCGCAAACAAGGAAGGAAGCAAGGAAACACAAAGCGCGATCTTTATCTTTTAATGTTCTCTTGAACAACAAGACAATATATATATATATATATATATATATATATATATATATATATATATAGAAGTTCTTAAAAGTTGGCTGTTTGTGAAATGTCTGCTCCATAGAGAAAGAATATTAATAATTGTTTTGGTCCGTCCATAGCACATAATTGTTTCTCGTTGCTAGCAAAAATAAAACAATGCAAATAAAAATATGGATTGATTTAAAAGAATGGTCTTAACTACACATGAAGATTTGAGAAATTCACAAGACGACGCTATAATCTGAAACTATTCATTTTTATTTCACAAGTAGCCTCTTTCTTATTTGCCAAAGTGGACATTTGAAATCAGGAATTTTCTAATTAAGAAAAGATCATACTGATCGGTTGTTCTCAAACATTTGATTGAGAATTCAATCTTCATTGGTTCCCTATTTTGGTAGCCTTGAGTCAAACTATGATGAAGAAAAACATTTTAGAAGCAATTATATAATTGTTATAAATAAGATTTTACACCCATATCACTTGTAGAATTATTATGCCCAAATCATTGAAATCTGTAAGTCTAGCATAGATATACCAGCAGTTTACAGCGATTGAAATTATTAAATTATATAATAAAGTTTCAATTATTTCCAAAAGATACATATTTTGAGAGAGAGGGAGAGTGAGAAAGAAAAAGTGTCACAAAGAGAGAGTGAGAGTGATTGTCACAGAGAGAGAGAGAGAGAGAGTGTGTCACAGAGAGAGAGAGAGAGAGAGAGAGTGTGTCACAGAGAGAGAGAGAGAGAGAGTGTGTCACAGAGAGAGAGAGAGAGAGAGTGTCACAGAGAGAGAGAGAGAGAGAGTGTCACAGAGAGAGAGAGAGAGTGTCACAGAGAGAGAGAGAGAGTGTCACAGAGAGAGAGAGAGAGAGAGAGAGAGAGTGTGTCACAGAGAGAGAGAGAGTGATTGTCTCAAAAAGAGAGAGAGAGAGAGTGTCTCAAAAAGAGAGAGAAACAGCTACCTGACTCCGTTTTATACAGGGAATTTTTGACCGAGCCTACGGGCTCGGATACTCCACACTAAATTCGGCCTTGTGCCACATTCTCCTGCAGTTGGCGATTCATTGTGAAATTCAGTTGACTACTTCTACGTACCGCAGGCGAATCTTATGTATTTGTTCGTTTCCTAATTATTATCTTTCATCACCAAACTTCGTGTGATTATTCTATTAAGTAATCTTCCCTAGGTTAGAACAATTAGGAATTAGCATATATGACAAACATAAAAGGCAAACGATGTAAAAGACTATAAGTAAACGGCACAAAAACAGATAAAGAAACAAATAAAACGGGAAAACACGTCACAAAAATGCAAAAGCAGCAGCAAAAACAACAAAAAATGAAATAAAATAAAAAAATTGAAGCAGCAAAAAACGAAACTAAAAAAAAAAAAGCAAACAAACAAAAAAAGCAAAACAAACAAAAAAAGCAAAACAAACAAAAAAAGCAAATAAAGCTATGCAAATTTATATTGTAACTAAAGCATAGATAGTGTAAGTAGGGATCTTTCTATTGAGATATAAATGGACAACTATGGAACTTGAATGGAGATGCAGCGAGCGGTTGTTCCTCAAAACTGTATTTAAGACGGCAATGTCGCTAAATATCGAATAATTTATGCAACGGCTAACATGTAAGACGATTTGATAACGTAAAGAGTTCAATCCTTACTAAATTACTACTCTAGTCTCGTGAAGTTCTAAGCTAAGTTTAAAATTGATTTTCAAATCAGGCACAAAATCTTCCAATTCACATTTGGCCTTGGATACTGCACTCGGGTTAGTAAATAATGAGCAATACTTACTTTTATCGGAGTAGGGAATATAAGTACATTTGCCGTCGTCCCCTCGGAATCGCCACCCATGGAACGGACACTCGATGCAGTTGCCAAAGACTCTGCCCCCGACGGCCAGGTGAGCGCCCAAATGAGGGCAGTACGCGTCAAGCGCATGGGGATTGCCTTTGTCATCACGGAATACTGCAAAGTTGAGACCTGCCAAAAAGAATAAAACAAAAATTACTAAGATGGCTGTTGTGGTTCTTTATTAACATAATTACACCATGTAAAAGCCCCGGTGTCTTGGGTTGAACAACGATATTCTGTGTTACAAGTTGATGAGAAATTTACTCAATTACATTATGTGCGCTTTTGAGGAAGGGGGAGGTGAACTGAAATAAGTTTCATTATATATCTCAGTATTTTTGAGACAATCGAATGGCATATATATATATATATATATATATATATATATATATATATGAGAAAGAGAAGGGACGCAGTGAAAGAGAGAGAGAGTATGTGGAAGAAGGGACGCATGGTGAGAGAGAATACGTGAGAGAAGGGACGCATGATGAGAGAGAATACGTGAGAGAAGGGACAAAGTGAAAGAGTATGGGAGAGAGTGTGTGTTAAAGAAGGGGTGCAGAGAAAGAGAGAGAGAGATAGTGTGTGTGTGTGTGTGTTATCGTGGGGGAAAGAGAGAGAGAGAGTATGGAAAAGAAGGGACAGAATATCTGAGAGAAGGGTCGCAAATAGAGAGAATGTGTGAGGCTAGACAAGGGATGCGGAGAACGAGAGAGACAGTATGTGTGCGGGGAGTAGAATAGGGACGCAAGAGTGTGTGAGTGTGTGAATAGAGCGGAGAGAGAGTGTGTGGGAAAGAAGGGACGCAGAAAGAGTGAAAGAGAGGAGGCGTAGAGTTAGGTGAGAGAGGGTGTAGCGAGAGAGAGAGAGTATGTGTAAGAGAGAGAGAGAGAGAGAGTATGTGTAAGAGAGAGAGAGAGAGTATGTGTAAGAGAGAGAGAGAGAGAGTATGTGTAAGAGAGAGAGAGAGAGAGTATGTGTAAGAGAGAGAGAGAGAGAGTATGTGTAAGAGAGAGAGAGAGAGAGTATGTGTAAGAGAGAGAGAGAGAGTATGTGTAAGAGAGAGAGAGAGAGTCTGTAGAATAACATTGATTACATAATTCTGAATGTACCAAATTTGACTGAAGAGAAAATTCAATTTGGAGGTTTCTTCCGAGTTGGTTAGGCTCGTTAAAACTAATCTACTCCGACGAAGGAAAATGATCTTTCCCAGTTATTTAGAGGAGAAAAAAAAAAAAAAAAAAAAAAGTAAAAAGAAAAATGCACTAGGTAATTTCATCGCATGAGGGCTCAATGTTATAAATTTCTGATGAGCTGACATTATATAAACTTGTCTGTACTTACGTGTCTACTAATCAGTCTTTGTTATATTGTTTTATTCTCATTTATTGCTGTATTTTTAGTTTCCGATTACATTTCTACCCTGTCGTTCACTTCCATTGAACAAAGAAGGAACATTAAATATTTAAAAAGCAGAATTAATACAAACCGCCAGCATCTCCACATCAACATTCTTATCTTTCTTCTGTCATCAATTCCACGTTCTGTGTTTTTTTTCCTATTATAAACCCCTTCTATTCTCTGCTCCATTTATTCGAAACGGAGTCGTTTTGTAGAATGGGTGAACTAGGCGATATTCTCCCGTGCAATTTACAAGGCACAGACAGTGACTTTATCAAACTGGCGGAGTGCCTACCAAAATTACTAAGTACAGTTACTAAAAGGACCCTCTCCAAATTATTTTATTTTTATTTTTTTTTTTAAATAAACTTCGGTCATGTGCATCTTCCGCAGTAGCATCACTTATTGTATTTACGACCCTCTGCCCCACAAAAGAACAACAGGAAAAAACCCCCCTTTTTTTTTTTTTAAATTTAACGGTCAGTTTTGATAATAACTATCTTATAATTCTGTTCGTCTCTCCCTTTTTAGCACGCGCTGCCAATACCTCATAAATAATGAACTGTTCCGTTTTGGTCACATGGAAAAGATATAGGGGTGTGTGAGTGAGTGAGAGTGTGTGCGTGCGTAAGTGAGAGAGAAACAGGTGTTGTGCTCCCGCCAATATCTCATAAATAATGGACTATTCCGTTTTGATCACATGGAAAAGATGTGTGTGTGTGTGTGTGTGTGTGTGTGTGTGTGTGTGTGTGTGTGTGTGTGTGTGTGTGAGAACGAGCGTGAGTGAGAGAGTGCGCGTGCGCGTGAGTGAGAGAGGAGACAGGCGGTGTCCTCCTGCCAATATCTCATAAATAATGGACTATTCCGTTTTGATCACATGGAAAAGATGTGTGTGTGTGTGTGTGTGTGTGTGTGTGTGTGAGAACGAGCGTGAGTGAGAGAGTGCGCGTGCGCGTGAGTGAGAGAGGAGACAGGCGGTGTCCTCCTGCCAATACCTCATAAATAATGGACTATTCCATTTTGATTGCGTGGAAAGAGGGATCAGAAACCATTTCGTTGAAACATCTTTTTCCGTGAAATGGTAACAGTTGTCAAATTCAGATCTTTTTCATTTGTACCCTCTTCTTAAAATACCAACCGACATTCATATTTACAATTGCTATTGTAATATTTTGTCAAAGTTGTTATGCTCAAAAATGTAACAATGCGATAGATGGATTTCTACGAATATTTTATTGTTGTAGAACTCGCCATAAGCTTATTCAATCATTAACTTAATTATTAATATTAATTAAAAACTTAAAATCAATAAATAAAAAAAGTGAAATGTTCACAAGTACTTTTAGTAATAATATTCATCAGAGTGACTGTTTGAAATTTAGTTTCATGGTCAAATTTTCTTAAAAGTCACTTCACCTTCTATTGTAGAAATGATACTTAAAATTAGTGAAATCTGCGATTCTTTAAGTTATTTCTATGGATATGTAACATAACATCTTGTGTTACGTTTAAGTCTTATTTTTTTGCAAGTACGATTGGCTGTCGGGAACGTATTTGTGAGTCATTGTGTATTTAGAAATAGCAGTTGATATATCGCATGGCAAATCTGAGTTTTACATATTCTGGCAATGAATCGGAGAGTGAGTCAAGATAATTTCAAGATGGTGACGAAGACAGCGGAAGGAGGATTGCCTTAAAGTGAATGACAAAATATCTCGCGGAAAATGTCTTTGTCAGGATTTCTTTTTTTATCACACGAGCAGTAAATTGGACATCGATTTAAAAATTCATAGATGGTGAAGAAAGACAGAGAAAATAATCATTATTCTGGACTGACTGACCAGATTTTTTCGCTGATATGACATCACAAACATCCAGATTCCTAAGAAAACTTTAACGCTTCCCTAAGGTTTGGATCCTTTCGGAGAGCGCATATTTTTCTTGAATAAGATTTCTCGAATATTCAGGCCGGTAAACGAAAATAAATAAATATGCTGTTTAAACAAATAAACGGAATGTCGACTCAGATATGAGTATCAACTAAAAATAACATTTAAAGTGATTTAATCTGTTAGAATAATAAATAAAAAAAATCCATTACTTCTTTAAAAATTGCTCTGTTTACGTATAAATGCGAAACTGAGCAGACATTAAATTTCGAGAATCCAAGACGATGATTTCACTTAAAAGGCACTATGCAGCTAGACTTGATCGGCAAAAAAAAATTGTGGTCGTGTCGGTGTAAGCATATATAAGCCCTATTACAAAATAGCTATTATACAAAATTTAATAAACCGTGTAAAAGTTAACTCTTCCACGGAAAAAAAAAAAATTCTACACGGAATCAAAAAGATTAAGCAAACGCATTAATAATGATTTTCCTAATTATATCGTTGAAGAAATTAGACGAGCCATTAGAAATATTAATATAAATAAAAAAGAACATAATACTTCCTCAAATAACCCTAAATATATCAACTTACTATATAGTAATCAACTGCATTCCAACTATAAACAAAATGAAAAAATCTTTAAAAATCTCATAGGTACTAATAGTTGATGAGGATAACAGTCCGAACAATCTACCCCGGTGTACGAAATAAAAGGTTCAGATCGAAGTTCCAATCATCCGAAAAAGTCCGGAGCGTATAACGGCCGAAACATCGTGAGTGTGGCAATAACGATGAGGACAACAGTCGGAACAATGTAAATAATGTAAATAATTACAATACCTCATCTCAGAAATATAGACAGGTACTAATATATTCCACACTAACACCAATATACTAACACAATGAAAATAATAAAAAAAACTTCAAATTCTCGAGATCTTCTACATAAAAACAACCAACACTGAACAAAATTTATTACGAGTATAGTAGCAATGTTTTAAAATGCATTTCAATAACATTTAACGCCATGTTGCATTTTTACAATCTTTAGTTAGCTCCCTTACATTGTAGACGCGTTTTTATTTTTTAAATAAAAAAACGAAAAACAAAACAACAAAAAAAAAAAAAACAAACCCGAAAACATCTTAACTACAACAGATAAATTTAAAATAATTAAAATAATTATAACAGAGCGCGTTCAGGTGTGTTTACAAAAATCACCATCGCAACGATAACAGTTACAATAAGTTTGTCTTCGTAATTCACCCCCTTGAGGATGATCTCGGAGATCGAAAGTACTTGGGATAACAAAAACTACGGCGCTATCCTTGATAAATTTCAACTTTAAGAACTAGAAAGGATTCTTATAAATATAGACATAATAATATGTCTATATTATTCAACGAAAAATGAATGAAGATATGCTGCACACACACTATATATATATATATATATATATATATATATACACACACACACACACAAGTATATCACTTGATAAGATACCAGAAGTGTTGAAACAAAATGTTTATTTTTATAGTGATTTTACAACATTTTTATGTTATAATTTTCGAATAAATGATTATATTTGCTCTACTCTATGTGTATTGAGCACTCTTAAGAATAGTCTTTGTTGGTTATTGGAATCTATTTCCGTATACACCAATCCTATATATATTTTAGATATCGAGAACAATTTTATGGGGAAAGAAGTATGACAAAGTAGAAAAAAGCTTTAATGCGACGCGTTCCGCCTTTTAGGATTTCATCGGCCTAAATTTCAAGTACAGTGTAACCCGGATATAAGAGACTTCTTCTCCGGTGCCGACAACTCTCTTATATCCGGGTTACACTGTACTAAATTGAGGTTTACGTTGAGGCGGCTATACATACTCACGACGGAAAGAGGACACTGAGAATTCAATTTTCTTTTTTAAATATACGTTATACAGTTGAGGGAGAAGAGATGTATTCTTAAGTTTCCCAAGAGCAATATTGCAAAGTTCAAATTCTCGCCTAGTATAGTGCATTCGATTTTGCATTAATCTCTTCTCCAGCTATAGGTTAAATATCAGGGTAAACTGGGCTATTTAGCCTTGGGTGACAGCGAGTCTAAAAGAAAGTAATCTGAATTCGAAGCAGTAGAGACAGCAACGAAAAAAAAAAAAAATCTTTCCCCAAAACTCATGGAAATTCATAGATATTAAAAAAAAAAAAACCATAAAAAAAATAAAATAAAAGAGTGTGGAGAGCCATGATAGAGAGAAAGAGAGAAAAGCCGAAAAAGAGAGAAAAAATAAAACGCTATATCTGGTCATTTGATTAGATATTAGCAAGTTGATGAAACCGAGAACCTTTCTGCACAAACTTGTAAATACAGCATTCACTGTCTTTTTTTTTTTATTATTAATTACTTTCATTTAATAACATTTATGTCAGGATCGAAATTGTGGATAAGCTATTCAAAGTTCATGTTCTCTTTTCAACCCTTTCCTACTTGGATTATACATTTTTCTATGAACGCTATTTTAGTGAATATACGCGTTTGAGGGAATAGCCATGTTTTTTTTTTTTTTTAAGCAGTAAAATTAATATTTCACTTACAAAAGAAAGAAAGAAATATGTGAAAACACAAAGGATAGGGTGAATGGAGGGTAGAACAAAGAGTGGAAAGAATGGTAAAAAAAGACACTGCCAAGAGTTACAAAGGATAGGAAATTGTGGAAAGCCATAATCACCCACGTCCTGAACGGACACAACACATAGAAGAAAAAGAAGAAATTAATATTCATCAAGTATAAACACCGAGTCTCATGAAACGTAGATTTTTTTTAATAAAACTTTCTTCGTCTAGGCTGGTAGATATTAATTTCACTGTTTCAGTGAATATTACTGTTTTTTTTTCTTCAAATGGGCGTATCCACTAAAATAGACGTTTATAGTAATAAAATAATGTTGGATTAAAATCCATTAATGCCTTGTATACAAGTTGTTAGTAGAAGCTATTGGTTTGGGAGGCATAATCGATCCTGTTGTTTTTATATAAAAATAAGAACATGGTGAATTAAGACGAACAGCGAGATTTATTTTTTTGGCAAGTTTCAACAAGTACGAGGAACTTGAATAGGAAAATCATTTAATCACCTTTCTACAGACTCGGATTTTGGTGGTTGTCAAGATAAAAATCAAAGTAAATATAAATTAAAAAATAATAATAGCAGTTAAGATCATTTTCAAAAGATGAACGGAACAGAAACGATGTCAGCTTTGTGGAAACAAAAAAAAAAAAAAAAAGAAAAAAGAAAAAAGGAAATAAATCAATCAAACTACAAAACGCTGTCATCTTAATTTAAAACAAATTAATCACTAAAGTATTGCGCAACAAAAGACTTCATAACCTTAATGGTTTCAATTACAAGTGTTGTTTAATGAAATCAGATCGGAAAGCAGACGGTTCAAGCCTGTGTCAAGCAAACAGTGTTCTTTTAACTACAAAATTATCTAAAAATAGGTACCGTATTTGTCTTCGCATAACACGCACCCTCACATAAGACGCTATTTTACAAGGCTATTTTGTTAAAAAAAAAAAAAAAAAAAAAAAAAAAAAAATGTTTCATTATTGAAATATATTTTAAAGTGGTTTCATTTTGTTTCTGCAAAGACAGTTACAATATAGGAATATTGTAACGTTATTTTTCAAAGGAAATTTAATTAAATTTGCCAAAGCAGAAAAGAAATTCCAATGAGTACTGATAAATATAAACAAAGCAGAGTGAAAGCAATCAGTAAAGTACAATAAATGTGAATAAATTCTTACAGATAATTACTGTATATGCAAAACAAAGCAAAATACTTCATTAAATATTACCAATAGTATACAATATTCAACAGGGGAAAAAACTGAATTCATTCAAACAAGAAAATGGCATTTCAGCAAACAGCATAGACTACCATACATACTTGATTAACACAATTTACTCTAAGTACCTCCACAGAAACGCGATACCTAAGGTTTGGAATGAATTTTTAAAAATGAAGTATTTTTCTTAAAGCGTTTATTTTAGCTTTAAAATATAATAGATTAAATTTAATATTTCCGATAAGCAAATTACTAATTTAAGGAGTAAAGGAAGTAATTTTCGTTTCCAAATTACTAAAATCGTAGATTTTAGCGCCATTTTTGGCCATCTTTCATCGCAATATAATTCTCTTTATTAAAAAAAATCTTTCAAAAATAAAATATACATTTAAGAAATTTTATTTGAGAAATATTAGCTGATTTAGGGTACAACTAATCTGATTTGGAACTAATATTACTTACTTTCAGTTTAAAATGTCGCAGAAATGCAGTCTTTTAACATGGCGGTAGCTGTTTATTTAAAGTGTTGACAGCTTGATTGACAGACAAGTTTATCTATTTTTTTTATACGGTGGATATATCTGTAAAATTTACTTGAGGTATATAACGTGAGCGCCTTTTTATATAATTTTTAACTATTAGGTTGGTGCAAAAATAATGTCGTTTTCTCACATGTTAAAACGACATTATTTTTGCACCAACTTAATATAAAGTAATCTTTAAACTTCAGGAAAATATTCTCTGTACTGAGATGTTTCATTGAATTTGAGGTACTTTGGCTTTAAATTTACCATCGTTACTGCTCTTATTTTTTAATGTGTATGGATGTCTCTATTTAGAAAAATTGGCACATTTATACACACGTAAAAAAATTCAAAATTCTTTTTCAAATAAGCTTTTCCATTTCTGATTAATAAATATAGTTTTCACTTAACAATATCATCTTACTGGGACAAAGTAATGCAGAAATTTAAAAGTTTAAAACTTTATAAATTATTCTAATGACAATTTAAAAAAAAATGAAAACAATTTTTGTAAAACTTCATTAATTATCGATTTTTTATTCTTAAAGGTAATAATATCCATAATATATCTTATTCATAAAAACAAAGTTTTTCTAATTGAATAATATCTTATTTTAATTACATATTTTATTTTACGATTCAGTGAAGATTTTCTGTAACGGAGCTGGGGTCATGTTTGACAAAAAATTGATGATTTAAATTCTCGAATGACTTGTTCTTATAAACATTAAGTGCTAAAAAATGAATTTCGCAAAATTTCATAAAATTAAATGTGTGTGTGTTTTTGTGTGCGTGGGGGGGTAACATACAAAAATGAAGAAATTACAAAGATCTTCTAAAAAGGAAACATTTCTAAAACGAATTTATCCATTTATGAATAAATATTGAAAGTTTCATTAAAGTCAGACGATTATCTTTTTTCAAGAATTTTCACAGCAAAAAGACGCTCATATTCCCTGTACGAGTTTATATCCCAACCCCCTGTAGATTCAGATTTTTTCTTCTCTTACATTGAGTGCCATCCATTGTTAGAGAGGCCAGTCTACTTTGCTATTTAAAGTTGGTGGTGGGAGAAGAGTGGGTTCACGCATTTCTCAAGTGCATTTGTACTAAAGTGAACAGACGATACCGATATTTGAACTTTCCGTGCCGATAAGCATTATGCTACTTGAACATATGATGGTTCTTTTATCAAAAGGTATAAAAGAAAACACACTTTCCTATAGAAGTTATGTTGTAAAAAAAAAATGGCGGTATATTCATTAAGACCATACTATTGTTAGACTTTCACACATGACGCATTAAATATATTTTCCAAATATTAATCTGTAATAATTCCGAAGCAGGAACAGTTTATTACTTAACAAAAAAATAAAACTGATCCCCTACTTTATGAACAACAGAGTCTTGTATTAATACTAGTTTAGCCATAGCAAAAAGATAGGTCTTTTCACCTCCCGGCTTGGTAAACATCTTCAAATAGATCACCATTGTAATGTTACAAAGACACCATCACTTAGGGAGCATGTGTAACGGAGTAAACTATTTAATTTCCTCGCACCAGCGACATTAAATATAAAACTATTTGGTGCATTATATTGTGCGAGTCTATCACGCACGAACATACAGACATACATGCATACAGACATACAAATACAAATTACATACAACGCCAAGCATTCATTGGTTAATTAGTCATCACTACGTTATTATAGACAATTTAAAAATCTCAACAATGCGACAATTTTGTAATCGCTCTATTTTCATGTAGTCAGTTTTGTGCACTTTTGGGAGAAACGGATCATAGAAGCTTTCTTAAGTCTCCCCAAGGCTTGCTCGCTGATTGGTCTATGCCAACCAATCAGATCGTCTGCATGTGAAGAATAATTCTTCCCGCGCAGCGATCTGGAGCCTATAGTCATTTATTTAAGCAAGAATTTTTCTTAGCTAATTAGTGACAATTCAGCTGCCAAACGAATCCACGACAGTTGAAACCATGTGCCAACCTTCTCACTCACACACACCATTCACACGCTGAACATACCTTGTATACACTCATATAATCTTTTCTAACATGGCAAATCTTTTAAGAACAGTCATTATAAGAGACTCTCATGAACATTATTCCAGTGAACTTTGAAATACTAAAATAACAGATAAAAAGAGACAACTCTTGCTTATTTCAACCTTTTCTTACTAAAATGCAAGCTTTATTTCACATCGTTGTTTGATATTGTACATCTAATTAAATACATATTTTATGTGTAACAATGTCTTTGGCTTACCCTTTTCTGCGTCAGCCTAGTTTACTAATCTAAAGTTAAATTAATGTGGTCCGCCACAATATAGTAAAATATCTAATTTTTGTTTGCGAAGGTTTATTAAGATCAACGTAATCTTTACTTCGACGAAGAAAATTTAATTAAAGAGGACATAAATGTAAAACAATTCCAAGTGTTGGTGATAAAAAAAATAGGAGGAAAAAAATGTAAAACAAATGTCCTCAGTTTTGAGTGGATCACATTCTATCATTGAAAAATCCTTGAAACATTTTTTTTTATTAAATCAAGACAATCATCCTTATGGAAACAAAAGGACTGAATATGATTTATTTATAAATAAACCCGTCACAGTATTGACACGCATGTATTTTTCCACATATTTTTCTTTTTAGTTAATGTACACAATATTTCACTTTCCTCGATCGATTTCGGACAATTGTGAAGCGATAACCGTGTTATTAATAATCAAGAGTTTCCCATGGTTTCGTTACTCTCCTCTTTGAGAGAGCTATTTTTGTTTACTGGGACTATAAGAGGACACTATACGTGAACATTGTATTCTCAGTTGAATAAAGATTTCTTAAAGCCTACACCTGCGTACTTTTGTTATTACAATCCCGTTCCTCAGTTCACAGGAATTTTTCTTTTCTCTCTTCTGATTGTCAACTATTGTAGTGGTTTTTATTTTACCTCTTTCAATTATTTGTTTTATTTTATTGCCTCAAGTTTAGATCAATCCGACACAAAGACAAAATCGAGAATGGAGGTTGGTGGATTCGAAGTTTGAACAACGCCAAACTTCAAGACTGGGTGGTCGAGGTTATTTGCGTCGTAAATCGGATTCTGAAATCCTGCATTTTTATCTAAACACCAGTGGGAAGTAAGCTCCTTATGGAAAGGGGAACGTTCGTTGTGTAAACACAAAACATAAGAGCTACGGGTTTGGTTTTATCACCTACATCTAACACAATGATCCCAGGGTAGTTTTAATAAGATAAACGTTTGAAAGACGAAAGGTAACTGTTTAAAATCATACTTGAATCTTGGAGGTAGTCACTGACAAGAGAACTAGAAGTCCTGCCAGGATTTATTATTAGAAGACAATCTTAACGTCATAAGATATTCAGATGGCGTAGTGTTGATAGACACAGAAAGGAAACTGCAAGAAAACCAACAAAAAGGAAAATGAGAAGAAAGGACTAAGCACCAATTGTAAGAAGACAGAATGTATGGTTGTCAGCAAAAAGAAGAGTCCAATGGGCGAAATACGAAGTGGACATAACAAAATCAAGTACGAAAATTTAAATATCTGGGAAGTGTTTTAACAAATTGTGACAACGAAATCCGAAGGCGCACTGGAATAGTGAAAGAAGCATTCCAAAACCTAAGCAAAGTATTGAGAAACAGGAAAATCTTGTTATAGAAAAGAAAGTGCTGATCTGTTAAGCAATATCCGTCCTCCTAAATGGCTGTGGATGCTGGACAATCTCACGGGTGGAGAAGAGAGTTGAGACAACAGAAATGCGGTTCTACAGAAAAATCCTGTGAATCCCACAGATTGAACAGTTTAGTAACGAGGATATTTGAAGAAAAATGAAAACAAAAAGGGCGCTTAGACTTAAAATCAGAAAGAGACATTTGAATTTTGTAATGACGAAAAAATGTTTGGACTAACATATCTAACGAATTTGTGTAAATGGTTGACTTAACAAGGCATAATCATATCTTTAGTCCTGGTTAGAATTAAAGAACTATCAAGTTTCCTTTGTATTGAGAAATAAAGGACATGAACAAGGATTATAAATGCTAAAAGCCCGACACAAAAGAAGTGCAAAATAGGGACGTCCATCAACTAATTACGCACAATGGTAAATCCGGTACTTGTTTCAATTCTTAAGCGCAGAGCTCCATTGGCCAGTGGGAGGCATCTTTCATTCATGCCGGTGTAGGCATGACGGGACTACCTCATTCGGGATACAAGTAAGGGGCCTCATAACTTTATTAACACAGGGCCTCATTTGTCCTAAATCCGGCGCTGATAGTCATACACACTATGTAAGCAAGAAAAACAAACTTTTGTGCGATCACATATGTGAAAATATTTTGATAACCACTATCCATAGATAGCACACACTTAAGATTATTTCTAAATAATAATAATTCTGGTCGTTCCTTAGTTAGCACTCGCGTTCCGCCAAATCAATACCTCATAAGTAATGGACTATTCCGTTTTGATTGCGAAGAAAGAAAAGACATATCAGAAACGCTGTTCGGTTTCAATAAGAAATTGAAAGAGGGGAGAAAAGATATGGGAAACAATAACGCTCTCATTCGTTTCACGTCTGCTTATAGGAAAACTTGTCAATTTTAAATCTTCCTTTGTTTAACCTCTTTAAATAATAACCTGCATTCACATTCGTGATTGTTATTGCAATATTTGGTTAAAATTATTAAGCTCAAGTAATTAACAATGCAAGTGGGCATTTTTCAAGAGTATTTATATACGTACAACTAGTAACGCGCTTATTCAATCATTAAACTTAAAAATAAAGATTTATCAGAAAATTCATAAAGGAAAACCGTGAAAGATGATAAGAGTATTTTATCGTTCTACATTTATAAAACTGAGTTGTTTTTGTATTCCAAGTCTATTGGTTAACTAAAAAAACGTTAAGCTGTTTACATATTTAACAAAACAAAAAAACAAAACAAAAAAAACAAAACAAAAAAACAAAACAAAAAAACAAAACAAAAAAACAAAACAAAAAAAAACAAAACAAAAAAACAAAACAAAAAAAAACAAAACAAAAAAAAACAAAACAAAAAAAAACAAAACAAAAAAACAAAAAAACAAAACAAAAAACAAAACAAAAAACAAAACAAAAAAACAAAAAACGCCAAGCTTGATATCATTATTAGAAACTGCTTCACTGACAAGAAGGAAAGTTTTAAGGGAAGTCAAGAGGAGAGTGGGTGAACTGCAAAAAGACACACAGTGGGTGAACTGCAAAAAGACACACAGTGGGAGAAATCACATTAAATTCCCTATTAGCCAACTAAGAAATCATATTTCATGTATAAATATATCCTGAAAATTTTATCAATATCGGGTATACGAATTTTATTATGAAATATTAACTTGATTAACAAGACGAAACTTAGGGTACAGTTTAATGTTCCATTCAATATAAATATTAATGAGAATATCATTGATTCCATTGCTAGGTTAATTGCTATAAAAGTTAGTTCACGGTGTCGTGATAGTTTCAAGACAGAAAAATTGTGCATCTTGCATAAGTCTACAATTCGTCCATGCTTACAATATTACTGTCCCATATGGTCCAGAACTTCTGTTTTATATCTAGAGATCCTTAATAAAATCCAAAGAATCAGTAATATTATTGGTCCTGATCTGGCATCTTGGTTTCAGTCACATTCCCACGGCCGTAAAGTTGCCTCCCTGTGGCTTTTCTGTAAATAATTTAATGGAAATTGTTCGGATTAGCTCCTTGCTATGGTACCTAGACTTTTTGAATTTAAGCGCAGTACTAGACTGGCGATGATGTCTCATCAATTTACAGTCGTGTTGGCTAGATGTAACTGTAAATTCTATGTTAACAGAATCTTTTCTGGCACTTCTCGCTTGTGAAACCCCCTTCCGTCTCTATGCTTTCCAGTCAACTTTAATCTTCAAAAATTTAAATGCAATGCCAATTGCTATCTGCTGTCCTCCTGATTACTCTTCCTTTGTTCCCATTCTTATGTTTTCTAATTCTTCCACACCCAGTAACCTCTTGCCTCTCAGCAGCATTACTGCCTTGCTTGAGGTGAACCTACTTAAAAAAAGGCCGTAGAGATAAATGAAAATTCTTATTGTTTCTTTCGCCAAAACTCAAGAGCATTATTTTTTTCAAAATTATTTGTCTTTACACCGCCATGAAAGGTGATAATGCCACTAGGACGCAAGCGGCTACTGAGAGTAAAAGAGAACGAGAATATTTTAGTGGAGAGAAAGAACAATAAAAGAACAGGTTTCAGGAAGACAGAAGATGGCGGTTGGCGTTGCATTTCAATTTTTGAAATGTAGGTGGTAGGGAAGTAAAAAACCGGACAGTTTAACACGCGGGAAGTGCATCTAGTGAGTCCAACAGTAAAATGGTTAGACCTAATTGCCAATCTAGTAGCGCGTTTAAATTCGTGCAGTCGAGGCACTGAGTAGGAAAACTCACCAGAACAATTACTATGAAAATATTTGTAGAAAACACAAAGAAAAGCCAGGTCATATCAGTTAGAAAGTGAGTAATGTCGAGATGCTAGGTCAGGGTTGATTATATTACATAGACTTTTTAAAATTTTGTCAAGAATCTTGAAGTGTATAGAAAGAGCACCAGACCAGATAACGCTGAAGCTCTATTTAAAACAGTTGCTACCACAATTTGGAAACCAACTTTGTAACTGTTACTCATGAAAATAGTTTCTGTAGTTTATTCTATAGATGTGAATGTTTGGTGTATGCTTATCGGTGTACTGGCTTCAAATTCCAGTTGAAGTTGTTTCATTCACTTCAGGAAAGAACCTGTGCCAGGAAGGCCGGTTTTCCAGGTCTACGAATCGATGTTGCCATTTGAACTCATCCTTAAAACGTCGTTAACGAGTTCTTCAAACAGGATGATACTTGACTATTATAACGACCCCAACCAGAATCAAATGCTCAATATGTTAATGCTCTGGGTCGGGTGGTGGAGTCAACGAAAGAAGAGAAAGAAAAGAAGAGAAAATTAAAAGAAAGAAAAGAAGAGAAAATTAAAAGAAAGAAAAGAAGAGAAAATTAAAAGAAAGAAAAGAAGAGAAAATTAAAAGAAAGAAAAGAAGAGAAAATTAAAAGAAAGAAAAGAAGAGAAAATTAAAAGAAAGAAAAGAAGAGAAAATTAAAAGAAAGAAAAGAAGAGAAAATTAAAAGAAAGAAAAGAAGAGAAAATTAAAAGAAAGAAAAGAAGAGAAAATTAAAAGAAAGAAAAGAAGAGAAAATTAAAAGAAAGAAAAGAAGAGAAAATTAAAAGAAAGAAAAGAAGAGAAAATTAAAAGAAAGAAAAGAAGAGAAAATTAAAAGAAAGAAGAGAAAATTAAAAGAAAGAAGAGAAAATTAAAAGAAAGAAGAGAAAATTAAAAGAAAGAAGAGAAAATTAAAAGAAAGAAGAGAAAATTAAAAGAAAGAAGAGAAAATTAAAAGAAAGAAGAGAAAATTAAAAGAAAGAAGAGAAAATTAAAAGAAAGAAAAGAAAATTAAAAGAAAGAAAAGAAGAGAAAATTAAAAGAAAGAAAAGAAGAGAAAATTAAAAGAAAGAAAAGAAGAGAAAATTAAAAGAAAGAAAAGAAGAGAAAATTAAAAGAAAGAAAAGAAGAGAAAATTAAAAGAAAAAAAGAAGAGAAAAAAGAGAAAATTAAAGAAAAAAAGTGAAAAAAAAAGAGAAAATTAAAAAAAAAAAAGACAAAAAAAAAGAGAAAATTAAAGAAAAAAAAGAGAAAAAAAAGAGAAAATTAAAGAAAAAAGAAAATTATTTTCACCATACGAGAAAAGGATTTATAAAAGGTATGAATAGTTTCACTGAATTAGACACAAAACTAAACAAAAAATATTCATGACATTTTTTGTACAGATTATCCTCTAAGAACATAAACTGCTTTCATTTAATCACCACCGAGAACATTTTCTGTCTGCAATCATAATGGCTGAAGCTAAACTCCAGGTGAACAACACTTTCTTTGGCTCACGTTTTTCTCCCGACATGAAGTGGGGCGACGATTATTGAATCAATTGCTACGTCTACTGTTAGGAAAATTGCTTTCTAACAGTTTCTTTTCCCGCACTTCTCACCTTTGGAACTCCCTTTCGATTTCTTGCTTCCCCGACAACTAAAATCTTCAAAAAATTAAATTCAACCTCAAACGCCATCTTCTGTCTTCGTGAACCCAGTTTCTTTATTGGCCTTTCCTCATTTCTCTTCACAAAAGTTTTCTCATTCTCTTTCACTCCATGTAGCCACTTGTATCATTATCGGCTTGCTCGGGGTGAAATGATTAAATATATTTAGTTAAGATGATTTCAGTAAAATGTTTACTTCTGTTTGAATGGATAATTAAAAATACTTTTCTTCGTCTATGTACTGCATGACGTAGGCGATAATGGCTCTCCCCAACTTACTCTGTAGCCCTTAGCAACTTTTATCTTTTTAATATCACCCAAATCCCGTGTTCTACCAAGCATTTACACAAGCTCATAAGGTAGGTTATTCGCAGCATTCCGCTCTCCCTCAGTATGTCCTTAGAGTGTGAAATTCTACAAACCCTCTTCCCTCATTGTGTCCTAGAAATTTCATCTATCGCTTTCTGATTCCAAGTGTCCTTCTTCGTTTCCATCTTACCCAACCACCCTCGTTACTCACATGTTCAGTACATGACATTCTCAACATCCTTCTGTAGAACATTTATGTTGCATTAAGTCATTACTTCATCTGTGAGGAATTTGTCCAGCATTCACTGTCACATAGGAGGACCGATATAACGTAACATTTCAATCCTCCTCTCTTTGTTTTTAACGAAATTTTCCTGTTTCTTAATACTTTGCTTAGATTTTGCAGGGCATATTTTGCTATTCCAAGGAGTCTTCAGATTTTGGTGTGACATTTTCTGTTGTGTTTTAAAACAATTCCTAGATATTTAAAATTTCTTCCTTGCTTAATTTTGGTATATCGTAGTTCGCATCTTCGGTCGTGCCTCATGTGAAGAAGACCCTATGTAAGACAGTAAAGCCACTGAGACACAAGGGGATAGTGGATGTGGAAGAGTTAGAGATAGAAAGATTGCTAAGGAGCGAGAACAGAAGAAGAGTAATCAGAAGTACAGAAGATAGCGATTGACATTGCATTTAAATTTTTGAAGATTAAAGTTGGCTGAAAAGCATGGAGACGGAAGGGAGTTTCACATGTGAAAGTGAGAAAAGAAACTATTAGCATAGAACTTACAACTTATTCCAGCAAATACACACACACACACACACACACATATATATATATATATATATGCTGGAATAGCTTTTCAATATCTGCGTAAAATGGAACTTTTGCGATCATTGCTTTCTTTGTTCTAATATTGAAATGTCTTTTTGCAGCTAATGGTAAAATTTCAAAAGTCATTAATTATTCTCAAAATGTTATAGAGTGAAAGAATAAACGTTTATTGCCATTCGGTCTCGGCCTTCTACGAATGTAGTAACTTTGACAAATTGAGAAAAACCCTTACATAACACACAATTGATTTTGATTTTTAAACTCCGCTTTTCGTGTAAAAATAAATATTATAAAAAACATCGCCAACCAGAGTCTAAGGATAAAATCTCAGATCCCATACCTCGCTTTGACAACTAATTCGTACACCGCCGCCAACAAAAATTATCCCACTTTCAGTACATTTCTATAATCTTTGAATCACATAAAAGATCAGTGAGAAAACGTTCTGTCGTCACTAAATTTAAATTAAAAATAGTATGCATATATCTCGGAAGACATCAAAGTAAAAGACAGTATAAAAGAACCAAGTGCAATCCAAAGTATCTTTAATGAGAAAACCGGATTAACACTAATCCTGACGTGTATACCCATTGTCCCGCTACTGTCCTGTCATTTTATCTCGTTGTCAATGTCACTAAATTATCGGCTTCGGGTCGTACTATCGACGAGACATGTCACCTGCATAATAGGCGGAAAGATGCCTGACCACAAACTGTCAATTAAAATATTCAGGATTTGTTTTAATCCACAATAGAAGATTTTCTGCGCGAGTGATTAAACGGTAAATTTTAATCCACAAGAAGAAATCCTATAATGGTAGCAGTGGTGAGGACATGCGTGTAGAAATTGATAGCAACAAATTATTAATAATGTGTAGGTAAAGTGTGTTTACCCGGTATGATACTCAATAGGATCGTTACAGAATTTTAGAGCTGATAGTCACTAGTCCTTCAGTCGTGACTATCAGTAAAAAGATGAATACTAGTTGCTGTACTGCTATTATTATTAATACTATTACTACGAATAATAATATTAACAGCAACAGTTTATAGCATTAATTTTATCTGATAATTTAAATTGACTGAAAACCAATAATTAACTAATATTAATAATAGTAATAAGTTATTAAAAAATATAATACTATGATTTTACATCAGACCTGTCTCATGTCTTCGGATCTTAATTGATTGTAGGTGTTGCCGTGTCTTGGAGAATTAACATGGGTTGCATTAAATTAAGCACGAGAGATCTGTCAGCTGCCTGAACCATAACGCGAGTGAGTGAGTGAACAGCGGAGAAATGGATAGCGGCTCGGATTGAGGAATCGGAGAGTTGAGTTCGAATTCCAGTCGAATTCATTACATTCACTTACGTGCTAATACCCTTGGGAAAGGGTATGAATCCTATTCTTCTTCCGGTTTATAGGTAAATAGCAAGACACACCGGTTCTATAGTCGTGGATGGCAACTGCTCTACCGCAGAAAGGAATGGCAACCTACTGCGGGAAAAAAAATCTACATTGTCAGTCATGTATGGAAAGATACATGATCACCTAAGCGTGTATCACGCATGTATTAGGTAGGTGCAAAAATAATGACGTAATAATGTCGTTTTTTGACGTTAAATACGTCAAAAAACGACATTATTACGTCATTATTTTTGCACCAACCTAAGTTTTTTTTATTATTATTATGCACTACTATAATAATAATAATAATAAAATTCCCTCTAGTGACGATGTTTTATTTAAGTTTGAAGGACGAGTCAGCCAAGGTGAATTGGGAGACACGTCCACAAATTTGAAAAAATCCTCAATTGGAGAAACCAGCATTTATAGCAGCAGACCTAGTAATCGATTCAGTATAAGTATCCCATTTTATGTCAGTGGAAAACGTGAGACGAAGACAACGCAATGAATTCTACTGGAGGTTAGCACCAGGCAATCTGATGGAAGGCAAAGTAGTTCTTTTAAGATGTCTAAAAGATAGTTTTGTTTCGTAGGCTTTTGTAGCCATTTTTTACCGGTTAATAACTGATTTCGTGACCAGCTGCTAGTTTTACTTTATCGGACTTACTGTTAATGATGAAGAAACAAAGTAGGTTCAAGGATAGAGCCTTGGGTGGGGGGCGCCCTGCTTTAACGTGATTGGATCTAGAAGCGTGACCGCTCAACACGACTTTCATTTGTTAACACTGAATGAAATAAAAAATTCGGCCGGAGGCACCGTAACTCTTCAGCTTGTGAAGAAAGCCGACATACTAAAGCCTTATCTAAAGGCAAAGCCACAGCCTTACCGTTCTTATTTAAAGAATAATAGACTCTTTCCGTAATAACCATTAACACATTTCCTTTGGCAGTTTCGGTGCTGTTTCTTTTGCTATGGTCGTCTTTAAGGTTCCATTAATAATACTATATTTTGCATATTTGGTTAGCAATCTTTTTTTTTTGTACATGCCTCATTGAATTGGAGGGACAAAAAGTTATACAAGTGCTTTTTAGTAAGTATTGAAAGGTTCTTATAGTTTTCCGTTTTACAAAGACGATGGACATAAGAACAAAACTTATCCAAACAGATAACTGAAAGTTTTATAAGATCAGTCTTTGTCATGTTGAATTGATATTGTTAATTATATTTTATGAATATGTCCTGAAGATGGTTTATTAGACCGAGACGTCCGACGTTGACATTATATTAACATTAAAACAGCATAATTGCATATAAGGATTTTTGTTTGTTTTTTCCGTATATTTTTCTTCATATATATTGTGTATATACCTCCGCTAAAAGAGGAGCATAACATGATGAAAAAATGACCAAATCAAAAATTTTGAAGATAAAACTTTTTTATTAGGAGAAAGGACTAAAAGATTTGATCATTAAATTGTTTTTTTTTTATCCTTAGAACTTTCGAATGTTTGGTTAAAGATCTTGTTTTTCCTGCATCAGCGAGGGGACCAAAGATTACTATACGAAATTTTAGCGTCTTTTTTGTTATGAAAAACACAGATATATTTGGAAATTCTTTTAGCGATTTCAAAACAAACTTATTTTAGTCAATTTAAATTACTTTCAAAAATGCAGTAAAATATTTTGACTATTGGAAATATTAAATTTAATCTATTAGCTTGAATAAAAGCTCCAAGAAAGATTTGTCATTTTTAAAAAATAATTTTAAACCTTATCTATCGCGTTTCTGGGGACATATGACAGATCGAACATGTATACAATACAAATTAAATATCAAACTTCTATGTTATTACATTTCAATACTGAATTAATCAATTTCATTGTTAATGCAATTACGTTGAAAATATTAGTTGTTGTAAAATAAAATTATGCTATGGATTTATTGATGGACCTGTGTATCTGTGGATATTACATCATATATATATATATATATATATATATATATATATATATATATCGGAAGCAAGAATGTATTTAAACAAGTTTATTAAATTAATCCGCCAAATTATTTTCGAATTAATTGTTGCACATACGGAACAAAATTGTTGATAAACTGTCCAAAGTGCAAATTTTCGTTTGACTACTTTCCTCTATCGCTGTAGTTATCTAGAACTAAATGTTATCAGTATAGTAGACAACATTCTGTTAGCTACTTCCTTTTATTTTTGGAACGTATCATTTTAAATTTAAATGTACGTGTATCGTATGAGCATTAATATATTGGATATTAGGGCCTCAAACTCACACCTGACCCTCCAGTGGAACTCTTATATTTGATCAATCGCTAAAGATGCAGGTAAAATGATCAGCTACCTGTATCGATCCAGTAAGTACCTTGCTCCTCATGCAATCTTCTATCTTTATAACCGCCAGATCAGGTCAAAAAGGAATTACTGTTGCTATATTTACCCAGTCCTCACTTCCCAGTTCAAAAGCGTCTCCTAGTCCTTGTTGGAGAGGAATTATTTTCCGTCCTCCAACCTCTCTCTCTCTCTCACAGGCGGGGTGTGGCGAGCCTCTCACTGCTCTATCGCTTTCCATAGAAATTGCTTAGACGAAGTACATAAATTGGTTCCACCAAGTTTAACCTTCACGGCTAGGATCCGACATGCCTCTTACGTAGAAGCAAATCACCCACATTCCCTCCGGATTCCATCGAGCTGAAGTAAGTTCCATTCAAACAGCTTCTTCCTGCGAACCACTGTTCTGTGGAACAGACTCCCAAGAAACTGCTTCCCCAATCACTACAATCTTATCCTGTTCGAGTTAACCGTTAACTTCCCATCCTATCTATATAAACTATCATTTAACGTAACCCTATACCTTGAGTGGCTCTTGAGCCTTGTACAGCGTGAGCCTTACAGTAAAAAAAAAATTCTCAGATTTCACGCCTGAAGCCATTATATGTGACAAGGATTTACATTCAATAAAATGAGAGAAAGGATAAAATCATTCAGAGTTTTGTAACGAGATTCTACAGAAGAGACGAATGTTGTCTTTGTTAAATTACCAAACTTTTTTCTACACGGGTAACAGAACAGTTATCAGCTGAAAAGTAGAATACCGAAAATGGCAGCCAATCTTGGAGGACAACTAAGATAACAACTGTTGAAACAGCTACGAACAAAAAAACAAAAAACAAAAAAAAAACCCCCAAAACTCAGTATTACTTTTTAGAAATTTAAGATAATTTTAAATTGGGGTAAAGTTACCTTGTCGGATTGGCGAATAAGGAGAGTTAAGTTCGATTTCCAGACGAGTTCCTTACGTGCTAATACCCTTGGAAAAGCTACGAATTCATCTCTCCTTCTCCTCTCAGCTATGGGTAAATATTAGGTTGGTGCAAAAATAATGACGTAATAATGTCGTTTTTTGACGTATTTTTAACGTCAAAAAACGCCATTATTACGTCATTATTTTTGCACCAACCTAATAGCATGACGTACCGAGTCGTATAGACTTAGTTGGCGACTAGCCTAAGAGAAAGAAAAATTCTAAAATCGAAACAGCTTGGATATGGTTGACTCCGTCAGGCCGTCTTACCCAGGAAACACTACTACTACTGCTGCTGCAGTACATGTGGTGCCCCTATGACCCTAACGGGTTATGCATTTCGTGAAGAAATATTAAATTGATGTAAAACTTGCGGAAACTTCTGTTACAGTGTTAGGGATATCTTAGAAGTGTCTGAAGTTTACTTGATTCTTTATTGATTACGCAATCAGTCAACTTAAGTGCATGACTTACAAACATTGCAAAGGATTCTACAACCAGGAATTTGGAGCTATATTAACGAATGGTAACAAATGTTCTAATTTTTTCCAAGACATGACAGTTCAAAGATGAAGGAAGATGGCATTAAAAATTGTTTTAACTTCATGACACTCTTTAAGTAAACGAGATAAAACTGAGGGGGATGAGATTAAGTCTTGATTATTTCTAGTTTATGAAAAAGCAGACACGACAAATTTCCTGACTATTTTAATCCATCTTTCCAACAAAGAGGCAGATTTTGTTAAGTTTTTACTACGAGATTTTCCTGTGTTTGTCTTGAAATGTTTTTTCCTGATTATTATTCTTGCTGCACCTTGCCCATTTTTTAAAAGCATTTCACCCAAAGCAAGGCAATAAAGCCTCTAAAAGATAAGGGGGTCACTGAGTGTGAGGGAGCAGAAAAAGAGAGGCAAGAACAATAAGAGAACAGGAATTATAATAAAATATAACAGTTGGCATTGCATTATAATTTTTTTAAAGTTGACTCGAAAGCAAAATGCCTGAAGAGGGTTCCATAAACACGAGAAGAAACTATTAGCATAGAACTTACGGTTATATATGGCCATTTCAACTTGAAAATGATGCGGTTTTACAGATTCAGTCTTTTCATTCCCTCTACATCTCAGTCAATCTCTTCAATCATTTTGCCATTGTCAAAGACACTGCCACTTGCCAGTGAAAGGGATATAATTTCAGTAGAGAAAAATTTTGCAGACTTTACAGACAACAATCACACGAATACATTTGGCCTATTATATTGTAAGGTTATATCGTTAAGTTTATAAAATAAAAGGAGAAGAAAAATCCAGCTGTATTTGAAAAGCGGACAATGGTCAATATGCACTGTCAGGGGATCTGGAGGTAATAGGGAAATTAGTCGTTTCCATACAGGTAACATTAGACATTCATTGACCAAACAGTTAACGTGACATTGCGTTGAAATTTATTCTTTCTCGTAAAATAGTTTTTCAAGAAAACAAACTTCATCTGTTAATCTTATCTGTTATTCTTCTTATCGCTCTTTCTTGGGATTTTCCTTCCCAACCTTTTGTTTACGATAGTGTGGAAAGTCAACAGCTTTATTGTCGTTTTTATCTCCTATTTACACGCGCTACTCATTCTTGTTACTGTTGAAAAGCACCATGATACGACATAAAGGCGGGGGGTGGGGTGTTGATAAATCTTATGTAACATTTCAGATGTTAAGTTTTAACGATTACCGATTTTATAGCTTTTATCTAATCCTCTCATAAATTTAATATTTTCAGATCTATTATCCCATAGTAAAGATTTTGATTTTAAATACATTTTTTTGTTCTTAGCTTGTACGTATTTTCTGGAATGAGGCCAAAACGCATCAGAGTTTATAAAAACGGAAAAAATAGTTTTATGATTTTATTTTGAAAATTAAAAAGGTACCACACTATATCACACACACACACATATATATATATGCGTTTCGACCTTTAGGACTCCATCGGACTAAATGTGTTATATTGGTGCGACTACACATGCGCACGAACGAGGGATGGTGGTATCTTTAATATTTTTTCTTATTTAGCCGATTTCATTTACATTTTTTTTTTTTTTTACCGTCACTTTTGTTAGTAGATATCCCGCACTGTGATAATAGAAGTTTTACCAGAAATGGTGAAATGTAAGAGACCGGGAACAAAAAAAAAAAAAAAAAAATCATAAAATTCCCAGTATCCCTCGTTCGTGCGCACGTGTAATCGCACCAACATAATTTCTAAAGGACGAAACACGTCATAATAAAATTTTCCTCAAATATTATTCCTGATATATAAAATATATATAGTTGTCTCTCTCTCTCTCTCTCTCTCTCTCTCTCACAACAAATATAATTTACCATCCAACTATCTTATAGGCCCTGAATGTTTACAAATACGATAGGCCTGCTTTAATTATTGAACCGTGTTATCAGCCTTAAATGTCATACTTGCTTTTTGTGCAAACGTTGTGTGGGATTTGTTTTGTTATAAATGTAAACTTGGAACGATGAAAGCATTATTGGATTAGACAATAATGTGAACTAATTCCCGGAGTCATATATTATGAAAAAGTGTCAAATATTCTACGTTGTGAGTTCAATATCTGGCCATAGCAGAAGTAACAAAAACTTGGAGAGTTGAGTTACTGAAGGGAATTAACTGAAACTAAAATATCCAAAAAGGCATGGCATGTGGAATTAGAACAACCTACTCCTGTAGACTGAAAGGCGTAGGCTCGAAATTCTGAATCCCGTTTTTTAATTGTCCTTTCTCTTCATTCAAGTCTTCTCATTCTTTCACTCTTTGAAACCACTGGGGGTCTTAGTGAAAATGATTAAAATAAAATAAAAAAAGGTTCCTAAAGCAGGTCAGAGAGGACAACGACTAAAACGTCATGAATATGGCAATAAAGATGAGGACAACAGTCCGGATGATGTAAATTGCGTAAATAGTTCATTGGGCACCGAGGCGCAACTCACTCCGCTAGAAATTTGAAAACGTTATGCTATATTGCTTGGAATTCGCACCGGAAGCTCTAATACGAATATTTCACAGAGTGTCTGGGTACCAATCTGAGGACAGTGCGGAGGGTTCGGAAAGAGTTGGATGAGTCTAATAGCGATTACGAAGGAACTACAACTCGAAAAACTCACCGATCGTTTTGATAAGAAAAGAACTGCCGAATTTGTTGGTAAAGGCTTCGGACACAACACGGGGGCCTACATCAAGTCCCTTGAGTTGGTAGTGTTGCTCTGGGTCAATAGGGTGGCTGCTGGAAGACCCTATGTTTGCTAACAGGGCTCTGCACCAAACCACACAAGGAGGAGAACCCAGCCATTTCTATCAGACAATTTCTGCAATGACATCACCTCTTACATTTGGCTACCTAACTCCCTAGACTACACCATCCTTGATTATTATGTGTGGGGCACAGTTGAGCGAGAGACAAAGAGAACTCCTTGTAACACCAAAGATGAACTGAAGGCAAAGGATTATGGCAGCATTCACCAACTTAAACAAGGAGACTATCCAGAAGAGTTGCAGAAGATTCCGAAGTCATCTGGATGCCGTGGTTGAAGCCAATTGCGATTTTATTGAATAAATGTATTTCAAGATATTTTTGTGCAATGTTGCTAAATATATCTGTTAAAAGGAGATGTCAGTTTATTCATTTTTGCGTAATTTAGACAATTTATCCATCGCAATAGATATCTGCTGATTTCAAAGTGTGAAACCCGAGTCACAAACTCAAATCCATACAACTATATATATATTAGTAAATGGCCGTGTGTGAATTTTATATATATATAATTCACACATGACCATTTACTATACATAATTCACTCACACCGTGTACTCAACCACAAAATAACATTTAGAGTAGTAGGAAATAATGTCGGATATTGACAATTGTTTCCTTGGAAATTACGGTATATTCTTATAAATAAAAGCCAACAAGCTAAGAGCAAAATTAAGACAAAATCATAAGTTTCCACATCTACATAGCAAGAACATTCAATTGAACCCTTATACAATACTTCAAAATACTCCAAATATGAATCCATAGAAATCGTCAAAAGTAACAAACCGATTGAAGTATCGTTAGCGTCCTTGAACATTGGAAACTGATCGACCATCAGTCAAAGAAACAATATACATAAGACACGTATATAAACACCCATCACCCTAACCTCCAATAATAAAACCAACAATTCACAAGCAATTTATACTAGTATGAACCGGAGAAGTTCCTTTCTACGACCATCTAGGAAATATTTATATACAAATTGATGGTGTCGCCAAGGGCTCATTTTTCTTTCCAGCAATGTCGGACTTTTATGTCGGCCCAAGAAAATGACAAAAAAAAAACAAAAAAAAAAACAACAAAAAAAAACAAAACAAAACAAAAAAACAAAACATTGCAAACCAAACATTCATACTAAGAACATTGAAGTAAAAAAAAAAAAAAAAAATCTGCGAACCACTTTTAAAAAAAAAGCAACGCCGTCCTTTCACATTTGAACTGAACACAATAGGATTCCTTTACTAGATGCATTGAATAGCGACAACATTAAAAGACTGATTATAAAAAACTAAGCAATTACAAGCCTACTTAATTACAACAGTGAATGCAAAATTGCACTCATAAATAATGTAATAAATAGAACACATTATTATCCTCTACACACACACACACAATAATTTTAAGAACTTAACATAAAATAAATACTAACTAACAATAATATCCCAAACCAACTAATGAAAAAAGCAAAACAAAAAGAAAAAAAAAATAAACAGCAAAGGAACAACGAAATTAAACTTATTTGTTAGAAAAAAATAATTTTCGACATGATAATCAACATTTTCAAAAAATAAATATAATCTTAAAACTAATGTTGTTTATGAATTGAAATGCCCGACCGGAGAATGCTTCTCTGATCAAATGCATATATTGGTTTCACAACCACAACATTGTCACGTTGTTTAACATGTTCCTTATCTAGAAATAACTACATTAAAAATACAAAAACAGCCAAATCCGTAAGAAACGAAACAAAAAGGTACTATACTACAGGAAGGGCAAAAAGTGAATGTAATTGAGCATATAAAGCGAGAACACAAAATATCAAATTCCGAAATCAACATAATAAATATATTTCATACAAAAGGAGGAAGAAGAAAAGAGAAGAAAGAAGAAGAAGGAAGAAGAAAGAAGAAGGAGAGAAGAAAAGAGAAAAGCGAAGAAGGAAGGAAGCAAGGAGAACGAAGAAGGAAGGAAGGAAGCAAGGAGAACGAAGAAGGAAGGAAGGAAGCAAGGAGAACGAAGAAGGAAGGAAGGAAGCAAGGAGAACGAAGAAGGAAGGAAGGAAGCAAGGAGAACGAAGAAAGGAAGGAAGGAAGCAAGGAAGGAGAACGAAGAAGGAAGGAAGCAAGGAGAACGAGGAAGGAAGGAAGCAAGGAGAACGAGGAAGGAAGGAAGCAAGAAGGAAGGAAGGAAGCAAGGAGAACGAGGAAGGAAGGAAGCAAGAAGGAAGGAAGGAAGCAAGGAGAACGAAGAAGGAAGGAAGGAAGGAAGCAAGAAGGAAGGAAGCAAGAAGAACGAAGAAGGAAGGAAGGAAGGAAGCAAGAAGGAAGGAAGCAAGAAGAACGAAGAAGGAAGGAAGGAAGGAAGCAAGAAGGAAGGAAGCAAGAAGAACGAAGAAGGAAGGAAGGAAGGAAGCAAGAAGGAAGGAAGCAAGAAGAACGAAGAAGGAAGGAAGCAAGAAGAACGAAGAAGGAAGGAAGGAAGCAAGGAGAACGAAGAAGGAAGGAAGGAAGCAAGGAGAACGAAGAAGGAAGGAAGCAAGGAGAACGAAGAAGGAAGGAAGGAAGCAAGGAAGGAGAACGAAGAAGGAAGGAAGGAAGCAAGGAAGGAGAACGAAGAAGGAAGGAAGGAAGCAAGGAAGGAGAACGAAGAAGGAAGGAAGGAAGCAAGGAGAACGAAGAAGGAAGGAAGCAAGGAGAACGAAGAAGGAAGGAAGCAAGGAGAACGAAGAAGGAAGGAAGCAAGGAGAACGAAGAAGGAAGGAAGCAAGGAGAACGAAGAAGGAAGGAAGGAAGGAGAACGAAGAAGGAAGGAAGGAAGGAGAACGAAGAAGGAAGGAAGGAAGGAGAACGAAGAAGGAAGGAAGGAAGGAGAACGAAGAAGGAAGGAAGGAGAACGAAGAAGGAAGGAAGGAGAACGAAGAAGGAAGGAAGAACGAAGACGGAAGGAAGGAGAGCGAACAAGGAAGGAAGAGGAGGAAAAATACTAATTCTCACGTGAACACATGAAAAACTGACATGCAAAACGCAATATTTAAACAAGTTTAAAACTACGGTGTTCCATGGGAAAATTTATTTACAAATAAGCACCGGAAATCAGAAAAATATTAAATACAGTGAAAAAAAAAAAAAAAAAAAGAAAGAAAAAAAAAAAAAGAAAAGACTTTTCGTTGTTTTTTTTTTAATCCAATTCAGTTCAAATATGGCATACATACACATGCTTATACATAGGAGAGAGATTGGATAGATATATTAAAAATTAACTGCAGGAACAGAAATCTTTAAATGTCGTTCAAAGACTTTTTTTTCATTTAGAATGAAATCCAACTTCCTGTTTAAAAAAGAAATAAAAAAATCATAACATAAAAAAAAACAAAAAAAAAAAAAAACTGAATAATTATAAGTGAAGATTTAATCTTTTAAAATAAGCACTGAAATTTGAAAATAAGAAAAGAAGTGTGGGAGAAGGAGGGGGTATTTTATTTATTGAGAAAATTATTTGAAGCTGTTATGAACAACGCCTTTCTAAGATTTCTTATATTTATGTAGAAAAATTATTTTTTATTGGAATACATGTGAGGACTCCCTAATTATTGCATTACGAAAAGCTCTTGGACTAGACCACGAAGGGATTTCGGAAATAAAATTCGGAGTATTTTTTTTCGTGCTGAAAACTTTTCAGGGGTCCCGTACGCCAAGGATACTACTCTTGATATTACGCATAGATTCCTAAAAAAAAAAAAAAAAAAAAAAATATACAGCGGCTTTGGTAAAAGTTACAAAGCTTACAGAGTTTCCATATCGGGAGTAAAAAGCACCTTCGCCCTGAAATCGGCGTGCATACTTCATTTGCTGAAGACTAACAGTATTGAAAATCTGGCACACAGTTTTCTAATATTTTCCTGATGTTTTCGATGTTAGCTGTGCGCAAACAAATATGTCCTTTTTTATGTTTTATGATTAACAAACAGATTACATCTGCGTCATTTAGAACCAGAGATTATTCAAAAAAATTTTTCCTGAAAAAATAACATTCGTAGATGGCCAGGAAATTGAACATAAATTCTAACAAAAAAAAAAAAAAAAAAAAAAAAAAATCAAAAGATATCATGAACATTAGACTTGCGTAAAGGACAATAACGTCAATGGCGAGGTTTGAGAAAAGGTGTAGTAGGCATCCATTTTATCTAGCGATATAAAAGGTAGCGTCATGTTTAGTCAAAATTTAGTCCTTTAGTGATGAGACTGAGGTGATCTTCATGGCGCAGGCATAGGCGATGGTATAAAACCGGAGTTTTCCTTCCCTAGCCTTCTTGGGCTATCGAGGTGGTGATAGTGAGGATAAACTCCCACTCTCTATAAAATGACTAAGATTAAGTTTTAGAGAAATTAAAAAGGGAAGTGCGTTTAGGAATTTAATTCGGTCGTTTAAAATTTATGTTGGAATTCGTGAAGGATTCTGGTGGGAAATCATTTTAAATATTCATAATACGAGAAAATGGATGTGCTTGTAAAAAAAAAAAAAAAAAAAAAAAAAAGAAAAGAAAAGAAAAAAGAAAAGAAAAATTATTTATCGTCGGATGAGTGGATCAATTTTAATAAAAAAGATTGAAAAATCTTCCAAATAAATCAGTTTTACACATGGATGATTCAAGAAATATATCTACACATTGAACAAATATACTTGTAAAATATACTTGTGTGTCTACATGCGATTTTTATATCTATTGCGCTATCTATCTACTAGGACATGGTTGATCATGGCTTTCTTCAACTTCCTATCCTTGTGGCCTCTAGCAGATTTTGTTCCCTTTGCTAAGGCTTCCACTCCCGTTCCGCCATCCATTCACACACGCTCGTCAAATATGTGGCACGTAGTCTATCTCTCTTGCCCTCACCATACCAAGTGAGCGTTAACTTTTCCAAACCTTCCTTCCTCATTGTGTGTCTAAGGAATTTCATATGTCTTTTCTTGATTCTGTGTATAAGCGTTCTTTCTGTTATTTTCCTTAAGACTTCCTTGTTGCTTACTCGTTCCATTCCATAGCATCCTCAGTATTTTTATGTAGAACCACATTTCTGTTGCCTCCAGTTTTCTCATTCGTGGAGAGATTGTCCCGCATTCATTGCCATATAAGAGAATGGATAACAGAAGAATCCAGATCTCTAATGATTTTTTTTTCCGTTTCTCAGCACTGTTTTGGAATGCCTCTTTCGCTAGTAAAATGCGTGTCTGGATTTCGGTGTTTCATTTTACACCGCCTGTTAAAATACTTCCCACGTAGTTCGGTTGAAATTAAAGTCACCGCCTGGGAGACCGTTTCCCCGAAGGGAACCAGAGGTTTTGCCACAACCACATCTTGGAGTTGAGAGTTTATGTCTTTGCTTTTCATATGGTCGATTATCACGCCACTTGCCGGTGGTTTAATCGAAGTCTCCGTAGTACATATTCGGAGTCGGGTTGTACATGTGTAGCGTAATATAAACGCCTCACCCACCATTTTGCTCTATAAAAACAACGATTAATGGATATATTTGATGTATAGTTATAGGGACTTATGTGACAGCTTATATGCAAATTGTAAATATGTAATACAAATTAAATGCATATTATCGATCAATTTCAATAAAAATGTTTGAATATCTAAAGTTTAAATTTGACTAAGTAAGAAGCGATGATAAAACATTTTGCTTACGAAATATACTCTGGAAAAAGGATGTAGAATGGCTCGATCGAAATGTTGTGTTAATGTTAACAGCACAATTTCACTTATCCGAGCAAAACTAAGGGTATTTTTAGTGCACCCACATCGTTACCGAATGTGATAAGGTCAGTTTAAAGTGGATTTAACGGCAGTACTGTTTATTTTCTAAGCTACGCTTAGAAAATGTGGAGCATTCACTATTTAGTCGAAGTATCCAAGTAAAATCAGGGATACTTCAATCTATTTATTGTAATCTCGTAATTGACCCATTATTTCATTAACAGATAGCGCTAATTGAATAAAAATGTACCCCATTTAATAAAACTCCCCCCACTAAAATTTGTGTAGATTTTTGCTTTTTAATTAAAACTGGATACGACTTACAGCTACATGAAGATGAAAGATCGGTTCCCGTACGATAACGGAAGTTAAGCAACTCGAGCCTGTTCATTGCCGAGATGGGACTACCAGGTGTTGTGAGCTTGGATGTACGGGTAGTGTAATGGACAAAGACTCTGGATTTTTAATTGGGGAGCAAATTTCCAAGTGTATTTGAATTCGTTATTTTCTCTTACGCGTAAATACCCTTGGAGAAGGTGTAAATCTACCTCTTCTTCCCGCAGCTATGGGTTAATTAGTAAGATTTGTATCACTAAGTCCCAGAGAAATTTTACAAACTAAAAAATATTTGTTTGGCTTTAAATAACTCGCAAAAGGTTGATAAGCCGTAGAAAACGAATCAATCAATCAATAAAACTGTATATATCGCTCTGTTCTTTATTTGAAATAAATCTGTTTGCACCCATTAAAAAAGTTTGTTTTCCATATGCAATAACTAATTTGTAAGGAATCGATTTGACACACACACACATTATATATATATATATATATATATATATATATATATATATATATAGACACGCCACCGAAAAAGTAAATTTCGGTCGAGCACTTTAGAGAGAAAGTGCGAATTTGTAAACAGTGACTGATACTGGTGATAATGTAAAGCTCTTCTATGAATCCAGCACTCTGAGTCACTGGCATGCTTATTCAACATAAATATGTAAAAATTTGCCTTCCTCTCTGCCGAGAGCCGATAGCTTAGGGGAAAAATCTCCGACTGATGCAAAATCAGTCGGGTTTCGATCCTGGCTTGAGGCAATCGGATGCCTAACCACACTGGTGAGCTATGATACAGAGAAACAGTTTATCTGTAAATGACATGTATGTATGTGTGTGTATGTAAACCGTTATTTTACATACATATTCGAATAAGCCGAACCTCTTACTCCATGGCCCTCGAGCCTTGTACAAGGTTCATTGCAAAAAGAATACACTACTACTAAATTTGAAAAAAAAAAAAAAAAAAAAAAAAAAAAAAAAAAAATATTTTTCGATTCTGTGTTGCAGCCTAAGGAATCTCAAAAGAACGCTAAACTACAAAAATTATTCGCGGAAAAAAAAATCTCCATTTCATCTTTGCACCCTTACCAATCGCCATGTCCCTCGTTTGCCACCCATTTACACAAGCTAGTCAGGTTGTTTTCTTGATGTTTACCACTGAGACAGTCGTAAGCATCAAGTAAACTTCATGTCCTCTGAGTGATCATTGGCTTCATCGTGTCCCGCGAGTGTCAAATTTTTCCAGCCATGTTCCCCACACATCCTCTTGTGTACAAGTGTCCTTTCTGTTTTCATTTTTCTTAAAACTTCCTCGTTGCCCGCATGTTCCTTCCATGGTATTCCCAGCGTCATTCTGTAGAAACATCTGCTTCAAGTTATCTTCATCTGAGAAAATTGTTCAGCATTCTCTGCCATGTAGAAGTGTTCTTATTACATACAACTTCAGTATTTAGTCGCCTAAATTTATTTAAGTAACTCCCAATATACAAAGTAGAGAAATTCACAATTGAATAACCTTGGGCAACTTCGATCTGGAATATTACTGAATGAAACTTTAAAATAAACTCTTTGATCATTTGCGATATTCATTAGCTATTAAAAGTGATATAAATATTGGGCTGATGAGGTTTAGTACCCATTTTCTAAAAAAAAAAAAAAAAAAAAAAAAAAATTAATTAGTATTAATGAGGTGCCATAAAAAAAAAAAAAGACATTCAAGTTTGCATCCCCGAGACAAAAAGAACATTCAGTATTTAAACCCATTGACCGTAAATAAGGATGTGTGGGTTGTGTAAGGGTTATCAGCACAGAAAGTGAAATCAGTGAACCAAATTCACGTTCACTTTGAATTAATGTCCTTCAGAAAATTTTAACTTAATCTCTTCTCTCGTTCTGAGTTAAATATCAAAATCTAAATTAAAGAAAATCAAATTCTAAACTATCTAAAATGCAAATGAGAATCAAATCCACTTCTATGGCCCGCGTCCTTTCAGGACATTAGATAATCATAGCTCTTCACAGTTTCTTATCCCTTGTGGTTCTTAGTTTTTTCTCCCTTTGCTAAAGCTCCTGTCCCGCCAACCATTCACACAAGCTTGTCAGTTAAGTGGCTTGCTACCTTTCCTTATCTCTCTCATCCTCAGTATGGCCCTTGATGGGGAAATTGTCCAGCAATCACTGCCATATAAGAGGATGGATATCACATAGCAATCCAGAAGTCTTTTCATTATTTCTAACGATTATTTTTTCCATTTTTAGCATCTTGCTTAGCTTTTGGAATGATTCTTTCGCTAGTCCAATGCGTTCGGATCACTCCATTATGCCCACCACCCGCCAGAAAAAAAAAAAGTCATTGTAATTTAGAGATAATAAAGAAAAGAATTATGAAGAAGCATGGTCATCAACGTCCTGAAGGAACATGGTAATTAATAAGTCGTAGTAGTAGTAGTAGATGTAATAGTATTCAGATTTTTAAATTACAGAAGCGTTTTCCTGATTAATTTTCAAACTAATTTTCTTATTTTTGCTGCTTTTAATAGAAATACTAAAACCATTTCCCAAGAAAGAACAAATTAATTACACTAGAGTCACTACACAACAGGCGCCCACTAAATAACCACAATGTTCACCTCTTCCCATACACACGAAGTACTCACACGCGCCATTGAAGGAGACCCAAAGAAAAAAAAAAAAAAAAAAAAAAAAAAAAACAACTTAAAGATTTCATCAATTTGACAATTTTTAATATTATATTTCTCTGACCTGAATTATGTGTTTTTAAAAACTTATCTATGACAAAATACTACACCAACCGTAGGATAGTTTATCACTTAGGATACAAAGACAAAAAACGAATGATAAGAAACACGACGATTGCTTTGTAAAATAAAACCCGACAATGACAGTTCTTTGAAATCATGCTGTAAGCCATAAATTTTTGACAGACTTGTTTAAGTTGATAGTTAATAGGCAGGTTGACAGACAAGCCGGGCTTAGGTGATATAAGATTCCGTTTGATCCAAAATCTAGAATCAAAATGAACTTTTGAGGGTGCTATTTCTTGTAGTATAGTCATTGAAAAGCTCAAGAATATTTGCTGACTTTAAAAATACGAAATAGTTTTGAGACTAATTTCAAGGTAAAACACATGGTCCCGTTGTTACAATAACAGGTAAAAATGACAGGTTGTTTTTATGTGAAGTTTAAGAAATGGAATATAGGAAAAGTAAGTACATAAAAGAACTCATTATCTATGGCAGAGATTTTTAACCGCAGTGCACAAGTCTGCCGCGAAATATTATCATGGCATTTTGATATATACCTTCTTCAATGCGTAACTACCTGTATTAAAGAAATGATTCCTATTATGGTTACCCATATGAAAGCGCTAGACAAAAATATCGACTATTATTTTCTGTTATTGAACACAGAAAAATATGATTGGATTCGAAAACCATTCATAAATGTTCCTTCTAATCAGTTATGTGCCATCCGTGATACACGCTTAGGTGATCTTTCGATACATGACTGACGAGGCAGATTTTTTCCCGCAGTAGGTTTCCATTTCTTTCTGCGGTAGATTAGTTGCGATCCAAGGCTATAGAACTGTCCTGCTATTTACCCATAGCTGGTGTGGGGAGAGGATTCATATCTTTCCCAAGAGTATTAGCACGGAAGTGAATGTAATGGATTTGACTGAAATTCGAACTGCTTTCCGATCCCTCAATCTGAGCCGTTATCCTTTACTCCACCGTGCTCGAGGGTTCAAAATAAAACATTCGAAGGTACACATTGATACATTTTGGATTTCATTACAAAAGTAATATCACACATTCGCTAGAAAAGGCTTTATCATTTTTATTGCAATTTTCTACTTATTGATCGAATTAGGATTCTCAACCTTAAATAACATTAAAAATAAGAAGGTAGAAAGACTTGGCTTAACTGAAGACACGAGGGTCTGTTTATCGCACGTTCGACTAAATCATCAGGCACAGGTTGCATGCAAAATAAGCTGCACTAATAGTTGAATAGAAATATTCAAATAAAGTTCATATTTGTGTATATATATATATATATATATATATATATATATATATATATTTTAAATTTACGGTTTTATTTCATAACATTTAATTGTATACCATTTTAAAATTTTCCTTAGTGTGTCGTGATATTTTCATTTACTCCTTGGCGTGCCGTTGCTTAAGAAATTTGAGAAACGCTGTAATACAGGCAAAGTTTGGATTCAAATTTTAGTTTTCGTCTACAACATTGTTACAATTAATACTTAGACAATGCGGAATACGAAGATATTAACAAATAAATGTAGAAATAAAAACAGTTAAAAAGTTTAATTTCTGAAACGATACGGTCAAAAAAAACAAAAACAAAAAACAAAGTCAAACGTTCATATGCTTCTCAAGAATCATCCGTTGTCTTTCTAATGTAGATTTTGTTGAAATTATATTCTATCTGATGATGCCGGTCCAACTTTGAAACACATCAAATAGTTTTCCAAATTGTCTTATACGTTTACCATACTTTACAACAAGATGAACTGATGACTGAAAGTTTCACAAAACTCAAAGTATACATAAAAAACGCAAGTGAACTAATATATATATATATATATATATATATATATATATATATATATATATATATATATTACTGGCTACCTGAAGATTGTGGGTAACACATGAAACTTAAAGTAGTGGCCAATCATTGCCTACCTGGTTATTGAATTAATATTCAAATGCTCTGTCATTTTTATGGCATGGAGCACTTTTATGTCAGAAGGCTAATTTTGGGCAAACTATTTAGAGCTGCTTATTCAAACCTTGGAATTATATATGAAGTGTAACCCGGATATAAGAGAGTTGTCGGGACCGGAGAAGAAGTCTTATATCCGGGTTTGGTCTAATTTATATACATTAACACTGTGTATGTATATATATATATATATATATATATATATATAAATTAATGTAGAGATATATGTGTACGTAAATATATATATATATATATATATATATATATATATATATATATATATATATATATGTGTGTGTGTTTCTGAGTGCGTGTGTATATATATATATATATATATATATATATATATATATACGTACGTATATATGTATGTATGTATATATATATATATATATATATATATATAGATAGATAGATAGATAGAGAGAGAGAGAGAGAGAGAGAGGGGTGTGTGTGTGTGTGTGTGATGGAGTATTCTAGCGATTTAGTTTTTTATGTTTGTGTCGGGATTCTTCAGTCCCGCTAGTGATCTGCATGCAAGTCCACATATTGTGCAACAGCGAGGATCTTGGGACATAGCCACAGGGAATATTTATTGAGGCTTTTCGTCGTTGTCTTTCGTCTCTTAGCCGGTCAATACGACTGATTTCGAAATTTCTAATACCACTCTGGCACAAATATCTCCAGTTATTTCTATCCAGGGCAACTCACTCGATGTTAGTATGTGGCACATTCACAGCTGAGAGATTACTCTTTAGCTTGTCTTTATACCTTTGCCATGGCCGACCAACAGATCTCTGTCCACTGAAAAGCTGGCTATACATGAGGACGTTAGGTATGCAACAAGAATTCACTTAAACAATTTTTATTAAATGCAATCAATAATGTCTAAGATAAAAATGATAAAAAATTAAACAGATCATAGAAACTTGACGGAGCATATCCCTGTCCAGAACTGTTCCATAGACGATGTGTTCCAACCTGAAGGCTCACTGTGGTCTGTGAACACGGTAAGCCTTCAGGTGATGTCAATGATCGTCGATTCCATTAGTAGTTTGGGGTGGGGGGGTCTTCCGCCTTGACCATTGACTTTAGTCTAGGAATCCATCCTCCCAGCATAGCATCGTGCTATAGAGTTCAGTCTGATGCATTGCGCTTAGGTGATCACTAAATATGCGGTATGTAGCATTGGGTTATATTGTACAAGTAGCATTCGTCGTGTGACCCGACAAAATGAGCAAAATCAGGCTCTGGCCCCATTCTTCACAGGGGAATTATAATGACACTGAGGACGAGGGTCTAAGTTGAAACATTGTGATATTCATTGGTCTTTTTTTTTTACTAATTTATCTGTCAGCTTCTTTTGTTTCTTTTTATCTCAACACTCAGGTTGTTTAGGTATTCTAAGACCATTAAATAAGTAATCCAGAACGGAAATAAACAATTAGGTAATTCTGTATAATGTCAAAAGCAACATGAATAAGACAAAAAGAAAATAATTAAAGAAAATAATGAAAAAAAAACAAAAAAAAAACAAACAAACAAACAAAAAAAAAACTGAGCTCTCCAGTCTTGATTGGCGACCAGCCTAGGAGAAGGACTACTCTTTGGAGAGCCATGATCATCTTCGTCATGAAATGAGATTACATTAAAAAAATACTTTTTTTCTATATATTTTTCCCAGATGCTGAATTTTCCTACATTGTAAAATTGAAGGTTATAGTTTCCCTTTTTCTTTTACAGCTGCAGTTATCTAACCTTTGATGTAACTCTGTAAAATTTTAATTGGATCTATGTTTATTCACTAAAACATTAAATTTACTTAATTTATATTGAACTTAATGTACGGCGAGCTGGCCACGCGATACTGTCCGGCATGCTGCTCGGCACTACTTTTTAAGGCCTGAAATTCATAGGCATCGACTCGGGTACCTGGAAACAGCTAACAGTCAACCATAGCGGTTGGCACTATGATGTTCAAAAAGGAGTCATGAAGGTCGAGAAAAAGCGAAAGCAACAACTGAAGGTCAAAAGACAACGCCGGAAGCAGAGAGCCATTTCAGACCTTCGTTCTACAGTCTAGTTTCCTCTGCTACAACTGCAGTAGAGATTGTGAAAGAAATAACAATTATTGACAGATGGGTCAGTACTTCTGCCTCAGATCAGTGTATCTTCTCTGCTTAAGATCGATATGTCGCTTTCCAGATCAATAATTATTCGCTAAACTATATCAGATTTAGTTAATTTATATTGAACTTCATGTACGGCGAATATCCGGCAAGGGTTAGGAAAGATGTGACTATCACTTCTCCAATAGATATGGGTTAAATAGTAGGGCAGACCGCGTTCCCTGAACGTAATAGTACAATTTTGAATGCATATGGCTAGCAACTTAAACCCCATAAACACTTGTTATGGAAACCCAAGTAGAAACAACTAGTGCGATGAATATGCGACCCTATTTTGTTTTACGATAATGTTAACGCTGTAAAAGGCCCTGGAAGCAGTTGAAGTAGAAGGTTACAGAGTAAGAGGTAAGGGGCACAGTTTATGAGGATATGCGAATTAATTAGACTTGAACAGGTTATGATTATGGAACAGACTCCCAAGAGGATGCTTCGTCGATCACTATAAATTAGCGGTTCGTGGGAAGAAACCGTTAAAATGGTATATTCATCTCCCCCCCCCAATGGAAGAGAAAGGAATGAGAGTAAATCCGCTACAATGTACGTGGTTTAAGAGTTTTTAGCAGTGAAGGTTAGAACTGAATGTAGCCCGCCTGAAAACTTTCCATGAAAATCGTGATAGAGTTGCGAGGGGCTTGCAACGTTACGTCTTTGGGAAAGAGTTTGTCGGGTGCAAAATAAAGCCTGGGCAACTCCTGCCCATATATGACAGCAGTACTCCATTTTAGGTTTGATCTGGCTCTTCGTAATATATGAGATAGAGAGAGACATTATATATATATATATATATATATATATATATATAGATAGATATATATATATATATATATAGAGAGAGAGAGGTGAAAAACAAAAACATGATGAGAACAATACACAGTAGTGATGCAACGGAGTCAAGAAAATGAATGCCAAATGTATTTAATGGCCGGTTTATATGAGGGCCTCACGCGCATAGAGTGAATGCATAATTCTTGGTCTATGCGCGGTCAGTACCACAAAGGCGATCAGCGGCCATTCCCTTTTAGCGCAATGAGGCGTTTGGTTTAAGCTGTGTTTCACCTGAAAATGAAATACGTCTGATCCTTGCCAGAAGCGATAAGAAAAGTTAAAATCTTATTTACATATATGAGGTTTAAATTCAATCTTTTCTCGTCCTAACGCTAGATAAAATACACAATGTTGGCAATGATTGATAGAACTTCTTTATGTGCCGTTTCTCAGGACATAGATGATCATGGCTCTCCACAATTTCCTGTTCTTTGTAGCTCTTAATAAATTTTGTCTTTTCGTTATTTCTCCTAAACACTGTTCCGCCATTTATTTGCTTAAGCTCATCAAGTATGTTATGCGTTATGTTTTCCTCTTGTCCTCAATCTGTCCTGTGAGTATCAAATTTTCCAAGCCCTTCTTCCTCATTATGCGCCCCAGAAATTTCAACTGTCTCTTGCTGATGTTAAGTATAAGTTTCCTTTTGTTTCTAAATCTTTGTCATTGATCACATGTTCGATCCATTGTATCCTCAGCGTCTTTCTGAAGAACCATATTTCTGTTGTTTCAAGTTTGTTCATCCACGAGGAGATTGTTCAGCATTCAGTGCCATACAGGAGAACAGATATCACGTAGCAGTTCAGTAAAATTTTCTTTGTTTCTAACAAAGTTTTTGTGCTCCTTTAGGACGTCGGCTGTAATGACACTCCATAATTTGTCCTTTTTACTTCTTAGCAACGTTTAACTATTGTAATCTTCTTGATGCCGTGTCCGTTCAGCAATAATGGCTCTCCATAACTTTGCAGCTCTTAGTAACTTATGCGTTTGTATTATCCTTCCAATCCTCTGTCCTACTATCCAATTGCACAGACTCTTGAGGTAGGTTACTCGCCTATTCTTTTTCGCTTTCAATACATCATGTGTCAAATTTTCTAACTCTTCTTCATTATATGTCTTTTCTCTTTCATATTCCCCCAACTAACGTTTATATGCTTTTTGGATGGTATTCTCAGAATCCTTCTATATAACAACATCACTGTATTTTTAAGTTTCTTCGTCACCTGTGAAGAAATTTCCCAGCATTCTGTGATATCGGAGTTGACATTACATAGCAGTTGAACATTGTTCTTTTGTTTCCAACGTAAGTTCCTTAATACTTTTAATTTCTGGAAGGCATCGTCTAGAAACTGAATAAAATGATTGCTTCAAAGACATCGAAGTGTGACAGAAGTGACAGAAAACTCTCGTAACATAAAATTAGGAGTTTTTCCCTTCCAATGCTTTAGAACTTAGTTTTCTCGCTACGATTCGCTTGCTTAAAGGTGACCGTTAAGGTCAATGTCAAGTTACTCCCCCTTCATGAATTTCACATTATAATTATTTGCAAATAAATAAGAGGAACTACATTGTAATGAGCCAAACTCATTTAAAAACAGTTTTACTTGTACTACAAATCCCTCATCAGCAGTAATTTAGCGTTAAATGATTTTAGAACGTATGTGTTTACAAGTAAGAATATAAGGTACAAGTAGGAAATTTACTGATTTCCTTACATCTTTCTAATTTAATCTACAAAAACAAACGTGCTTATATATATATATATATATATATATATATATATATATACACACACACACAAAACCAGCCACTGTGAACATTGCACTTTTTCGATTTTTTTTCCTTGACTATGGCAGTGCAAGCCATATACGACTCGTATTATATGAAATATGAAACGGTATATGAAACATAAGACAAAAATTACAATCTACTTCAAAGGAAACCGAATGAGAATATAAACACATCATTTGATCAAGAGCGTAAATAACCAGTTCAATATGAAAGGTTTCAAAGATTTCAAAATTTCCTTTATCAAGTTAACAAATCTGTTTGTGCAGACAGCGGTCATTAGACAAAAAGAAGTATTTGTCTTTCAAGCAATATCTGCTTTTTTATTTATTGTGTAATATATTCTTTACCAGTATAATACCAACAAAAAGAAGACAGTATTATTTATTATATAGATAGGCACAACCTTGACATATTTGGAAAGAATATTCGAATAATCCTATGTTGGTAGCAAATCACCTGCATACAGATAGAAAATGAATTCAGTAAATACACAAAAAATAAAACGGGGTGTAAGACAAGGATGTGTCTTCTCACAAGTTCTTTTCAACTTGTACAGTGAGGTGATTCTCAGAGAATTAAAAGTCCTATTACGCGCTCTATTCATCAGAATTCGGATGATAAGTTTTGTTATATGTCTCATTAGACTGATTATCCGATGGATTTCCCATTCGTTTGAACCTTGCTTCTTAGGTAGATGCTATGAAAATGGCTTAGCGACGGTCATTATAAACGTAGGACAGCCGCTGCCGTTATAAGCGTGGGACAGCCGCTGTTATAAAATTATACATATAAAAGTAGTGTATCATTGCAATTTCTTGTGTAGCCTGTGCTGAATCTGCTGTCAGTGCTTTCATGGATCAAATCATCCTGTAGCAGACAGTGAACCAGAACCAGAGTCGAATGGCAGCAGAAACGGTGAACAAGGCTTGCCTTATTCTCGACGAAAGAGAGTTCGTCTTTGTCTGTCATGTAGGACTGATTTGAGAAGGCGAGTACGTCGTTCCGCCAAAAGAGACCCTTCTTTGTTGTCCCACAAGAAACTGGTTCATTAGCAACTGTGTATAATATTAGCGTGTTTGGACAGAACCAGGTATTGAACTCACACTCTTTGGGTCCTGTCACTGGATCTAACTAACGCCTTAATCCACCGTGCCATGTGTCCTTGATCCAGTGACAGGACCCAAAGAGTGCAAGTTCAATACCTGGTTAAGGCGGTGGAGAACTTTGAGAGGGAATTAAGCAGGAGACAACTGATAACCGACATCCATTAGACATGGAACTAGAACAGTATATCCCAGTGAGCAAAATAAATGGTCCAGTTCGATATTCCAACCACCTGAAGAAGGCTGGAGCGTACAATGGCCGAAACGTTGTAATAAATATGGCGACAAAGATGAGGACAATAATGTAAATTATGCACATAATACCTCATCTCAGAAATATAGACAGATACTGAAGCTCGGAAGATTAAAAAAAACGCCAATTTTCGGTGTGCCTTTATATTGAAACAGTACTGATGAGGTCACCAATTATGTCACAAAGGAGGAAAATTAATTATTGCATTAAAAGTGTCAACTGGTCTCTTCGAAATATGAGCACAGGAGAAGACCAGTGAGAATTTAATTAATTTCTGGCTCGAGATTTGAACGGACTTATGACAGGATACAATTTAGATTCTGAGGCCATCGATGATCCAAATTAAAGTTTAGTAAAAAAAAAATCGTTTAGAATGACTGTTGCTAATTCATTTTCGTAGCATTGCCTAAGAGGTCATAACCAAAGTCACCATCTGAATTCTGAAGAACAGAGCGTGCAAAAGAATTAGACCGGAAGTAGGAGAAGAAGAGATGTGATTGAAACAAAACTGGATGAATCTGAACCAAGACAGTAAGTCCTTAATACTTAATGAAGAAGTGCTGGATAGATCGACAAGAGAAATATTTCTATATAAATGTTGATGTAATTAAATAAGACCCCATAGCTAACAATACTCCAGGTATTTTTTCTTTTACTCGTTGACCTCATCCGTAATGTTACTTCAAATGAAAATTTAAAACGTAGTGCAATAGTTATGTTCTGATGCGATATATCCCTTCAGCAAAGATTATGCAACAGAACAAGAATGCAGATTACTAATCTACATTACGCCTGCACAGAAAAAGAGCAGAGGAATAAATATAGAGCGAGGATCAAAAGGTTTTAATTCCACGGCTCAAACTGATACGAGTTTACCTTTCATTTTACATAGAGATCAGCAGTTATTATCAAAATCAAATAAGTTAGCAGAGTAAGCTTTCGAGATATTAGGTTGGTGCAAAAATAATGTCGTTTTCACACATACGCTACTATATGAGAAAATGACATTATTTTTGCACCAACCTAATAATTGTTTTTTTTTTTTTTCAGGAACAGATAATGTCTCACTAACAGATTTATGTGGTTCATAAGTTCACTTTTTGATTTAAATATTATTGATAAATAATGACTCGATATAGATGTGACGTATGTATAAGGAAAGAATAAAGTTTTCAAGGATGTTCACTTCTAACGCTAGCCTTCCAATACTGCCTATCATTGCATTTTTTATATAACGTGTTATAGTTTAAAATAACCATGCAATTTCTAAAAGGTACCGTCAGTTATTTATTTTAATCATTTAATCTCGAGCAAGGCAATAAATCCACTAAAACGCAAGGGGTTATTAAGAGTGAAAGAAACTGAGAAAACATTGGGGAAAGAGGACAAAAGAAAAAAAAAAGAACAGGATTCAAGGAGAGGGGGAATAACGATTAATAATGAATTTAAATTTTTGAAGAGCGTATTTGAAAGTAGAGCAAGAAGCCGGAAGAGAGTTCCACAAGTCAAGAAGAAACTATTAGCATAGAACTTACTTTTACAACTTAGCAATAAAAAAGATGACACCTAGTTCATCATATCACGCTGAAACACCGGTTCTCGTACGACCACCGATATTAAGTAACGCCGAGCCTAGTCAGTACCTAGATAGGTGGCGGCTTGTAATACCAGGCACTGTAAGCCGCGATGGTGTAGAGCTGAGTTCTAATTCCAGGTGGGTTCGTTATTTTTACTTATGCGCAAATGCCTTTGGGGAAGAAGTGAATCCACCTTTTCTCCCACCAGCTATGGGTTGATTAGTAAGACTTCTTTCAGTAAATTATCTCCCAAAATTCTTACATTCTAAAAATATTTTCTAGCTTTAAATAACCTGTAAAAGGTTGATAAGCCATAAAAAACAAATCAAATGAGACATAGCTGCTAATCTAGTACTGTGCTTAAATTCGTTAACTCTATATAACAATTTGTTTGCTTTAGCATAACAGAAGTTACGAACAGAGAAACAAACACCCAGAAAAAGAGAACATACAATTCTCTCTCTCTCTATATATATTAATTAGTGGAGTGAAACAAATATTCGTACACATACAAATTTTTAATTTATTGTATTTCCAACTAATGAATAAACATACTTTTCATATAATTAACTGTACACAGATGCATAATAACTAAATATGCATAGAAAACAGAAAAATTGCTTTAATAGAAATAAAATTTCATCTATTTTAATGGGTGAAAAAAGTATGCTTACAATACAAAAATATACATAATTTTCATTTAATACTTTGTAGAATATCCATTATTCAATTCTACAGCAACCAAACACTTCTTGTAGTTCTCAAAGATTTGCTAATTTTAGTTGGAATTTTGTTCCATTTTTCCTCTCATATGGTCTTCGTATCCGTGATCTTTGTTGGAGCTCTCGATTGGGTTTAAATCTGGGGACTGACTTGACAATTTCTGAATATTTACATTATTTTCAGCAAGCTTCGTACATTTTGCAGTATGCTTTGGATCATTATCGTGTTGGAAGATCCACTCAAGATGAAGTTCAAGATTTTCAACTGAAATAATTAAAATTACTTCCAAAATATTTTGATATGCTGCTGTATTCATTCTACCATCTATTACTGATATGTTGCCATTAGCTTTTGCGGAAAAACATCCCCAACCCATGATGCTGTCACCACCAAATTTCACTGTTGAAACTGTTCTTTTGTTTGAAGGCATAGTCATCTCTCCCCCCACTACATAATTTTTAGAATTACGTTCAAACAACTCAATTTTGGTTTTGTCTGTCCATAATACTCTTTCCCAATATGATTTTTCCTTATGCTCACGTTCATAAATGAATTTTAACCTGGCATCTCTGTGTCTTTCCAACAGCGGTGGAGTTTTCTGAGGGAAGCGTGACTTTAGATTGTTCCTATGAATTTCATTGCCTATTGTCTGTTTAGTGACACAGATTCCTGATGAAAGCAAATCATCCTTCAACTTTTGACGAGGAACCATTAGATTTTGTTTAATTTGGCGCATTAATTTATTCGAAGATCTTGCAGAAATCTTCCATGGAGTGCGTGTTCTTTGGTTTTCAACAGTTTTGGGATTTTTTTTTTATACATTGCAATGAATGAACTAATAGTAAATCGAATATTCAGATTGACTGAGATTTTTCTGTAACTTACCTTTTTTCCAGAACAATCAGTTCTTTTGCGAATTTTTCAGTTTTTTACCTTTTGTCATGATAATAATCTTCTTATCCGAATCAATCACAGAATGTTGTTTGTATTTTTAGGCTAAAAATAACTACCGATAACATTTATTGGAACATTCTAGAATATTCCACTTGAATAATCTAGGGTAGTAAAGCAATTTAAAAGTATTAAAATTTGAAATTTGTATTGTCCAAATACTTTTTTCACCCATTAAAATAGATAAATGGGATTTATTTCTATTAAATCAAAATTTCTGTTTTCCATGTATATTTAGTTATGCATTTGTTTACAGTTAATTATATCAAAAGTATGTTTATTCATTAGTTGGAAATACAATAAATTAAAAATTTGTATGTGTACCTATATTTGTTTCTCCCCCCAATGTATGTGTATATATATATATATATATATATATAAGAGAGACTATATTACAATAGATTGTTATATCGTAGTCTGAATGTGAATTTCAGAGCGCTGTAATACATAATGAATAAGTGTTAATTTTTTTAAAATTTCTGTCTGGGAACAAACATTCAAAGTTTCATTAAATTCAATACAACATTAGATCAAAGTTCAAAAATCTAATGAATACCCAAGGAAGGCTGAAGAGTACATTGGCCGAAATCTCGAGACAAAAGAAACGAAAAGATTTAGTCTGAACGTACCAAAATAAATACGAGTTGGTCCGGAAAAGTTATTAGCCCCACCAAGAAGCCTCCCCACCCAGAAAAAAAATACTTAAAATTATGTTTGGTTATTCTGTTATATTTTGGGAAGTGGATCGGCCCAAAGAAATTTCTCCACACACACACACACGTTAAAAACGTCTTTATTGGACTCTTAATTATTTTGAAATATTTGAAATTCTGATCTGACAATTTTGGCGATAGAGTCACTGGTTTAAAGAATTCCGGAAATAATGAGTATTATAATCAAAATCAAGAAAAATCGTCCAAATTCTTAGAATAGGTACATAAACTGATTATTTGATGAAATGAGAGCATTTGAAATACATTGAAATACATCCATTGCTAACCCCCTCCTAAATTTCAAAGAAAAAAAAAAACGATACATTCAAACAGACTAACATCATTTCTCTCTGAAACACAAAGTTATTTTTCTGTTGTCACAATGAGATGGCATTACGTGAAATATTCAACTGTTCAATATAATAACCAAATGCAATTTCAACTTGAGCATTATTAATGCGTGCAGTCTTAAAACAAGGCTTCTATGATTTTAGAGAATATATAAATTTAATAAATTAACAAAAGAATTATCCAATTAATATTAAATCTGTGAGATTACTCAACTTGTCTGCTTAATAATTGCTGCAAATGTCAACAAGATGGCGTTGCCAAAAATAGTATATGAAAATGGGGCAAAGTCTTGATAACTTTTCAGAACCGACTCGTATATATTATTGTTCGTTCTGGCTATTTTATTTTTCAAGATAGTTCAGTTATTTCTTCCGGAACGGGTAACATTTCATGAACAGTTTTATGTGGTTCTTTAAAGCCAAAGTCCACTTTCTGATTTAAATATTATTAATAAATAATGACACAATATAGATGTGACGGATGTATAACGAAGAATATAGTTTTCAAAAATGTTTTTTTTTTTTTTTTAAGACTGATCTTTCAGTATTATGATTTCATGTTTTTTTTTGTTTTTTTTTTTGTCGGGTGAGGGTAGGTCACAACGTTTTCGTTATGGCACTCCCCAGCCTCCCTTGGGTGTCCATTTTGGAATATTGAACTTTGATCTGAGGTCAATATACATTTCCTCTTACCCATAAACCCTTTTTCTTTTAGTCACGGAATAGGACCTCAGTTGGGATGCATTTGGCTATCAGCAGCTTAATGCCGCATTGGACACGGTTTACTTTACACACAAGCCTCGCTAAATTATTTTAATAAGTCAACCAAGTGCCATATGTGATACACGTTTGGGAGATCATGTCTCTTTCAATTCATGATCGACTAAGCAGAATATTTTCCTGAAGTAGATTTTCTGCGGTAGACTTGCTGCCGATCCAGTCTGTCCTGCTATGAAGCCAAGTCTTCTCCCCTCCAGCTATGACCATAGCTAGGGGTGGGGAGATAGAACCATACTTTTCCCAGGGAATTTGCGCGTAAGTGAATGTAACGAGCATAACTGGAATTCGAACTCCACTCTCCGATTTCTTATTCCGAGCCGATATACATTACACCACAACTACCAAAAGGAAAAAAAATGAACTCTTCTCATTATGCATCTCATTCTTTCATAGGACTGTAAACCCGTGAGTAAGAAAAGGGCCATCTCTACATACATACCTTCATTACTTTTCAAATTCTTCCTATCCAGTTTGCTAAGGCAATAAAACATTAATTGTACACTATTACTTGTAGTTTCAGTCCTATTTCCTGATCGATAAACTCCAACGGAGAACGAAATTCCTCCACATATTTTCATTTGGTCTATCACTAATGATCCCAATGCAAATAGTAATCCAGCAGTAAATCAATATTTAATTATCAAGAAAATGGCGTTTTTCATTAGAAGACAGTTCAGGCTGGATTTTTTAAAAATGTTCTTTACGTCATTTTAGTTAAACACTTAGAATCAGTAGCTTAAGAAATAAATCATTGTTTTACCAAGTAAACGACTGGAAGTGTTATTGTTACGCACGTATAACGTAATTTGATTCTTCAGCAATTAACTTCATCGGTCTGCGAAAAGGAATTAAAGCCCGACTGTTTAAAGTCAGGAAATAGAAAGGCATAAAACCTGGATTATTAAAACCAGGCTGGCAGTAAAGTGTCAGACATCGCAAGGTTCAGAATTGTTTTAATAGTCATTATATATATGTGGATGGGTGTGCGGTGGTGTATTGGAAAGCAGCTCAGGTTGAAAAATCAGAGTTCAAATTCGTCACATTATTTTACATGCAAACGCCATTGGGAAAGGCATGAATCTGTCTCTTCTCACCCCAGCTACTGATAAATAGCAGAACGGAATGAGCTCTGTTGACATTCAGTCTAGAAGGACAATTCTGAATTCAGAACCTGGGAGAGTCGTTTGGAAAACTTGTGGGTCACTATGTGCAGCAGTGAATGGTTCCGCATAAGCATTCACTTCTATAATGAAACCATATGTGCAGGTAGTCTGGTTGCTCAGTTCTAAGAACTAAGCTGCTGGACCCTCATACGTCAAAATCGACGGGAATTACATTAATTAATTTATTAAAAATATGGTTCCATCGCTACACAGGGATCACCATGTTTCAAAGAAACTAAAAACTTCAAATTTAATGATAGAATTAAATTAAAATCCCTAGTACGGTTTCATTTTCAAGCGAATTTTTGTATTGTTTATATATATCAATAAATAAATAATGTATGTGTGTGTGGGTGCGTGAAGGAGGGAGGGGCGCTGAAAAGTTCTCGGCCATACCAGAAGGCCTTAGTAAAGATCTGATATTTGGTTATTTTGTTTAGATTTTGGGAAGGGTGCCGGATCGAATACTTTTCAACAACCCTTTGTGTGTGTGTGTGTGTGTGTGTTTTAGAAGTGTTAAAAGTAAAGAGAGAAAGAGGGAGGGAGAGAAAGAGAGAGGAGGGAGAGAAAGAGTTTTTTAACGATAATGACTGATTTTATAAGGTAAAAAAATAGACTGTAATGGGCAGACGACGGAGAAATAATAAAAAAATGGCTCATGTTCTCGATTCCAGGTCATCAGCTCAAATAAGTTGGTTCTACTGGGAAAGCAGAACTCTAAATCTCTTCAACTTTTAAGTGATCAACCAGCCGTCATCAAAATAAAGTGTTCAGCGTCAGTCGTATGTCATTTGCAACAAAATTCACCTGTCGCTTAGACCCTCTCATCACGTGACGACCTTAAAGCATTTATGATGCCACCCTGTCACTCAATGTACTGGTAACAACGGTGACAACAGAAACAAGTACTTGGTGTGTGCGTGCGTGTGTGTGCGCACGCGCGTATGTGTGTGTATGTGATAGGAGGTAGACGAAGTCACCAGTGATTAGCAGTAAACTCAGACTGTCATTCAATTGATAATTGTCTCATTCAGTGAATTACCATTGCCGACTGCCCTTTTCAAGAACCGGATCCAGATAGGTAGACAGTCAGGCACTCAAAGTGCTCTGAAACCCGTTGTTAACATGTCCAGTCAATCAAAGGCCAACTCGGGATACGCTCCTCACCACTCCTTTCTACAATTTCCGTGACACTCATACTTCATGTCGCAGACAGGTGGAAGACGGAGAGGTGAGGGAAATGTAGGCATCCTTATGGTTAACAAATCAAACATTGACTACTCGTCACTGTCGGGTAAGGAGCGCCGAATGGATGGGATCGCCAACTTTACTGAAATCAACCAAAGATTTCCAAAACTCCTAAATGTGGGGACCACTGATTGTACTTCAGTTGAATATAAATCCCGTGAAGCGTTTGATAAAAAAGGTTTTACGCTATAAAAATGTCATGGCCCGCCACAAATTCCTTTTCTTCATTATCTGTGAATTATCCATATTTTCTTGGGAAAATATATGGAAGTGGTTTTTGACTTTCTCAGTTTTTAATTTTCCTTGGTACCATCCAATGCTAAAGAGTCTAATTTACCTTGCTATAGGTGGAAAGAGAAGATCTGGATTCCTACTTTTCCCCCAATGTATATTTTTGTGCGAAAGTGAACGCAAACTGAGTGAAACTTGAACTCTGCTCGTCGATTTCATATTTCACGACTATAACCGTTATGCTATTCTTACATCCGGACATTACGCGAAAAGTTTACAGAGTATATTTGTAATATGGGAAAAAGAGCATTATTCATATTTCAATTGGAAAAAAAAAAAAAAAAAAAAAAAAAAAAAAAAAAATGGACGTAGATTTCAATGTTGGAGTCAAGCAAGTCCTGTACTTTTGTTCATTGAAAAAAAAAAAAAAAAAAAAAAAAAAAAAGCACCACAAGGACATACGAGTTATCTTCCCTGGCATGATGAACTAAACGAAAACCTCGGCTTTCTAGGTTGAATAAAAAGATTCAATTTTAAATCACCAAAAGTCTACCAAATACAACAGACATACAAAATACAGTAGACATGGAGAATATAAGTGGCCGAAACATTTTGACTACAGCAATGAAGATTAAGACACTATAATCATATGGACATATGCATATTAGTAAAAATGATCCTTCCATTTCCCTATTTCTAAAGATATATTATTTAAAACTTTATAAAATAATTCCTTGTACAAAATACAATACTTCTGTCTTTTGTGATTCGTTCACCAAGGAAAAGGTCATATGCTGCAAAACACAAGCCGTGATTATTATAAAACTAATAGAAGATTCACGTCGAACTTGTTGAATGGCGTAACTTTCAATAATACATTATCTATTGATAATTTAACGTAAATTGGGTCAGATTACCTTATAAATAAATTGGTTTACAGCCAATGAAACGCTTAAAAAAAAAAAGACCCCAAAATCAAAAAAGAAGCATCAGTTCCACTTAAAGACACTTCGCAGCATAACCATACTAAACAAGATCTGCAGTCACGCCGTTCAATTCGCGCCTAGAAGCGCCCCTTTAACACATTATTTACGTGCCGTGTCTCCGCAGAACGTAGGTGATCATGGCTCTCCACAACTTCCTGTCCCTTGTATAGCTTAATAAACTGTCTTATTTCTTCTAAGCCCTGTTCCGTCATCCATTTACTCAAACTCACTAAGTATGTTATGCGTTCTTTTTCTGTCTCTTGCCCTAGATCTGCCTTGTGAGTATCAGATTTTCCAAGCCATCCCTTCTCATTATGTGTCCCAGAAACATAAATCTGTTTCTTCCTGATGTTAAGTAATAGTTTCCTTTTTGTTTCTATTTTCTTCAATACTTTGTTGCATTTCAAAATAAATTTAAGTTGATTGGAATGCGTTTTTTAATTAAAAAAAAATATCCCAACAAATAAGTCTATCGGGAGAGTTGTTAAAACAAAACAAAAAAATAAAAAACAAAAAACTCATCTCCGTGTTATAAAATGCTTTTCTGCGATATTTTCAGCTAAAAGTAATATTTGTTTAAAATCAGATTAATTAAATCAGCTAATCTTCCTCAAATAAAGTTTCAGAAATGTACATTTTATTTTTAAAAAAGATTTTTTAAGAGAATTACGTTGTTGACAGATTTATCAATGGATGATTTAAGCGTTTTTACTGATCATAAAAATCTCATTCTAATCAGTTTAAATTTAATTTTATGAGATTTCAAGAAATTAATTTTTGTACCGCTTAATGTTTATAAGTTTTAAGGCCAAGTCTTCGGATAATTTAAATTATGAAATTTCTTAGGCCAAACAGAACCCCCCCCCCCCAATTACAAAAATCTGCCCTGGATCGTAAAATAAAAAATCAATTTTTTTAAAAAAATTAAATAAAATGGTGGTTAACAGATGTATTGTTTTTTTTAACAAAGTTTTTCTAAAGAAACATTTGAAAAATACTTTGATTCGTTTGTGAATAAGTCCAGAAAGTTTCATTAAAATCCTACAATTGTCCGATTCTTGCAAGAATTTCCAAATCAATGTATTTTTCCCGGCAAAAGACGATAAAATTTACCATACTAATTTCTGGTAACATATTGACGCAAGAAAAACAATTTTTAATCAAAAGGTTCTGAAAAGGATAAAGAATATAATTTAATAATAAATAAAAAATCCTTTGGTCATTCATTTTTATAATAACAAAGATGTTAAATGTCATTTGTTTATCATATTTGCTAATTTTTAGAGAAGCTTCGGAGGCCAGTCAGTTATGTGCCATGCGTGAAACAAGCTTAGGCGATCATGTAACTTTCGATACATGACTGACAAGGTAGATTTCTTGGTTGCCATTTCTTTCTGCAGTAGACCAGTTGCCATCCAAGACTATAGAACCTATCCTGATATTTTATTTATTTACCCATAGCTGGGGGGTGGAGAAGAAGAGGATTCATAAGATTAGATTCATACCTTTCCCAAGGGTATTAGCACGGAAGTGAATGTAATAGACTCGACTGGAATTTTAACTCTGCTCTACGATTCCTCAATCAGAGCCGTTATCCATTACTCCACCGTACTTCCCGCTTTGGAAGTATTATATTGCTATATTCTTTATTATTATTAGGTTGGTGCAAAAATAATTTCGTTTTCTCACATAGTAACATATGTTAGAAAACGAAATTATTTTTGCACCAAACTAATATTTCAAATTTTTGACTACATTAGTCTCTTCGATCAAGAATGTAAAAAAAAGAAAAAAAAAAAAGTAGTAAAACAGCTTGATTGATCTGGGAGCATATATTATTTCTCATTTCACCCCACGCAAGGTGATAATGCCATTAAAACGCAAGCAGTTACGGAGAGTGAAAGTAAATAAGAAAGCTTAAGTGAGGAGAAAGGACAATAAAAGAACAGGTTTCAGGAAGACAAAGAAATAGTGTTGCACGGAATTTTTGAAGATCAAAGTTGACAAAAAAAACAAGAAACCAGAAGATACTTCCACAGGTGAGAAGTGCGAGAGATGAAACTCTTAGAAGACAAGTTACGGTTACATTTATGTATTTCAACAGCAGAACGACATGACCTAGTTGCCAATCTAGTAATACGCTTAATTTCATGTCGTCGAGCCACCAAAGAGGAAAGCTCATCAGAACAACTGCCATAGAATAGTAGAAGATCTAAAAGAAAAAGGCACAATGAAGCTACGTTATGGCGGTGGGAAAGTGACTGAAACCGAGACTTATAACATTACAGACTCTTCTATGAATTTTATCAAGAATCTCAAAAATATAGCAAGAGCACTAGACCAGACGCGGAAGGCAGTAATATTCAACGCACGGATGAATGGTAGATTTATAAATGTGCAAAATGGATTCTGGTGATAAAAATTGTATATATCATACAAAAGACTGACTGGTCAGACAAGATTTCATCAATATTCAGACCGGTAAATGTACCTGAATAAAAAATACCGTTTAATTAAAAACAGGGCTTCTATTCGAATATGATTATCCATCAAAATAACATTTAAACAGAACACATTAAAAATTTAAAAAAAAAATATGTTGGATGTAATCCAATTTCTAAAATAAATTGTCTGTTTACGTTAGGATAGGAAACAGAGCAGATATAGATGTTTCGAGAATCGGTAGAGAGTACGTGTTCAAAAGCACTATTCGGGCTTTGTTTGAGCGTTAGTCCTACGTGGCTGAATGGTTAGGCACGTCAGATCTAATGACAGTTCCCTCATAGAGGATGCAAGTTCGATTCCTGCAAGAGGACGCATATTTTACTGACAAGATTTCTAGAATATTCAGGCCGGTTGATGTAGTTGGATAACAAAAATACTGTTTAATTAAAAAACTGAGCTTCTACTCGAATATGAGTATACATAAAAAATAACGTTTAAACAAAATAAATTAATAAAAAAAAAACATGTCAGATTTAATCCATTTTCTAATTATATTAATAATTATATATATATATATATATATATATATAATGGACTCTCCTGTCGCTTTTGACGTATGAGAAACTGACAACTAGACCACCCGTACACATCATTTGATTATAGTTCTGCTTTGTGCAGAACCAACCACACTTTTTGAAGAGACGAATACAGAGACCTGGTGCCGCAGGCTTTGAATTCAGAGTTGCCCTTCTAGACCAGTTGCCATCCAAGGCTATTTACCCATAGCTTAGAAGATGAAGAGCAGTTATCTATTACACTACCGTGACTATATACTCCTTCTGAATACACTTTATATATTTATTTGCGAATGTTAATTATATATAGACGAGCATAGATAGATATTTTCGTCCCTATATAAACTCAATGAAAGTTAACGCCTTTTGTCGAAGCCCACAAAAATTAACGGATTTCAAGTTTAACTGAAAAATGTAAATACTTCTTAAAAGCAATATAATAATTTAATATAATTTACAACTATTATTTATTTCATTTCAATTATTACATATATTTTGATTATTATATTTATTTGAAGTTATATAGGCATTGTTCCACAATTTACTGTGAAAGTATTTGTTTTTGTACAACTAACCTGAAAAATATCACCGGTCGCATTACGCATGAAATCAGCTTCTTCATGAGTTTATACGTTGCGTTTCGATTTTTCTATATAATTCGGATTATTTTCTTAATCTTCGAAATATCTCAATGAAAAGATAATCGTATATCTGCCTAAAATTTAATTGTTCCTTAGCTTGTGGCACACCTTTCCCCCAAAAGTATTTGCAATTTATTGAGAACTTTTGGAATTATTGTGGACAAGCCAACGGATATGAATGAACGTATATTCTCAGTCAAATTTCATGGCCACTGTCATTTTTTTTTTTTTTTCAGCGAACTATATCGTATTTTCAAATATCTTTAGCTTGGCCTACCTATGACTAGATTAGACCAGCTTGGACAAGCTATGACCAGTGACCCGAGTAAAAACACTCGGGTCCCCACGTTAAAAACTGACCTTGTGTCACAACCTGACTCAGTTTGAGGGAAGGAGCAAATACATATCTTTTTTCAGATATCCTAAAAGACAGTATTTACGAATTTATATTTTTGAGCCACGCTAAAATTTGATTTTATATTTACCATTGTTACAAGAAGTGTGAATAATTTGGAACAATTCCTAAGATTGATGCAAAGTTCCTTACGCCATATTTTGCAAGATATCAATGAAAAGTTAAATGTGTCTGAATTCTACCCCAACTCTTATAACAAATTCTGACGGTAAGCATTACGCGCGATAATAGAGTACCTAAAGAGTACATGCTTCTGCCAACCCCGTTGCTTGTACATACAGTATTTAAGAACTATTTTCAGAAAAGTGATAATTTCATTCAATTTGAATGAGCGTTATGGTTGAATATAAAGTGCACATTACGCATGAAGAGTAAGTAGTGTTCAATATAGAGAAAAATGCATAAGAAGAGAAAGAATTTGGTCAATGTGGTTAATGGCAATGATATACTATGTACAAACATTTGATAAATGGTTTACAAAGGAAATTGAGCTCAATTACAAAGAACGTTCTGTAAGGCCAAGTCTTGAAAAGTGAAAACGCCTGGATTCTAGCGGACATCAATTGTAAACATGCGATGACAAAATTTTAAGAACATGCATTTATAACAAATAATATCTTCATGTGCATTATTTAAATCAATATAGTTGGTTGTAATTGCTTGAATTCTTTCTTGAGAAACCTTCAAAATGTGTATACTTATATAGCCAAACGGTAGCAATTTGTTTATATATATGGTGGGATTTCCCGTTGTATTCGGCGTATGAGAGTCAAGCAACTCGGTTCCTAGGACACCAGCACATATGATTTGATTATAGTGATTATGGCGAGGGCTTTGTGCAGAACCAACCTCACTTTTTGAAGGGCCGAATACAGAGACCTGGTGCACTACTATTGTACAAACGACCCTTCGCAAATTTTGAATTCAGAGTCGTCCTTCTCCTAGGTCACTTGCCAGCCAAGGCTATAGAACAGTCTGTCCTGCTATTTACCCATAGATGGAGGGAGAAGAGGATGAATACCTTTCCCAAGAAATTAGCCCGTAAGTGAATGTAATAGATTCGACTGGAATTCGAACTCGGCTCCCCTATTCCTCAATCCGAGCCGCTATCCACCGTGTGTATATATATATATATATATATATATATATATATATATATATGACATCTGCAGCAAAGGCTGGTGGAAGTAGTCAACTTTAAGAAGCTTCCATCAAAAAAGGACATTCCTCGTGTTATATTTTGTCCTATAGAATTGGCAAATAAACTCTTATTTCCAAGATTACAAATGGAAACATATTAGCGGGATCACCACGGGAAATTAAACTCCCGCCGTCGTCTGCAACGTCTTTGTAGAAAGTAGAGGCCGTAGAATGTGAAATTCAAAACGCTGCTTTAAAATCATCAGGAATGAATCTTTCAGAAAAGACTTTAACAATTTTAGAATAAGTCATAGAACAAATTGTAAATATGTTCTGGCATCTCCAAATGATCCTGGCCATTATTCATTTAAGAAAAAATTTCCAGATAACAAATGCTACGTGACTACTGTTTATGCGTATTAGATGGTGAACTGAAAAAAAAAAAAAATTCTCATTTTCTGCCCAACGAACGTGTGCAACTATCCACATTACGTCATCGGGTATATTGAGGATTTTTGGTATACAGTTACAACCGATTTATTTATTTATTTTTCTCTCTCGTCAGAGAATTGATATACAGTGACTGACAGTAGTAGGAAGAGTTGTAAGCAGAAAAAAAAGAAAGAAATGCAACTTGTGAATTCCCTGGAAGAACAGTGGGCGGTAAACGAGAAGTCAATAACAGGCGGCCTACTTTTGGTATGTGTCAAATATTATGAATTTCTAAATAAAAAAATAAAAATAAAATAAAATATTTTATCTAAATTATTTTATGGTTATGGGAACTGACGAGTTTAAATATCTTAAACATGGCTGCAAAAAGCCACTTGTATGAAACCATGTGCAGCACACATATTGGGAGAGTAAGTGAGATAAGAAAACGAGCGAAAAAAAGAGATAGATTTGTGATATATATATATATATATATATATATATACACACATATATGTGTGTGTGTGTGCATATTGATGTAATAAGAACAGTTAGATTAATGATCCAAAGTTTTTTAGTATTTATGTTTTTATTAAAAAAACAAAACAGTGCTCGATTCAGAAGTAGAGCTTAAATTATAATAATTAAAAAAAAAAAAATATGATTCATATCAGTTCAAAAAAAAAAAAAATATATATATATATATATATATATATATATATATATATATATTAGTTGTGGACAGAATTATTCGCCCCTCCCTATGAATAGTTGCATATTTTCTAAGGAAATGTGAATAGTTGCCAGCACTTACTGAATTTACCATAAACAGTAGATCCCATATTAAATTTTGAATAATTCATAAAATCTTGAGAATTTTCGATCTATCATATTCGTAGTTATAGATTTTTCTAAAAATTGGTACAGTCCAAAATTATTCGCCTGGCTTATGGAAATTATGAAATAATATTGCTTTACGGCAATTGTAATGTTTTTTTTCTTAATCAGACATTTAATACAAACACACTTTGGAAATGAAATCGTATTGACCTGATTCTATAACATTCTAAAAGCTAATGAAGAAGACAGTATGTGATTGCCAGGTACTGCTATAACGCCTTCATTCTGCAACTATGGCGACGATTGCTGAACTTGACAAGCTCCGAATGAAGATAGTTGATACGTACAAACAACGTGATAGATATACAACAATTTTCAAGTGTTTAAATGTTTTTAGATCGACAACTCGTAAACATTATTCAGAAGTACAACGAGACTTATTGTGTTGAGAATAAATTAAAAGACTGGCAGAAAACAGTTAATTCCTGAGAGAAAGGAAAATTATTAGAGATGTCTCGAAGAATCCTCACTTAACGACAAAAGACATTGTCAATGATATAAATATATCAAGGTTGAATGTATTAACGAAGACATTCACTAGATGCTTTCATCGTGCAGGACTTCGAAACCAAAAGATACCCTCCCTAAAATTGAGCACGGTGATGGGAGAATTCTGCTCTGGGAATATTTTGCTGCTTCTGGACCAGAGGAAATAGTGAGTGTACAGGGTATCAGGGGTACAGACAAGTATTTGTTTATTCAGAGAAATAATATAAAAAAAATGTACACGAAAGTTTGTCTTTGGTGAGTCACTGGACATTCCATTATGACAATGACCTTACAAAATAAGGACAGCAAAATTAAGATATTGGCGTAACCTGCACAACGTCCTGACCTAAACGCCATTGAAAATTTATGGGCATATTTGAAGAAAAAAGAAGTCCTTCAAATCTGAAGGAACTAAAAGCTATTTCCAAGGTGTTTATTGATCTTGTAAGGAAGTATCAAAAATGTTTAAAAGGCAATAATCAAGAATAAAGTCTACACAATTGATTATTGGGCAATACTATTGTCCTATGTTTTTTTTTTATTATTGTTTGACATTAAAATAAAAAAAAATGTTGTGGGCATCACTACACATGAAGTTTTTCATGAAAACTTGAGGTATTACAGCTTTATTTGTAATTATGGCAGCGGGGTGAATAATTCTGTCTACGACTAATATATATATATATATATATATATATATATATATATAAACAGATAGAGAAGCAGGGGGTAATGAAAACTGCGGAGAAACACAAAAATGCTGTCTAACCATCAGCAAGTGCCTCTTGATATCTCTCGAGGTCATAGGCCGACTCAACCATGTCATCACTGACGTCACGAGATCATCGACCAACTTATTAAACTGAATTGACAGAACTTTTGAAATTTGCTTATCTGAGCGTATCACTTCCACACAACCCGGTGGTTGGAGAAACTGGCATTTTTTTCTCCCTATTAAATATTTCTCAACATGTACAACCTGTGTATTCCGATCATAAACCAGAAGTTTGTCTAGTAACTTGCTAAGAGATTATGATAAAATGCAAATAATTGCCGTTGGTTTGAGTAAATGCAAACACCAATTTTTGTATCTCCTGTCAACAGAAACATGAAACTTTACAACAGGTCGTCTTAAGTCATTTCAAAAATTCCAGATCGTCTACGCACATCAACAACAACCTACACCATCGAAAGAGAAAAGCAAAGTGGCTAAAGACTTACTGACAACGGAAACTACATGGTAGCCTCTCTAAGTCAGTACGATCGTAGTGCCTTTTTCGCAGTAAATTCTGAGAAATGTTATTTTGTAAAATATGTTTTTTCCATATTATACATGTCAACAATTTCAAATTAGGCAGTCTCCCCATAAGAAAACAAAAACAAATAAAAAAGATCAACTTATATCGATTGAAAAGTCGTAAGGTTGGTGTATCGTGTGTGTTCATATGTAAACAATTAAAAAGGAAGCATACAAAACTTCAGTTTCTACCACGAACAGTTTATTCTCTCTCATTATATATATATATATATATATATATATATATATATAACACGGCAGAAAATGTTTCCAATGTCACTTAAGTATGTGCGTTTTCTTCTTCTGTTTCAGAAGTTAGGGTAAGTAAGGATAAGCATCGTTTTAATGGTCGAGCACAAGTCAGCCTAGCGCAGAGTTGGAACGACCAAAGAAAAGGTTGATTTACTACAGGTTTTGCATGCGTTGGAAGGTGCAAAGAGACTTCATTTGTCAGTGGACCGGGGAAACGAACAAGCTCAAGCGAGGACGTAACTAGCACATTGGGCTACATCTTGGAGCAAGATGAAGAAAAAGAAAGTAAAATTTTTGTCTTTTATAGACTTAAACAGCGCTGCCTCATGAGAGTTTGACGAAGCCAAGTAGGGTAATAAAATTTCCAGTTCCTTTATTACTATGCTCATAGAAAACTGCATGTCTTTTTCTTTTTTCTTTTTATTCATTATTATTCTTTTATTTATTGCTTGTACTTAATTTCCCCAAATATTACATTTAAAACTGTTGTAACAATGTAAATTGTAATTCTAGTTTGAAGCTTTGCCATAAATGCTAAAAATTTACTGTGACTACTTAGCGCTGCTAAAAGCTTTAAATAAAGTTCACAGAAAATAGAAACGGTTCAAAATTTACCTACAACAAATTGTTAAGGTTAGTTAACCATATTAGATTGGCATTTCTCAGGGATATTTTGAATCATAAATAGTGGACTAGACAAACAAACAAACAAAGCAAAAAACAAAGCAAAAAACAAAACAACAAACAAAAATACAACAACAACAACCACCTTCGAAACAAAAATAAACAAAATACCAAAAGATAAACTTCGGGATGTTTGGAAGTCTCAATATAAAGCGTTTTTATCTTCCTTGTACCGTGTCTCAGTTTCTTGCTTCAAATGCCACCTACAATCTTCCAAGATTTAAATGCAACGCCAATCGCCAATTTTATCTTCCTTTTCTTTTAGTGTCTTTTCTAAAGTCTCCTTATTCACTCACAGCAACCCCTTGTGTCTTAGTGGTATTATCGCCCCGTGAGTAAGGAAGATCTCAGTGCGTATCTTTATTGTCAACACACTAAGACAACTGAAGTTTTTGGAACATTTAATAGGAGAAAGAGATCCTAGAGAATTAAACACTCGCAGGACATAATGAAGGCGGGGTAAGCAGCGAGTAATTTTAACGAACTTGTGTGAATAGATATCAGGACAAGGACAAAGAGTGATGGGTAAAAATATTTAAACCATCAGAAGAGTCAGGATCACCTACGTCCTGAAATCACAGTGGCACATACGATTTTTAAAAAAAATTTGATTTCGTGATGTAGGTTCATTGTAAATTTTCTCTTGTTGAAATTTTGTTTGACCTCGCTGCTCGAAACGCAGTGGAAATAAAATATTTTTGCCATATTTACAACAGCGTTTTACGTATCAGATTAACGAATTACCTAACTCATTGTGAATTAGATGTCACCCATTTTTTGTATGTGAATGTTTAATAAACCTGGATAAACGTGCTCACAAAAAACAAATGTCAAAAAGGACGGTTTTTCCCATGACACCGTTTCTTTTCTTTAACTATCTTCATTCTTCAGCAATGTTTATTTTAAAAAGTGATGATTAGAATTGGAATAAAAGCTAAACATATAACGAAAGTGAATTTATATATTTTCATTCTTCTTGAGAATTTGCAACAAAAATAATAAATACTATTTATTTACTAAACTGTCTATTTAGTATTTACACTATCTATTGGGATGATTGGTAAAATATCGAGAAATTGCCAATTGATTAAAACTTTATAAAACAGTAAATAAGGATTTTCTCATAGTTGGTGCTCATGTGTGTGTGTGTGTATATATATATATATATATATATATATATATATATATATACACACACAAACATCTGGTAAACAACTGATTTCAACTGGCCCCACAGAAAAAATCCAGTGTCTGGTGACCTCGGTGACCACTCAATAGGACCTCTTCTACCTATCCATTAACCTCTATGGTGCGCGACTTTTGCCTCACTCTGTGTGTATGATTATATATAAGATAAAATATCGCATTTTTTGGTGCGGCCTCGTTCCCAATAACCGTTACACATGGCGTCATCGTAGTCTATTTCAAATTTCCAAGTTTTCAAAGAATATCGGGATGTAAACAAAGGAATTCTGTATACCACACAGACACCAGACGGTTCTTGATAGTGACTGAGATGGTTCAAAGTACTTGAACAAAACAATACAATATGAACTTAGTACAATTTATCCACATTTAGAGGACAATACTCAAAACATTAAAATACATCAATACAATAAAAAAATGAAAGACCTTGTCGATTCTTTTTAATGAAACTTATCTGGATCAATACTTGCTATATTATATATATATATATATATATATAGCAACATTTAAAACTGTTATGGCAATGTAAATTATAGTTTTAGTTTGAAACTTTGCCACAAATGCTAAAAATTAATTTATTATGATTACTTAGCACTGCTAAAAACTTTAAATTATAAGTTCAAATAGGTTTTGTTTGAGATAATAGACAAGATGACTTTTTTTAAAGCAAGTTTTTGCCGTTGTTGGATTAATTTCCGTATGGTGATATTGAAAATGTAAAATTATCAAGAAAGGAAATCATTAAAAATTCATGCTAAGACAGATTTTGAATTTCATCTAATGTCTTTCTTGATAACAACTCAAGTTAGTCAAAGTTTGGAACCTTAACAAGAACTAACACAAACTATAAACTGTTCCTAATCCTCCATTAATAATAATAAAAGACGTTTGTCTGCCTTCTTTTAACAAAACTTGTTTTTGCAACGAAATGTGAATGAAATTTCTATTAGGTTGGTGCAAAAATAATGACGTAATGATGTCGTTTTTTGACCTTAAAAATACGTCAAAAAACGACATTATTACGTCATTATTTTTGCACCAACCTAATAGTTTGTCTCTTCATCTTTGGAATGTAATTTTTAAAAGAATATTCTCTCAGAATTAAGACAAAACGTGTCTTACTCTTAACACTAGGCGTTGGTGACAAGATTGCTTAAGAATACAAGTTTAAAACTTAAAATATTACATTGTGGGATATTTTAATAACAAGAACGACAGAAAGAAAAGCGGTAGGAAGCTGGAGGTTGACTGGGTTGTGCATATATACACACATAGTGGACACCAGAAATATAACATTTAAATTTAAGCATCTTTGCATCTTCAGCGTTTCTTTCGTTATTATAACCGACGTTTGTTGTATTTCATTCGTTCCTCTCCTGCATATGATCCCACCAATAAAAACAACATAAACCATCCAACGAAACAAAAAGAAAAAGAAAAAAAAACAACAAAAAAAAAACATTTAGCCTGAAGAAGTCTTTCGAAGGTTGAAACGCGTCACAGATTTTTTTTTTCTTATTTGTCATTCAGTTATCCACATTTAAAACTATGGAAAGAGAAAAGAGGAGAATGAAGAAAGTGGGTCGTTTCGTGTTTTTATTTTAAAAATAGTTTTCTCGCATAAGATTTATTTTATCTTATTTTATTTTTCCTTAACGCACAGAGGGTCATTGGGGAGGCCGGGTGTCTTGGAAGAACACTGTGACAAAAACACTTAAGCGGAAATAATAAATAAAACCGTCAGTAAATTCATCCTCCTAAGCATCTTTACAATAAAAAAGAAGGTGAGGTGAGAGGGTTCCTATGAAAAGAGATGCCCTCCTACTTACACCGTACATACGCACACTTCGCAGGAGAAAAGAAGACGAGGTTGTTTGAACGAATAAATGTGCTGACGGGGTCACTGGGTGCCCGTGGGGAAATTAGGATTCATGCTACAACCGCGTTTTGTGGGACGTACGCTTTTGTTTTCTCTTTTTAACTCTGCCAAATATAATCTTATTTGTTAATATATATCTTGAATTCTATTTAATAATTGATAATTTGAATAGACAAAATAGTTTAAGAAAAAAATGTTGGGTTTTATTTTTGGACACGAAATAAAGGCTCGTTTATATTTTCCAGAAGTTCATTGATCAAAAACATTGTTACTAATATAGAACTATAAAAGTCCAGTAATGAAACTAATATCTTTTGTGTTTATTACAAAAATTTAAATTTCAAAGGAAAAGCAGTTCGAAAATACTAAATTGATATATCCTCAATTTTTAAAGATTTCGCCGTAACGAAAGTGAACTAATTTGAATCGACGATATTCCGCTGCTGTGTTCATACTTATACACCAGTCTGCCCCCCACCACACAATGTATACAAATATAAAATTTTCTACGGCTTTGCAGGTTATTTAAAGCCAGGAAATTTCTTTTTTTAGATTATAAGAATTTTTTTTAAAGATAATGGTTTAGTGATACGAGTCTTACTAATTAACCCATAGCTTGGAGGAGAATCGGTGGATTCATACATTTCCCCAAGAGTATTTGCTCGTAAGTGAATATAAAGAACTCAACGGAAATTGGAACTCAGCTCTCCGATTAACAATTGGGAACCATTATCCATTACACCGCCCGCACATCCAAGCTTACAGCAACGGGTATTCCCAAGCGGTCACCCATCTTGGTACTGACCAGGCTCGATGTGGCTTAGCTTCGGTGATCGTACGGGAGCAAGTGTTTCAACGTGATGTGGTCGTAAGCTGATACTTAGCTCATTAACGTGATATTTAGCCTTTCAACACCAGAGTTTCGTAGACTGACCCATTTTGTAAATTTTCAGTCCACTCATCAGGAGATTTCAACAAGTGACTGCAGTTTTTCTTAATATACAAATAACGAACAATGAGAAAATTGCTGAAAACTCTTGATGAGTGAACTGAACAATTACAAAAGTAGCCCGTCTACGAAACTTCGAAGCTAAGTGATAATTTGTCTTGCCGGCATCTATCTTGCACATTTATAATTCTACCATTGCTTCTGCTAGGTATTTAGAGATTTTTGATAAAATACAAAAAACTGCAATGTTATTGGTGCTAACATGGCATCTCGGCTTCAGTCAGTTTACCACTGCCATAACATAGCTACCCTGTGCCTTTTCTATTAATATTGTAAATGTAATTTCTGACATGATGAATTTAAGGGTACTACTAAATCGGCAGCAAGGTATCATCACCTTACAGTTAAAATAGCTAGATGTAACCGTAAGTTCTATGCTAACAGTTTCTTCTCTCGCACTTGTTTGTGGAAAACTCGTACGACTTTTGATTTTCTAGTCAACTTTTGTCTCCAAAAATTTAAATGCAATACCAATCGTTATCCCGTCTTAAAACACGTTCATTTATTTTTCTCGTTCCTTAATGTTTTATTTTTCTCATTCTCTCACACTCAGTAACCTCTTGCTTCTTTATGTGGCTTTATTGTCTTGCTAAGGGTAAAATGATTTAAAAAAAGTAAAAATGTTAATTTAAATTCAATTTTTGAGCGATAAGTTAATTTGTCATTGTTTACGTTCTCCCCTCAGCTATGGGGAAATAGCAGGACAGACTGGGTTCTATAGCCTTGGATGGCAACTGGACTACCGCAGAAAGAAATGGCAACCTACTGCGGGGAAAAAATTGCCAAATCAATCATGTATCACGCATGGAACATAACTGACTGAAATTATATATTTATTCTGGTAAGATCATGCTAAAGCTCTAGTTTAGGGGTATCTTTACTCATTGATATCTCGCTTTGGTTGTCTCCATAGAACCGAATGTCGCGGCAAGTTTTCACCTCTTGTCAAAGTCAGTCACCATTAAAAGCAAATTCCCACTTCACCTGCTTTAAAATGTCATCAGAATCAATAATTGTTTGTAGGCCTCCACGGCGTTTATAGGTCTATATGTCTGTTATGGTGTCGAAATTCATTGCGTATCGATGGAAAAAAAAAAAAAAAAAAAAAAATCACTAAATAAATAAATATCGAAGCATATGTAAACCGCCATGCTTTTCAGGGTGATTCAATAGCATTACCCCTCTGCAGCCAATTGGTATTGTTAGATTTGGATGTAAAGAAAACGCGTGTTTGGTCAGTCAAATCTGTCCAGCCCATCCGGAAAAGGCTTAAATTCATATGATAAGAATGTTGAAGTACATCCTAGCAACCTAACGAGTTTATTTAACTGAATGACTGAATAATTTTCTGTAAATCAAATTAGAACATATTTTGTAAATCTTAATACTTCACTGTTTTTTTCCTTTCACCCTATCAAGAGGTTACTGAGTGCAAGAGAATATTAGAAAAAGAAAACAGTAAGAAGAGAGGACAATAAAAGAACAAGAGTTAAGACAAAAAGATAACGATTGATCTTCAAAAATATAAACACAATGTCAAAGTTGACTGGAAAGCAAGAAGTCGGAGGAGAGTTCCACAAGCGAGAAGTGCGACAGAATAAACTTATTTTTGTTATTGATAATTACTATTTTATCTTTAGTAATAGGAAAAGAGCTCGTAATAAATAAAACCTAATATATTCTACAGACTTAACTGTAACAGTAACGAAGCTTTAGATTTCGTTCAGAATCCTACATTCTTTCAAACAGTTTTTACAATAGCATTTAGTCATTGGTAATAATAATGATTAGGAAATTGAAAAAAAAAAAAAGAAAAAAAAGAAAAAAAAAAGAAAAAAAAGAAAAAAAAAAGGTAATTACTTCTCAAAGAATCTTACGAGAACAAAGCATAAAAATTTGTTTTTTAGTCCTTACCGAAGATAATTGTTGTTAGGGGTTTATATCCAGAGTCACCAGATTAAAATTGTTTTTGGACCTCTTCAGTAGCAAGATTCATGATTATTGTATAATGAAACTAAAATACGGCATGTTAGAAGTTAAAACAAAGACCACTAATGACAATTCCCCACCCCGAGTAATTTAGAATTACAAATATTTGGAGGAACATGTTTGGCATGATCAAAGGATATATTATGTAACACAGTGTTATAGCAAGAGGACACGACATGTCGCGGAGTCACATGACTAAGTAGTCATGTGGTTTTAACAAGGGAATGTGACCAATAAAGATTTGTACAGGTCGGAAGTGGTCGGTCAATTTGAAACCGGGCAATCATGTCGCTTGTTTAATTTCGTTCTCTCCATTGCACATTCGAATAAAAGAAAAGATGCCATCAACCATAAAATGGTAGCTTAGGTTTCCTTCTACAACAGATCATTGGCCAACGGCTTAAGAGTTCACTGGAGATTCTGTGGGGCCTGGAACTATCTCTTAATTGATGTTGTTCCCAGGGACACAAAACTGATCAGATAATATGAGCAAATAGTGAACCACCAAATTGAAAGTATGAAAATACATCTTTATAATAAAAATTTCCGCTAGTAGATTTTAATAGTAAAAAAAAAAAAAAAAAAAAAAAAAAATATTCCGGCAACAAATTTTAATAGAATAAAAAAAAATCTAGCAATAGATTTAAAAAAAAAAAAAAAAAAAAAAAAAAAAAAAAAAAAATCAATAGATTTTAACAGCATTTTTGTTTGTTTTTTTTTAAACAAAAAAAAAATACAAAAAACAAAAAGCGCCTAAGAAAATTAAATTTCGGCATTAAATGACCGATAAGGAGTTGACATGCCGCTAAACAAACTAAACTAAACCAAACCAAAACGTTTAGGCAGTTCATGGCAGGTTGACCCGAATTATCAAGGCATTAGAGCGAGTACCAATATACGAGATTTCTGAAATAGTGGGGGAATTTTTGACATTCCTGGACTTACAGTGTCATGTGCGTACCGAGAATACCAGATAGAAGTCATTACAGCCTACCGCACAGCTGACCCCTGATCCTTAAGGATCATGACCAGAGACATCTGGCTAGAATTGTCTGTGGTAAGGCAAGCAACACTGGCTCAATTCACATCTACATTCAATACAAAGTGTAGCAAGCGCATATCCAGCAGGTAAGTTCAATGTGCTTTAGCTTTCAGGAGATAAGCGAGTAGAAACCCCATCAGGTGCCCTGATAAAATACATGGCTCATGTGGGTTCGTGACGTCGTTAATTCGACTCTGGAAGACTGGCAACGTGTGGCGTGACTGGTTCAATTGTTTTGGTATGATGGTAGAATTCGAGTGCAGTTGATGCTCTATGAGAGACCCTAGTTTTTCAATAAATGCACCGCGCAGTCTGGAGGCTGTTACATAATAGGGCGTGTTCAACTGGCATGGATCGAGTACGCCTAAACACTTCATTGAGCGGTGACCTCTACTTTGCAATATTTTGTGACCAGTTTTTTTTTAAGGCAGTAAAGCCACTAAGACACATGAGGTTCCGCATAAGCATTCACTTCTATAATGAAACCATATGTGCAGGTAGCCTGTAGAAGAATTAGAAACAGAAACATTACTAAGGAGCGAGAACAAAATAAGTAAACGTAATCAGGAGGACAGTAGATAGCGATTGACATTGCATTAAAAATTTTTAAGATTAAAGTTGGCTTGAAAGCATGGAGCCGGGAGGGAGTTTCACAAGCGAGATGTGCAAGAGAAGAAACTGTTAGCATAGAACTTACGGTTACGTCTAGCGAACTCAACTGTAAATTTCTGAGATCTTGATGCCGGTCTAGTAGTACTATTCAAAAAGTCTAGGTATTAGGTTGGTGCAAAAATAATGACGTAATAATGTCGTTTTTTGACGTTAAAAAATACGTCAAAAAACGACATTATTACGTCATTATTTTTGCACCAACCTAATAGCATAACGAAGAGCTTATCCGAACAATTACTATGAAAGATTATAGAAAAGGCACAGGGAGGCAACTTTATGGGAGTGGGCAAGTGCCTGAAGCCGAGATTAGGACCGATAATATTGCCGATTCTTTGGATTTTATCAATAAATTCTAGATTTGTATCTATTCAGAAACTTCATATGCTCCAACAATGAACAGTGCCATTGGGTCCAAGAATTGGTTTTAGGAACATTCTGTAGACATCCGACAAATGGTGTGGTTCGCTACATCCATCCTACTTGAACCCAACTGAACATTTACGGGATGTGGTGGTGAGATATAGTCTCATGCAAAAATCATGCACCTACAAATATTAATCTTTATTATTCTGTATGTAACTTCATTTCCTGTACAAAAAGTTTATCCTGCCATTGAAGGTAACTGATCCCTAAACAAAAGGGTGTTTGAATTTCATAGTTGTGTTGTCATATCCTGCTATGGTAACAAAAAACAACTTTGAGCGAAATTAACAATAAGGTTACTGCAATCGAGAGGCTTTGAAAAAGAAGACAGTAGAAAGGGAAGTAATATCAATTATGCAGAGTGCTAGAGGTTAACGAATTGTAAACAGCTATCCAAACAGTGTTGTTCAACATCTTTCTTACGACCACTTATGAAATCGATGCCGCGTCGAGTTGTTGTACTTCACCGGGCTAGAAAAGATCCTACACGATACTAGGCGCTTATCCCATGACTTTTGGCACGTCAGTGTATATGTAATTTCGTCAGGAGTGACCAGTCTGTGATGATTTCAAATCTACAATCGTCATTTTGTTCCTTAACGGTAAAAAAGGACATTCACAATATTAAGAATTATGAATGTTCATTTGGTAGTTCAAATAAATATAAAGTTAAACCTTAGGCTTACGGTTCTGAGATTTGGAAAATAATCTAGATTAGGAATGAGGTTAAGATAATAATTTTAAAGTACCCGTTGTCAATACCAAAATTGTTTGAGATGAAATCATAATATTAGGTCGAATCATAATTTCCGATTTTGTTAATTATATTATTAAAAAAAAAAAGTACAATTACATTTTATTCAATTATATATTCACCATTTTTAGCAACGACGTGTTGCCATTTATAAGGCAGCTATTCGATACATTTTGACGAAAAATTCGACAGCTTATAATGTGAAGAAGACATTGACGAAGTCGTGAATATGATTTTCATTCGAGAAAGTTTTCTCCGTCAAAACATTTTGAAACGATCGAAAAAGAAAAAGATGATCGTTTGGTACAAAGTCAGATGAAAATACCGGTGAGGGTAGAACAGACCAACCGAGTTCCGAATTTTTTTTCCTTGCTGTACACTACCGTTCGCCAAAAGAAAAAAATGTTCTCAATGACAAGTCATGGAAAATTCCTTTTGACGAACGCCAAGAGCTTTTGGGTTATTTATGGACACGTTTCAGATACTCTACGTATAAATGTAGATTTAGTATTTTATTAAGTTTTTAGAACTTGAAATAATACAGCGACGATTCGACCAAACGGTCATTATATTTCTTCCATAGAGATCAGCTTTTCTGATAGGTTTTGAAGAGGGTTTTAATTAAGTTAAAGTTTATTGAAGTGGCCGCTAAAGTCTACACTCAATATAATAATATTTGTTTTTAATACAGCGTTTTCGAACCGGAACTTCTATTAAATATTAACAAGACATTTTTTTAAAAATTGCATTTCTTTCATTACAAAGAGGCAGTCAATTTATGACAGTCAGTAAACAGGATTGATCAGAAATTAAAAAAAAAAAAAATCTATCGATGAAATCCGAAATCGCATATCTTTGTCTCGGGAAGCCTTGTTAAATGCACAAGCTGTTATGCTAAATGAGCCATAAAAGTAAATTTAATTTTGGATAAGTGCTGTTTAAGTGGTGGCTGTAGACTGACGGTCTGCGTAAAAGGAGGTGAAATGCTGGAAACATTAAGATTGAAGAATAATGGTAAAACAATGATAGGTGGCATTGCTTCATCTAATAAAATTTGAGATTATACCATGGATAATATTAGTAATAAAAAGCAAATTATAATAAAAAGGTCAGTTATGTGCCATGAGTGATACACGTTTAAGCGATCATGTATCTTTCGATACATGACTGACGAGGCAGATTTTTTTTCCTGCAGTAGGTTGCCATTTCTTTCAGCGTTAGACCAGATGCCATCCAAGTCTGTCCTGCTGGGGAAGGGAGAAGACGATTCATACCTTTCCCGAGGGTATTAGCACGTAAGTGAATGAATTCGACTGAAATTCGAACTCGACTCTCCAATTCCTTAGTCCGAGCCGCTATCCATTACTCCAACCTGCCACCTATGATAAAAGGTATACTAGTCAAAAATGAATCTCATAAAATTGAAGATAATATTACTAATAAAAAAAAGCAAATTTAGATGAAAGAATTTGATCGATTCATTTTTTATGGCTGTGCAGGTTATCTAAAGCTATAAAATATTTTTACTAATTAAACCATAACTGGAGGGAGAAGAGATGAATTTATATCTTTTCCAATGGTAATTGCACGTAAGTGAATTTAACGAACTCAACTAATATTGGAATTCGGTTGTTCAATTAAAAATTCCGAGCCATTATACATTAAATTAACCGCACATCCAGGCTTACAGCACCTGGTATTCCCAAGCGGTCACCCATCTAGGTACTGACCAGACTCGACGTTGCTTAACTTTGGTGATCATACGGGACCTGGTGTTTCAACGTGATTGCCATAAGCAAGATGAAAGGATAGTCAACAATTAATGCTTCGCAAGTCTTATTCCAATAAGATTAAGAATCAAACTACTTCGGATTATTTATCTGGTCTCATATCCCCATCGCCGAGAAAGTTGTAGAATCGACCAACCAAAAACATTGTGACAAAAGCGATGAAGAAGAATAAAATGGTTTACTTCAGACAAAACCTAACTTAGAAATGCAATACGAATGTGATAAATATTTATAGACAAGCACCCTCTTTAATGGGCAGTTATTTTAAGCAAGATTATTCAAGTTTCATGACATGAAGTAGGTTTTATTTTTGATACACACGCGCATGACTGTCAGATTCAGCAAATAAATGAGAAATAAATTTGGCACTACTTGTCATGAAATAATTACAAACAAGTGTTTGCTGGCGTCACCTGGCCACATAATCCACGAAAGATACTTATATGGAAAGAAAATGCATTTCATCATAATTCCTGTCCTATGCCGTAGTTTCGGTTTTTGTCTAAACTGAGGAATTTCGATTCTGGTCAGTAAAAAAACAAACAAATTGAGTATATCGGCAAAAGTTCTTCGTAGCTGAGCCGATATAACCACGTTGTATCTAAAGACAGTTCTCCCTATCCAGCGGGGACGCAGGTTCGAATCCTGCTAGAGAGTTCATATTTTTCTTTAATAAGATTGCTCGGATATTCAAAGCCGCTAAACGAAAATGAATGGACACCATACGACAAGCGAGGAAGTATTTAAGAAAATAGGAGCTACAAATAAATTATTCATAATCAGAAAGAGAACCAAATTTTGGGGTTGTCTAATGAGGAAAAAAGAAGGCTTATAGAATTTGACATTCACAGGACATATTGAAGGTAAGAAGGGCAAAGGGTAACAGCGAGTAACCTATTTAGCAAGTTTGTGCAAATGAAGAGCAGAATAGGGACTAGGATGGATAAAAAGTTAAACATAGCTACGAAGAATAGGATGTTGTGGAGAGCTATTGTTCCCAACGTCCTGAAAGGACACGGTACATAAAAGAAGAAAACAGTTTGAAACAAAGTATTCAGTTTAGAGTATTTATTATTGATAGCCATTTTCTTTTTTAAAGGATTTTGTTAGATTTTTTTAAAGAAAAAATTTAAAACATTTTCCCAAATACCAATAAATTATAGATGAGACTATGGAGTCTAGAACATTTGCAATGTTCCCAGAAGTGACTTGAATAGTTACTTTAACCTTGTAGTTAATTTATTTTTTAAATTAAAAAAAAAATGGCTATCGATATTAGAAAAGTATCCAGTTTATTACGTCAGTGTACCCTTAGGAATAAGGTAAATATAATTACTACGCGACTTATTTACATATTTCTGTAAGTAATTCTAAACGTTTTTTTTTCGTACAAAAACGGAACAAAATGACGATAAAATTCTCTCGAGTGTGCATAGTGACATCGTTATTTTTGTTAACCCTGCTTTAGTCATATGGGATGTTCTGTTACCCCCCAAATTTTTAAAGTACTCTTAATTCTTAGTTAGCAACTTGTTTCCTTTGCTTCGTCTCACTACTACTCTGATTCAGCGAGGGTGTGTAGCACATGGTGTGGCGCAGTTGTAGTGGGAGGCAGACATCAATTTGTCTTCTTCGGGATGTCCTGTCGACCCACTTGAGTAACGAAGGATAAGTTATATATATATTAGATAGAAAAAATTTTTATTCATCAAAAATAGCCACAATATATTTCCATGAATAGAAAGATATTACATTAGCTAAACTCATAATTCCAGGACTGAAAGTGTAATATATATATATATATATATATATATTCTGAGACTACATTGCCGAGGGTACTTGGTTAAGTATATTTCATTTTGATCAAAAGGGGGCGCCCCGGAAGAACAAACGCCACACTGAAAATTTTTCCCCTTTAATCTAAATTAAATTTAAATTTGAACAAGAGAATGACTCCTATCCAAAATATACAAGGAGAAAACCAGAAGATGGAGGTCATTGAGTAATATTGAAATGCATAATTGTTCTCCACGAATCACTCATCATTTTCTTACAAAAAGAAGTGTGACATGCAGCAAGGCGCGGGTAATTTGGCTAGTTCATTATAATTTTCTTTTCACTGAATAATTATATCATCAGTTCAAGTTTTGATTTAATGTACATTGTAACGGAGATTTTAATTCAGCAGTACAATATTTGAAATAATTGTGACACTAAGAATTTTTGTATTAGTGTATCCGTTTTCGGAAATCCGAGGTGACTAATGCACGGCTAAAAACTTTAACCGACCTACTGTCAGGTATGGCCAACGAAAAAGTCTTGTTTTATGTGGAAATGAATGTTTATTAATCTGACTGATATTTATTACTTAGACGTTATTTTTAGTGGATGTTAATATTTGAGTAGACACTCCGTTTATTCTATAGAGCATTTTATTTCTTCTACCGACACCGGATAAATAAATAAAAATCCATTATTTCTTTAGAAATTGCCTTGTTTACGTTTCGAATACGAAACTGAACAGTTATAACTTTCGAAGAAATTTGAACGAGTAAAGTTTGTTTTAAAGGCAAAATATAATCTTGCTTAATCACGACAATCTTCGTAACCGAGTTGGTTTATAGCACTTTGGATCTAATGACTGTTTCTCCAGCAAGTGTGTGTGTGTGTGTGTGTGTGTGTGCAGATTCTAATCTTGCCAGAGGGCGCATTTTCTTTAACAAGTTTTCTCGATTATTCAGGTAGGTAGACGAAATAAAATTCTGTTTAAAATAAACTGACCGTCTGTCCAAATATGGGTATCCACTAAAAATAAAAACAGTGTTATATAAAGTAGAATAATATTATTCATATAAGCAACTTTGTATTAGCCATTTTAATGCTCGCCACTCTTAGTTTATTCGGCTACACTGTATTATTTGTGATCAATGTATGTTCCTTTTTGTTAATCCTTTATGCCAGTTAAGCAAAGATAAAAGAAAAAAACAAAAAAAAAAAAGATTTAAATATTAGTTTTATTTTACTAATATTTATTTCACTTTATTTCTTATTTTTTTTAAATCACAACGTTCATATCTTTATTCTCTGGCTGCAAAACGATGGTAAACGGATTCTTTATTTTCAGTCATCATTGTTCCCTAACGACTGTAGAATAACGACCTGGTCATTGTGATGACAAGTAACAGAAATAAAATGAAAGAATTGCTAAAGAGAAACATCACTAACAATGATTTATCTAATCAGTTTAAATATTTAAAAATCCATGGCTAAATACAAAGTATACGGCATACAGAGTTCAGCTAAATTTCAGGTTTAGCAGGTGAACAGACTGTCGTCAAACGGATATCCGGTTTGAAAACAAGACAAAATTTGGTTAAATTGGGAGAAAATAAAAAATCGCAGCGTCCACTTCCGGTGTCAACAGTTGTCGACTGTCATATGATGTATTTTAGGCCGACAACAGAATGCGTCATTCATTTAGAAACGCCCGCCTTGACACATTTTCAGCTTGAGGGGAAACAAAAACCATCCATTAAAAATAGCAATAATGCTCATTATATATATCTCCTTATAAAGCAAGGAAATGATGCGAAGATAAATCTTCGTACATCCACATAGACTTGGTGCCTTGCTTTGAAATAACAGCAAAACCTTTATTTTTGTGATAAATTCAAATTTCATTAACTGGTCCAAACTGTTGAAAACGGTATATGATCGTTGTCTAGCGTTATATTTTTTGACAAAACAGTTTGTTCTGGATCAGAGTCTGGAAAAGAAACAGAAAATTTACTTGGTAACATTTTCGGTGTACTTATATTTATCTCATGTCTACATGTATTTTCAAGATACCGGGAAATATAGGATCAGCAGCTTCTGCCTTATAAACTAACTAGCGATTAGTGCTATTTCCAAAATACCGTAACGTTTACTTTTCAGTACAATCTGTTATGTGACGTACCTTTATTATATTTATATATATTAGTTAGTCTGTTGGAGATTATCCATTCAAAAAAAAAAAAAAAAAAAAAAAAAAATGGTGGTGCTCAGAAAAAATCGTCGTCAGCGTTTTCATAGCCATGTATTTCCAGTAAATAGGAACTATCAGCCCCCAAACGGACCAGCACAGACAGGCAACACTGCTATAACAACGCAGCATTGAAAGTTAACAGAACAGCAAGATATCGGTTGCTTTCTATAGAAACCAGGTATTGAATCTTTACAATATGAAAGCTCACGATGTATGCCCTTTAAAAGAAAAAAAAAAAGCTCCAAGCTTAAATGAAGAAACAAGGGAATTATAATAGAAACAGACTTACACTCAGCCTGATCAAAAGTTCTACGTTACGTAAAACTATGATAAAGATTTAAAATAGTTTTTCGACTTGAGACAAATTTAATTGCACGAACAATTGATCGGCTAAGCTAGCCAAACCGGGGGGGGGGGATTTTAATCACAAAAAGGTTTTGTTTGTTCTTAAGGACGAGGACAGTGAATAATAACAGTTGCTGAGTGCCAACACTCGATTGTAGAATGTTTGAAAATCTTAGATTTGCAGTTGCATAGAAACCTATGTAATTACTGTATCGATTTATACTGTCGAGTCTTACGACTATATCACGTTGAAAAAGCAATTCTCGTACGATCACCGAAGTTGAGCAACGTGGAGCCTAGATAGATGACCCCTTGGGAATACGAGGTGCTGTAAGCTTGGATGTGCAGTGGTATAATGGATAACGGCTCGGAATTGGAAATTGACGAGTCGTGTTCCAAATCCAATCGGATTTGTTATATTCAGTTATGCGCAAATATTCTTGGGTAAGGTATGAATCCACCTCTTCTCTCCCCAGCTATGGGTTAATTAGTAGGATTTGTGTCTGTAAATCATTCTTATTTCTGAAAAAAATCTTACGCTCTAAAAATATTTTCTGACTTTAAATAACCTGCAATAAGGTTGATAAGACTCAAAAATAAAATGAAAAAAATCATCATTACAATGTACTGTCGATTATATTCTGAAAGTAGAAGTCTGGACAACAAAATACTAGTTCTTGAATACTGGTTCATAGTCAGCAAGTATATATAAATATATACTTAGCCTATGAGAGCAGTATTGAGATGGAGACCTCTAATATATATATATATATATATATATATATATATATATATATTGCACACACCATGTGGAGTGTGGTCAAGTTTTTCAGTGTCTTTTCAGTCCGTTAAGTGCTATACGTGATACAGGGTTGGGCAATCATGTCTCTTCCGATACATGACTGACTATTCAGAAGTTTTCGCAGTTGGTTGCCATTTATTTCTGAAGTAGGCTGTTTGCCAACCAAGGCTAAAAAACCCAGTTTGCCCTGCTATTCAATCCATCGCTAAGAGGATGGATTCGTAACTTTCCCCAGGGTATTTGTGCGTTAGTAAATTTAATAAACTCGACTGGAATTCGAAAGATATACGCAAGTATTTAACTTACCAGTGAGATGTTCATTTATACAATTTCATACAAGATAAAAACATATCAAGTTGAAAATCCTGAAAAAATATTACTAGAAATAAAAATCTTGTCCGTATTGAGTAATCCATTGAGGTTGATATGCCGTAAAACAAAAGAAACCAAACCAAAACTTTCTCTTATGTATCGGTTGATACCGCCTTTAAAATTGGTTAGGACTTTTTTTTTTGCCCTTCCTCAAAGTTTTTAGGTAACTCCGGTAAAAATCATATCATTAAGTGAGAGATGAAGATAAAAATACAACGGTATTTGAACTGGCTATTGATTCCATGTAAACACAGTTTGATTCAACTAGATTTTTTTAACATTCAAAGAGAAAGAGAGAGAGACAAAAAGAGAGAGAGACAAAAAGAGAGAGAGACAAAAAGAGAGAGAGACAAAAAGAGAGAGACAGACAAAAAGAGAGAGACAGACAAAAAGAGAGAGACAGACAAAAAGAGAGAGACAGACAAAAAGAGAGAGACATCGAAACGGAGACGACTAAGTAAGCGTTCAGAGTGGCATTTATTGTAATCATAGCCTCTGTTAGAAAATGTAGACATTAAGATTTCTAAATGAGAGCAGCTGAGTGGAGAAGGACGACGGCCTTTTGACCTTGCTCCGAATAGTCAAATCTCCTCACCACGTGGCCGATAACAACTGAAAGGGAAAGTACAAGCAGACCTTGACTTCATCTATTTATGCGACCGATGCTCACGTCTATCACCATAGCCGACATTAATCATTATTACGTAGATTCATTTACAACAAATTCTTGATTATGGGAAGTAGGCCTGGAATTTAAATAATGAAACGTTTTTCTGTAAGACCGGTGATAAATATTTACTTCTTTCGATTGATTAAATTAGCTTAAACCTAATAAGCTGGCATATAACTACAGTAGTAGGTCACACAGTAAGGATTGGACGTAAAAGCAATGCCTTCAAGACGAATTTACAAACTATAGACCAACAAATTACAATTTTACGCCCGCCCCTGCGAGCTAACAACGTACGCACTTATTCAGGACCGGATTAAGTTAGCGTGAAACTTTTGCCTGCGTTATAAGGGGGCACTAAATTTTGAAAAAGTACGCAAATATTAAATCATAAATTATTTGTTAGCATAGTAACGTGGCTTATAAATCATGTAAATGTTTCACTTTTATTAGCATATATATTTTTTACGGCTTATCAACCATTTGTATACTTAAAGCTGAAACATATTTTGGATTGTAAGAGTGACACTTTTGCGAGTAAATATTGCATTAAATTTTTTTGTGATCAATGATTTTTTTTTATAAATAAAAGTCCTATTTAACCCATAGCTGGTGTGGAGGAGATGAATGGATACATACCTTTCCCAAGGGTATTTTATATCTAAGTGAATGTAACAAACCCGACTGGAATTCAAACTCGACTTTCCGATTTCTCCATTATCTTCGCTATTCATTACATCACATGGACATCCAATATCAGTAAAATAAACAAACCCAGAAACATACAAGGCAAATGAATATAACGAGATGTTTGAGTGGATTTAACAGACTCGATATAATGTTACCTGTAATGGTAAATAATTAAATATTCAGTTTTCCTGCTGCTTGGAGAATTGTTGAGAGCAGTCACACACACCACCATTTTTGCCAAGGCAAGCAGTATAACACAAATCGTTTCACCCCATATCACGGGGGCGATTCAAACGGGCGCAACATAGGACAGTGGAAAAAAGCTTGCTCGGCCCTTTCCTCCAACCCACGGTCACACCAGTGGCAATCGGGCATGTCTGCCAAGTCCGCCATGAAACCTATGTTTAGAGGTAGCGGATTCTGGGCAAATCGCCAGGAAAGCGAAAACCAAGAGTTACAGAGGTAATCCGCCGATAAGTCAAGCCGGTTAAAGAGCGGGGCCGACGCGGACCCCGTCACTTATATACAATGTCTTTCTCGATCGAGAAAGGTCACTGGACAGAGAAGTGACACAATGTCCGACGATGCTCCGGGTCCCTACGACAGCATTCAGCCACGAACTGGAAAGTAGTGACAGTAAGATTAAAGAAAGTAACCCTAACATTCTTTGAACACAATGGATCTTCTATCAACGCGCGACGTAAGAATAGCAGCCTCGAGGCGTGTTGGTGACTCGCCAATTGCGGCATTCCCAACCCTACTTCACACCGACGCTGGATACAGACCTCTCTGTGGACCATTGGCCTGCCTTCTCCCAACAAAAGAGAGAAGAGCTGGCTTTCGAGCGCCTCCTGACCGCCCTCAGAGGAAGTACCGACAACCGGTAAAGGATAAGGGGAAAGATGTATTTGCCTCACATCTCAACTATACCGCCTTCGGAGCAAAATCTGGACCGACCCTCCGACCTCTTCCTATATCAGCGACTAATACTTCTCCAGCTGGAGGTCTGGACCGAATCACACTCCAAAAATTCGGACTGGACCGTCAATCCAACTGATGTCTTGTTGCGGTTAAACTTGGCTTCCGTAACATTCTTGTACTGTTCAAGCATCTGCACAACCTCAATGTCGCTGCAGCGCGGCACGAAAATGAATGAGTCTTCGGCTTATGCGCAAACCCTGGATTGAGCCATTTCAGGGACACAGATTTCGCATAGGATTGGTCTCTAAGTTCTGTCCTTCAGCCTGCGCTAGAGGGCCTCTAGCGTTAGAGAATAAAATAGAGCCGATAGCGGATAACCTTATGAACCAATCGGGACAGCGCCAAGCGTTACGATAAATATGGCAACAAAGATGATGATAGTCCGAGCCATGTAAATAGTGTACATAATACCGCATCTCAGAAATATAGATAGTTAATGAAAACGTCTTATATGCAAACGTGAGTATATATATATATATATATATATATATACACACACACACAAGTCAAGTAATAAATTTGACCACCCAACGAAATTTAAGAACATAAAAGAGTCAAGAACTATATGTAGGAGACCAATAAAATGGTTTTCTTGTAATGTCCCTAAGAAGTACAACCCTGTGACATTTTTTCGGTTCCTTTTTAGAATGCATCAATCTTATGTCCTTACCCGTGGAAAGTTACATAACAGCTGATTACTGCCCTAAAGAGCTGTCATATGATCCCCAAGGGTCCCTTTGGACATAAGTAAATCCTTTCAGTCAAAAAGAGAGATAATTACCATCTACTTTTACATATAGATGTGAATGCATTTTAATGTACATAAAAGCCAGGCGAAATTTTAAAACATGAAAGTGAAATCTGGTTTGATGAATAATTTCCTAACACTCCGTAAGTGTTTTAAGTTTTACAAAATAACAGGAAAGATTATTTGTATGTCGCGCGCGAAGATGTGGCATCTAATTTCTAATTTCAATTGTTGATGGGTTAAAAATAAAAGAAAAACTATTGGTACCAACGCACAAGACTAAACAGAGTAGTAATTGTCTCTCTCAGATATCAAGGCAACGAAGGATTGATTGCATCCCTTTAGCATCCAATGAACGCATAAACTGAAAGGATTCTACCAGAAAGCAATAGAAGCATGGAACAACAAATAAATAATTGCTAGCATAACATGAAGATTATGATCGAATTCTCGAGGTGTGAAACCGGTTTTTTATTCATTCGGCACAAACTATTAAATAGAACATATTTGCATCGTTAATCTCATGTTAATAACACTTAAGTACAAAATCATTTTCCGACATTAATAAGGATCTTTTGGGCCTAAGGAAAATTTGGTTCGGTACATACCATTATGAGGATGGGGAAACTGTGTGGTATAATGGTTAACAAATTTGTCTCGCTAGAACAATTACGACTTCGGAGTGAGTTCAATCCTCACTAGGTATCCCATACTTTCGATCTTGTGCCACATCTGAGCTATGCTTAGAAAATCACCATGCCATTATGTGGATGTATATTTTTTCAAGTATACGTTTTATTTTTGTCCGACACAGAATTAGTGAACAAATACTAAGTTGTTTAATGACTGAATCGAAGGAATAGAATTTTATGATATATGGGCAATTATAAAAAAGTAATGTAGTAGTAAATAAGGTCTCATTATTTGAGGTACTATCGCATGTTACCTGGATAGGTGGTGTGAAATGAGCATTGCCAAATAACCTCACAGCTCTGAGAAATATCACAAAAATGTCAAGATGATACCCTAACAGTCTACTAAGTCACAGAATAATTTGAGGTCACACGTACGTGTGTGTGTGTGGGGGGGGGGCGCTTCGACATGGTGTAATGGTTAGCAAGCTTGTCTCACTAGAGATCAATTACAACTGAATAGCGAGTTCGATCCTCACTCGGTGCCCCCTACTTTCGGCCTTGTGCCACATCTAAGCTACGCTTGAAAAATTACTTTGGGCGCCTCGAGGCGGTGTAATGGTTAGCAAGCTTGTCTTGATTGAACGATTACGACTGAGTAGTGAGTTCGGTCCTCACTGGATGCCCCATACTTTCGGCCTTGTGCAACATCTAAGCTACGCTTGGAAAAAAAAAATCACTATTTTCAGTCTTATGCCACATCTAAGTTGCGTTTAGTAAATCGCCATACGTGAATGTGTGGCAATCTCTTGTACAGGTTTCGTCAAAAATGACTGACAGGGTACATCTATTAAGTTTTTTTTAATTATTGTAGCTTGTATGCGAACAACAGATTTCTTTTTGGGGTTTTGTGTGTGTAGAAATCGTGTAGTCCAAGAAAAAAATAACTCTTGATCGCATACAAGAAAGATGCGATAATTAAAAAAAAACAAAAAAAAAAAACAGAAAAATTCAACAGAAGTACCTTGTTAGTCATATTATATATATATATATATATATATATATATATATATATATATATTTATATTAGGTTAGTGCAAAAAAAATATCGTTTTTTGACGTATTTTTTAACGTCAAAAAACGATATTATTTTTGCACCAACCATATATATATATATATATATATATATATATATATATATATATATATGTGTGTGTGTGTGTGTGTGTGTGTGTGTGGAAATAAACAAACCCTAAAATAGTGGTTTTAAAATCGTATGCGTTAAAAAGTGGTCAATTAAAAAAAACCCAAAAAAACCAAACCAAACCTGTAGAGCGATTTAATATTTTAAAAAGATTAAAACGTTGAATCGAACACTACCGTAGTTTCAACCGCCAAGTTCACATTAGGTGGTTAACTCAATGAATTATAGCTGAGTTAACCACCTGACAAAGATCTTGGCGGTTGAAACTGCGGTAGTGTTCCATTCAGCGTTTTAATCTTTTTAAGAAGATTAAATATATATAAATATATATGCGCGGTATTTAGTGGAAAGTGCTCAATATCTGTGATAGAGCTAACATATGCGGTTGCATGGATAGTAGTTTGTAAACCCGGGTTTCACGCTTTCGCGATCTTCAGACAAACTGGTTTATTTTTTTTCAACATTGAATCTATTTATGCTGTATTTGTGTTTGATTATTTGTGTGTGGAGTAGGGGAGTTTTTCTGTGTTTGTTTGGGATGACACTCAGAAAAACACAAGAAAATTTTTTACAGTAAATACGCGAACAGCACAACTCTTTCGTCGAAACATGTATGGAAAGTTTCCATTGGAAACTTAAAAAATAATGATCTATTACTCTAACTTGCTTATAGTTGCTCTACTGTTAACGGCCTGTAAAGTCGTTAAATAAACATTTGCCTAGAGTGTTAACGGAAGATTTTCCTCGCTTTTTATTTCGGATTAATAAAAATTTCAACCGGCAAACAAACTGATATTCATCTTATCGACAGTGTGTAAGCACAATCGAAAAAACGACGCGCGTAATAAATGATTATTGGCTAAGTAAATACATAAATAAATAAATAAAATCAATACTCTTAAAGGTGACAGGAGATTGTTCGGTAATTCATTCCTCCCTATTGGCAGAAAGGAAATAACGTGCCTATATCAAACCCAGCAATAATGATTAAGAAATGTCCACATTAATATAACAAATGAATCGTAGAATAAGCAAATATAATAATAATATTTTTTATCAGAGAGAAAAGGAATTTAAGAACATGATCTATTATATTAATGTTACAGAAATTATATACGAGCATAATTTCGGTAGAAAATAAATGGATTATTTACATATGAATCGGCACTACTGTTCGGATCAGAGCATCACGTAGTTTTACACACACACACACACACATATATATATTTAAAAAAAATAAATGTTTAAAATTTCAGCGTTATTTTGAAGTATGTGGTTAACTTATTTTTTTGGTTAAAATATATTACTTTTCTATGTTGTATATGATGCATATATTTGAATTTATCTTAGTGTTTTAAAAGATATTCGTATAGTTTCTGATTGTTAACTCAGTAAAATATTGTTTTTATATCTGCATTTTGAGAGAAGTTCGGATCTTTTATTTAGTGATTGGTGATGGTTTGAGAAGGTGATTATAGCTTTTTTCTCCTTCAGACAAAGTTTACTGTTTTTGGAGTTATTGATGTAGGACGATATTGTTTTTTTTATTTTCCATGATAATTTGGGTGTATTTTGTTTTTTTAAGTTTCCATATATATTTATTTAGAATATATATTATTTATATTTAAAAAGAGTTGTGCCGTTCGCGTATTTGTTGTTAACATATTTTGTCTGCTTACTTTGTTGTTTCCATAAATGTTCAGTTACTCTTATGTATTTTGTTTCGTTATCTGCTGTTTGTACAGTGGCTTGGTAATATATTACTTTGCAAACAATTACCGTTTAAGGGTATTTCAAGCTTTGCTCATCAGTTAAAAAGATGGGTGATTTGTTGGTTATTTTTCTGTTGTACTTTTTTATTGTGTCATGTCTTTAGTGCATCTGTGAATGATTTTAATGCGTTTCTGTTGAATACGCCATGGAGAGTGTTTGATGAGGGGAAGTGGATGACTTTAGTGAACATTTTTCCTACGTTTGTTTGTACGTTTTTATTGTACGTTGGATGTATAAGATGTTCCTTTTTTGTGTTGGCATTTTTGTATCGTGTGGACTGTAAGTGTTGCCAAAAATATTTTTTAGAGCGGTTTCATAATCTTCGTTTTGTTAAAGATGGTTTCATTAGAAGTATAGCCGAGAATTAGGAAGGCCGTAGTCAGAGAGAGTATCAAAGGAACAGAAAACTAGATAAAGGAAACAAAGAAGTTTATTAAATCTCATACACAGAAAAAAAAAAAAAAAAAAAAAAAAAAACAGCTTAGCATCATGAAGCTCTAAATTATATGGTCCGGTTATGCAGAGAAAGATTCTGTAGTTGTTACTACACACCCTCTTCCAATTCTTCCTGCTACATCGCTACTATTACGACTACCACCACATCGTTGCAATAATAATATCAAGTTTTTGCTAACCTAACTAAATTAGTTTGGAACAAGATCACAAGAATGGAGCACTCAGTTAGGATCGAACTCACTACTCAATCAACCAGACTATCTTGCTACATTATTACCTTACCCCAAGACGGTTTTTCATGGTCTTAAGTTATTTGAATTCTTAGAATAAATATTTTCGCTTTTTTGTTTATTTTTCTTCATTTTACAAATGCTTTTTTAAAGCAATATTCTAGGTTGACGTCAGAATTGCTAGATTGAGAGAAAAGTATCTATTTTTTATTGCAGCGATGTTAACCCTGTACAAGGTCTGAGGGCCATTCGGGGTAGAGTTTTACAGAGTAAGTGACACAGTATATGGGGATATGAGGAACATAACAGTTAAATCTTGAACAGGTTCAGATTGTAGTGATCAGGGAAACATCCTCTTGGTAGTCGCTTCAGCAAATCAGCGGGAAGAAGCTGCTCGAGTGGAACTTACATATCACCAATGGAATACGAACAAAATGAAGGTTCGCTACATTGTTCGTGGCATGGCGGGTCTTAGACGTGAAGGTTAGAACTGGTGGAACTAACGAATATAGTTCCTCTGAACACTTTTCATGGAAACAACGATAGAGCAGCAAGAGGCTTGCGACATTTTGTCTCTGGGGAAACTGGTTGTAGGATGGGAAATAATTCATCACCCAGAAGGACGCCGAGATGCTTTTATAATCACTGAGCTATATTTGAAAACCTGCGTTACTGAATTTGGAACTTCTCGTTAGGGGCACATGTTAGCACAGTTTAGTTTATGAGTAGTTCCTAAAATTTGTAAAATAGATTTTAATAGCCGATTCTCGAAAGTAACCCAATCTGGTTGATATACACTTTTACTGTTTAATAATATAAAATTGGCGACGTCAAACAAATCTCAGGCCTCACTGAAAAATCAGATCACCGTAGTTGAACTATTGTTCGTAGTTCATCTATTGTTAATTGTAGTTGAATCTAATTGCTTATTAAAAGGCGTACCAAGCACAATAATAACAGCTTCTTTTATTTAAATTATTAGCTGTTATTCTTAGGTTTTCCTTAAATTTATTCTTCCCTACCATAATTATCATCACTATACGTGTGTTTATCAATTCCATTTACTTAACTGTTCTGGTCAAAAGCCGTTGTATTCCCCTAGGACCATTGAGTCTGGTAAATTCTAGTCAAACGATTGCTTTCTAAATTCATTCTCTTGAACATTTAGGCAATCATGACCCTCCACATCTTTATATATTGTGTGACTAGTCATCCATTCACACAAGCTTGTTAGGTAAGTCATCCGCTGCCTTCCCCTATCCCTTTGGTCCTCATCATACCCCATGCGTGTTATGGTTTCCAAGCCCTCTTTCCGCATTATGTGTCTGTTGTGGAGTTATTTCGCAGTGGAGGCTTGTATTTGTACTAAATCGGTCCTAAATAGTTCGACCTACAAAACGTTAGGAACTTGATATAATAGGTATTACGCAGAGTAATCTTGTGGTCGCTGACTACTTTCGTATTCGACTAACTGTCGACTACTGTCGTCCGACATCGACGCTATTTAGTAACTGCCTCACGCAGTCACGTGTGGCACAAGGCCGAATTTACTGTAGGGTTCCCGAGCCAGTAGGATCGGCCAAAAAATCCCCGTAGACCCCGCATAAACGGAATCGGGTCTCTCTACCTCCCCGGACGAAACTGACCTTCGGCATAGCCTCATCCGGGTTCCTCTCTGCCCGAAGGCAGAGAGTTCGACTGCTGTCCGACATCGACTAGTATTTAGTCACCCCCACCCACGAGGGTATCATGTGGCACAAGGCCGGTTTAACGTGGGATCTCCGAGCACGTGGGTTCGGCCAAAAAATACCTTTTGAACCCGTATAAACGGGTTCAGGGTCGATTTACCTCCCCGAACAAGACTCCGCTCTTCGGCGTAGCCTCGTTCGGGTTCCTCCCCGCCAGAAGGGAGAGAGTTCAACCGTTCAGCCGGTCGTCCGACATCGACTAGTATTTAGTCACCCCCCCACAAGGGTATCATGTGGCACAAGGCCGGTTTAATGTGGGATCTCCGAGCCCGTGGGCTCGGCCAAAAATATGCCCTTTGAACCCGTATAAACGGGTTCAGGGTCAGGTTTACCTCCCCGAACGAGATTCCGCCCTTCGGCGTAGCCTCGTTCGGGTTCCTCCCCGCCCGAAGGCAGAGAGTTCAACCGTTCAGCCGGTCGTCCGACATCGACTGACCCTCATTTCTCTTACTACTCCTACTTATATTAGGTGGGAGAGTCTATTAACTATAGAATAGGTGTGTTTCACCATAACAGTATCCAAAGAATTTCTGCTGTCTTTCCCGATTGTCAGTAGAAGTGTTTTTTTCTGTTGCCAGTTTCTTTAAGACTTGTTAGTATCCTTCTGCGGAATCACATTTCTGGCGCTTCCATGTTTTTACCTCATCTTTAGGGAAAATATCCAACATTCATTGCCATATAAATTGATAGATAACACCTAGCAATCCACCACTTCTTTGTAACTAATGATTTTTCCGCTTCTCAGTATCTTGATTAGCTTTTGCCAGTCCAAGTTATGTTCGGATCTCGATTGTCGCTTTTTCCATTTATATTTCAACTTCTGCACCTGTTTGAATCTTTATACGCATTTCCAATTCGTAACTCGCATCTTGGGCTTTTACTGTTGCTGATGGCCATACTTGCAGTTGATGGTTAGTCCTTTCTTGTTTTCTTCTACTTTGTCCAGGAGGTCCTTCAAATTCCTTTCAGAGTCGAGCATCAACAGTCATTTGCGTAGCATATATTGTTGCGATTACGCCCACCGATAATAAAACCTGGTAGGGACTCCAGTTCCCTTAGGAGAGCGTCGCTCCAGAGATTAAATAAATCTACAGAGAAGACTCACACATCCACATAATTTAAATACGATACCCTAGTAAGGGATACAACTCTAGTACAGCAAAACGTAAATAATAACGTGGCTGCCATTTCATACGTTTCCATATACATTTATAGATTAAAAAAAATTCCCTAATCATACCAATAAAAGCATTACTATATCTGGGACATGATAACACTTTATTGGTGACTCGCTATATATATGTATGTGTGTGTTTGAGAGAAAATACTTTATATAAATATTTACATTGGACAATTATTTATGTAGCAAATAAAATCGACAGACAGAAAATAAAAGTGAAATTTGGTCTTACTTGGTATGTTGACATGTTCGTCATTGCGTCTGTGATTTAGCTTAGACTATATCGAGGTGGGAGTAGAGAGGATGGAAATCTGGAGTACACGCGATGTCGTTTCGAGAGATTGATTCCAACTGGTCAAGCGACTTAATTTTCACGCTGCTAGCCAGATTGACACCGACACATTTATTTCAACTTAATACGTGCATAAGTTATAGTCATGTCAAGGGCAGACCACATTTTGAACGCTCTAACAGCATGTTATTTATCATATACAAGGTCAAAAAGCCACTCAAGTTAGAGGGTTATTAAAGGAGTTGCGTGAGCGATAAGAGTAAAGTTGTTACAGGACCTGTTTAAGAGGATTTATGGGAAAATTAGCGGTTAACCCAAGCTTTGATCAGGATAAGATTGTAATGGTGTGCAAAGCATCCTCTTGGAAACTGCTTCTACAAAGTAACAATTTGTTGTAGGAATCTGTTAGTAATTCTCAGTGATGAAATACGAAGAGCATGAGGGTGATTTAATGTATGCGATGTGGAGGATTTTAGCTGGGGAGATTACTGTTGATGGGACTACGGAAATAGTGATAAAATGGCGAGATGCTTGCAACGTTTCGTCTGTAAGTTTTGGGGTGAGCTTCAGTCCCCATAGGCGTTCAAATGTAAGTTGACAGAACACTCCTTCATGAGGACAGATGGAAATCCAGGTTCTACTCTGTGATGATGAAATGTTACTAGTTTAGTTTTTGAGTTATTGAAAGTGACCAACGAACTCAACCCCCCCAACCTCCCTTGTTAGAGTTAGGTCAGAGGAGAGACCATCTGTCAAGCTTTGGTCGTCTAGATTTTTGGTGTTTTTACGTTAAAAGTAAAAGGAAAACATGATGCCTACTGATTTCATATTTTTTTTAAGATATAAAATATAAGTGCTCATCGTCATCCTCACTCAATACAATTCATCTTGAAGCATGTCAAGATGACTGGCGGTAGAACCGGGTTTTTGACAGATTTTAATTAAGGCTCAGCAACCCATTGTGTTTTTTTTTGTTTTTTATTTAGTGGAAACATTTTCGATTTTAAGAGCGATTCTCGCATAAGCAATTTTTAAGAGCGATTCTCGCATAAGCAATTTTTGAGAATATCATCCATTCCTCAACGATATTTGTGCGTAAGTGAATTTAACGACTGAAATTCGAACTCTGCTCTCCAATTTCTCATTCTGAGCCGCTATCCATTACATTACTCATTATTTCTTAAGTTTTATCCAAACTTAGAATCCACTTTTTATACGACATACGTTTATGAAAATTTGTAGATGAACATCCGGGTAAATATCGTATACAGTATTGCAGCTAAGTCGTCTTGAAAAGGGGCGGTGTAAAGTCAAGCTTTTTTTTTTTTTCAGAACTTGAAACGCGCCTTTATTTGAAATTGCTTTCGTTTTGCCTATCGTGTGAACTGTTTTGCCAGAGGCAAAGCTACAAGAACCCCCTCTTTACAAGAGCCTTAAACAAATGCGCGTGTCATTGGGGACATTTGGTGGTTTCAAATGAATCGAAGATAGAAACAAGCGCCACAAAGTTTGTGTGACTCAAAAATATTTGAACGATGTGAAACACTTGATGTCAGTAAGGTTCTCTACGAATTAAAAAAATAATTGGAATACCGATATGACGATTTTAGAAAGAAAAAAATAAAGAGAAAAGAAATAAATGACTAAAATTTCTACTCATTTTTCACCCAGAATTCAATGACAACGAAGAAAGCGATAGGGTTTGAATTCATTGTACTACATACTTATTAGGTTGATGCAAAAATAATGTTTTTATGTGAGAAAACGACATTATTTTTGCACCAACCTAATATCATTGAACTAATTTTATGTAGTCTCTCTCTCATATATATATATATATATATATATATATATATATATGTGCGTGTGTGTATTGAAACTATGTTACCCAGGGTCTTGGATAGGTATATTTTATTTTGATCAAAGGGCTTCCAGAGAGGTGGGGTGGCAGAAACCCACCGACTGATTTTTTTTCCTTTGATATAAATTAAATTTAAATTTGAACAAGGGAATGAATCCTATCAAAAAAAAAAAAAAAAAAAAAAAAAAAAAGGAGCGAGCCAGAAGATGTAGTGCCTTATAATACATATGTTACGACAATTCAACTGTCATGCCAATATTGAAATCTGCACATCAATTCATTCAATCAAGTATTGCATCAAATACATATCAAATGTGTCAGATCAAGCTGTTATGCACAAACCAACACAAAGTTTTTTTTTTCCTTCGATGTAAATTAAAATTTGAACAAGGGAATGACACCTATCCAAAATATAGAAGGCGAAAGCCAGGTGATGGAGGTCACATCGGCACGATAAATGTGTGACACACAGCAAAGCTGGAGTATTTCGGCTAGTATCCACACACACACACACACACACACACACACACACGGTTAATCAAAAAGTATGAACTGATTTCATGACGCATTACTTCAGCTCTTAAAGCCTAGTCATGGAATTAGCGTCCATTTGAAAGGAGTTTTTTTAAAGTTTTGAATAGCTGCTACAGGGACGCTGTAGTCGCGTCGTATCTCCGGCAACGTTAAGAAACTTGTTTAACGCCCCCCCTCGAATGGTGAGTCTTCAGCAAAATGCATTTTGCGTTCTCGAGCTCGCAAAAACAAATATGGTTGTCACGGTGCAGCGTGCTTTTCGAAGGCAATTCGACATCAATCCGCCCCTCCTCTAAGAACATTCAACAGTGGTTTAAACAGTTTCAAGATAGGATGTCTGTGTAAAGAAAAAGTCCAGGACGACCACGAGTTTCGGAAGGACAAGTGGCGAGAATCCGTGCTGCGTTTGAAGGGAGTTAACGGAAATTTTTTTGGGAATCAAATTTCCCAAAAAAATTTCGCTTGAAGATGGAACAGAGCCTACTTTGACTCAAGTTAATTCAAATATTATTTTGAAGTTTTCGGCTCTTGTTTTGAAACATGAGACCTCTTATGTAGCGAGTTGGAATCATATTTTTAAATAAATAATTATATATATATATATATATATATATATATATATATATAGTGTGTGATGCAATTCACTACGCCAGAAATTTTGGAAACGGAAGCACCAATCTGAACATTTCAGAGGCCCACACCAACAAATTCGGGAGTTTTTTTGGTTTTTTTTTACTTATTAGAACGATTAAAGTGCATTTTCCGAGATGCCGTACCTTCGTAATCACCATAAGACGCATCCAACTTTTCGAATTCTCTGCACTGATCTTAGATTGACATCAAAACACTGATATATTCGATTTGGAGCTGCTGCTGCTAATAATAATTATATAAAATAATAATAAACAATTGTGGACAGAATTATTCACCCCACCATTGTATATTTGCTTATTTTCTAAGGAAATGCGAATATTTACAAGTACTTATTGAATTTACTATAAATAGTTGATTCCATATGTCGTTTTGAGTAATTCGTTAAATCTTTAGAAGCTTCGATCTATTATATTCATAGTTACAAATGTGTTAAAAAAAAAAAAAAAAAAAAAATTAACATATAAAATTATTTGTCCCCTTTTATGGAAATTATGAAATAATATTGCTCTCTGGCAATAGTAATGTTATTTTGTCTCAATTTGACATTTAACAGAGACTCATCGAAAATGAAATAGTATTGACCCGATCCTATAATATTCTAAAACCAACACTGCGATAACTCATTCATTCTGCAATCATGACGAAGACAGCTGGATTTGACAAGAAGTTCCGAATGAAGATAGTTGATGCATACAAACAAGATGATGGATATAAAACACTTTCCAAGCGTTTAAATATTTGTAGATCGACAATTTGGAGCATTATCAAGAAGTCCAACGAGACTGTTTATATCGTCGTTCTGTTATTATATTAATTTCTATCACAAAGATAAAATGTAGACCACCGTAATGATCTGCCTATGAAGTTCATTTCACGGTGTGAGATAGGAACAGGGTGTATATATATATATATATATATATATATATATATATATATATATATATATACACACACACATGAGAATGTGAGGAGAAAAAGTGAAAAGGAGTAGAGTGGGAGAATGATTCAACATAGCAACAATACCTCAATAATGAAAGTAGGCATGTTTGGCTTTGTCGTCTTTTCCCATTTTGAGGTTCAAGTGTTAAGCGATAAGCTGGTTGTGAGAAAAATGAGTAAAGTGTTTATTTTGTTTTTATCGTGTCTCTCCAGCCAATTGAAATCAAGTGCTTTTGGCCAGTCCTGGAATTTTTTTTGTTATCTAATGTATAAAATAGCATATTTAAATAAGTGTGAGTGTTATATATATATATATATATATATATATATATATATACCCGCGCCCACTCCGGAAACTAAAGGCATTTTTGACAAGATTTTCTATGAGGGATTTCTGGAAAAAACGTATGAATTTCATAGAAGCAGTTCCGTCTCGAATATAGACAGGCCCAAAAACAAAACAAAAAGAAGCTTGACTTGCGACTGAAATAGTTACGTATTTTTGCAGGTGTCAGACGTCTGTGTTCGAGACCAGGTAAAAGCCCTAATTTTAAATCTATTTTTTTTTTTTAACTAGTTAAGCCTCCAACTTTGAAAACCGTGTCGCGCCAATGGCATTTGGTTTTGTACCGTACTCACCTAATCGCTTTAATTATGTAAGTGGGTTGGGTTTACTTGTAAACGTCCTCAATTCTGAACAGAAATTCACTACAGTAACATTTGCGCTTAAAAGTGGGATTTGATTTCATTAGTTAATCTTAAGTATACATTTCTTGTTGAGACATTTCATGGTCTGTATGTAATTTATTTTTTCACGTCCGAAATGTAAGTCATTTAAGCAAGTAAGAGACATTTTTGTTTATCCGACTAATAATTGTCACTATAGTATAAACATAATTTTAGTTAGAACACGTGTTTTAGTCGACACTGCTGTTTATTTACAAACGGTAAAATTTATGTCTACTGGACTAAATCATTGAAGTAAATATATCTTTTCTTCCTAGGATTATACCATTTAGTTAAACGTGTCTTACTATTAGGCTAACGGGTGTCCTTAAGCAAAGCAATTATTAAAGTTATTTTAACAAGTACACGTTCTTGTGTAGATATCACTAGAGTAACATTTATAGCAATAAGAAACATTGCTGGATTGAAAAGAACCGCCGTGGCGTAGCTAAAGGGTGGTTTCCTAGGAAAAGTGTATGCTGCTTCCATCCCTGCTACGAGGTATATTTGTTTTTGATGATCTAGGCCAGTAGATATTAATTTCTCTGTAAATAAACATGAATATCCGCTGAAACACGTGTAACCGCTAAAAGAATGTTTAGAGTATGAAGAAATATACTCAGATACAGAAATCTATTAGTTGCTTCAATTACTTTGTTTACACTTTGGGTCAGATTTAAACAGCTATTAATTAACAGCGGTTTATATCGAAAAACAAAAATTCTTAAAAAGGTTAACAGAACATAGCCTTACTGTAAGGACCTTCGTAGCCTAAACGCAAGTTGAAAATCATAAATAAGTACTCAAGTTATCAATCGCATTAAATCTCTGGTACAAAAAAGAAAAACAAAAATAGACCCAGTGAGTAATAAGTTAAAAGGAAAAGTGCTGAATACACTAAGTAGAGAAAAGGTAAAATAAATCCGTTCACCCTGATAATCCCACGTGGTGAAACTTAGATAGGTAGTACCTGACTTTTATATAATATATATCCTAATGAGTCAGGTACTACTTATCTAGGTTTCACCACATGGGATTATCAGGGTGAACGGATTTATTTCATCTTTTCTCTATTTAGTGTATTCAGCACTTTTCGTTTTAACTTATTACTCGCTGGGTGTTTTTTCTTTGTACCAGAGATTTAAGACACTGAACGATTTCTTTCGCCGTCGTGTGTGTGTATATATATATATATATATATATATATATATATATATATATATACACACAAACACAAGAAAAACTGACTCAAAGTGATAATATATGATGGGCTCTTCGTCGTTTTCGACAGATGAGGATTGAATGGAATGTCCTTCTTGTGTTTGCGTCTTCGATGAGTTAAAGCCAACAAAAGAGTTCATTACTCAAGGCAACTTTGACAAGGAACAGTTAAATGATATCTCTCTCTCTCTCTATATATATATATATATATATATATATATATATATCGTCATTCAAAAAGGTTTCATTGAATAATATAGACATATTGTGTCTATTTTTCTACTGATCATTTCCCGTTGTCTAACCAGTTTGTCGATGTTAAAATGAAATTCACCAAGGAAAGCACCGCAGTTTTTTCCTACCCAGGTACTTTCGATCTCCAAGATCATACTCTGAGGGTAAATTACTAAGATAAACTTATTTTGACTGTGATAATATCTACATTTCGTAGTGACGTTGATCATACATCTCGAACGATACTCTAAAAATGTGTATACTAGTTGGAAAAAAAATCCCCAAAAATCATAAACAAAGATTTATCGTCAAAATATTTGTTAATATTAAGAGAAAATATCAAAGGATTTTTCATGTAATTTTTAAAAAGAACCTTTTTAGATACTTCGAAATTTTGATTCAAATATCTTGTTTCTCTAGAGTCAAAGGCGGGGATCATAAATTAGTTATGGGAAATTTAAGTCTTTTTACGGTTAAAAACATTGTCACATTCAATGAACAACCATTTCAAATCAAACAAAGAAAAGGAAGATTTTTATTAAGTTTCTCTAATGTTCATACATTTTTTTTTCTCTCTGAGGTAAGATAGAGTAGAAACTGTAATGATTATTGTCCGAAACTCTTTCAGCAAATTCATTTGCCATTTTCAATGTGTTTGTTGTTAATGCTTTCCTGCGTTTATGCTCTAAATTGTATTGTGTGGAAGCAGTAGAAGTTTGAAGCTGCTCTGGAAGAGATGTGTTTGCGATTCCATGTTGGAGGTGTTTTAAAAGACATCCAACATGTTACTACTGTTGTCAAATATAGTTTGGTTGAGGCTCGACTTGTAATTATTTTATATAGTTATACAGTAATTTTATCAAAAGAAGTTAGATTAACTGAAAAATCAACTCAAACAAATCGCACTGCACTTTCAAATGTCGACCAGTCTGAAATCCTTGTTAACACGTTTATAATGTTTCTATTAATTCGTTGAGAAATGGGAATTAATTTCAGGATTTACGAAGCATTCTTAACACATTCAACAACAAACTATACAAGAGTTAAAATAAATGATACGGTGTTTCTTTTCGATTTTAAGTCAAAACTTCATGAAAAAAAAACAAAACAAAACAAAACAAGTGCTCACGATAAAGTAAATGATTTATTTATTAAACGGTATATTTATTTTTGTTTACCAGCCTGAATTCACGAATATTCAAGACCGGTAGACAAAAATAAATATACTGTTTAATAAATAAACAGGGCGTTTTCACAAATACAAGTATCCACTAAAAATAACGTAGTAAAAATCTATATTAATACGATAGATTTTTATTACATTTTATACAAATAAAAAAAAAATCCACCGCTTTCTCTAGAAATTTCTTTGTTGACGTTCTGAATTGAAATTCAGCAGATATATCTATTTCGAGAGTCAAAGAGAAATTTGTGTTTAAAGGTTGTAGTCAGCTTTGCTTGAACATTCACGTACTCCGTGGATGTCAGATCTAATGACGGTTTCTTCTCTAAAAAAAAAAAAAAAAAAAAAAAAAAAAAAAGTTTCGAATATTTAGGCCTGTTGACGAAAATAAATATACTGTTCAATAAATAAACGGAGCAACTACTCAAATATGAGTATCAACTAATATATATATATATATATATATATATTCTTGCAACGAGAGTCCATTTAAACAAGTTTTGTTAACTTCAGCTAATAAAGTGTTCACTTGTTATTTTTGTGTTTTCCTAAAGACACGGTAGGGTAGTGGATAGCGTCTGAGGAGTCAGAGTTCGAATTCCATTTGAATCCATTACATTCACTTACGTGCTAGTACCCTTGGGAAAGGGTATGAATCCTCCCCTCAGCTATGGGTAAATAGCAGGAGAGACCAGGTTCTATAACCTTGGATGGCAACTGGTCTACCGCAGAAAGAAATGGCAACCTACTGCAGAGGAAAAAAAAACTGCCTCGTCAGTCATTTATCGAAAGATACATGATCGCCTAAGCGTGTATCACGTATGGCACCTACCTGACACCTAAACTAACCAAAGTACATGCTTTTGTTGTTTTCTTTCGGCCGTTTAAGTCATTACAAAAAAAAAAAAATGGCAAGATTCAATCAATAAAACCAGTAGTTACCTGCTTAAAACCCTTTACCCTGAATCAGGCTTACTTAGATGAGGGTTCGTCCAATATGACCCGAGTTTTTTTTTTTTTTTTTTTAAATGTCCTGTAGTCTATCTACCAGACCACTTGACATTTATTTGAGCAACAGCATTTAGTTATGACAACCTAATAGCAATATATAATTAGGATTGATATTTACTGGAAGATGTTGTAATAAATTTAACAAATACCCAGTGATAAAACATTTTCCTGAGGTTTTAAAAAGGTGTCATAAACCATGACCCAAACTCCATTTTATTGCCTCTGATTCTTGACTCAAAATATAATGAATAAAACAGGGTCTGGATATCATTATGAAGGTTGAAATCATTTCCGATTTCCAACTGTCGTTTTCCGCATTTAAAATCCACAAATCGTACCAGTGACAGGGGGTTGGGGGTGAAATGAATGGTTATACGATCTAAAACGGTTATTTTTCTGAACAGCCAACGACACAGGTAGAGTATGACAATTGGGAGGAAAAAGGTGAGGATAGGACCACCTACCTGGCATTAGGGGATTAAGAGTTCAACCAGTCATTTTCGGCCCTTCGACAATATTCTGTCATCATTAATCTTGAAGAGACACTTCAAGCGCTAAAAAGGGTTTCATAAAAAATATGAATTGCTTTACAATGTACTTTTATTGCAAACTGAAAATCAATTATAACTAAAAACCGTTCGCCTAACGTTTCCACGATTTTCTATGACAAAGAAAATTTTGTGAGCGAGAGAGACAGAGACTGGGAGGTAGAGAGAGAGACTGGCAAAAAGAGAGAGAGAGAGAGAGAGTGAATGATGTTATTTTTTTCTTAAATCCATTCGGCCCAGTCTCAGTATTGAAATAATTGGAATTATCCTATTATTTTCCAAAGCATTCATTATTTTTAGATTCCTCTGACCCCTGTTGGCATTAATCACTAACCTAGTCATCTTTACCTGCTTTTAACTTGACAAAATAGCTTTCCATTATTTTAAAATGATAGACAGGTTTTATACCTCAGTGTGCATATCAAATATCTTTAGTTAAAAAGCATTCATCTAGATCATTAAGTTAGGTCTATATCCAATGCTTGGGGCAGGGCAGTGACCCTATAAAAAATATAAATCCAACTCCAGCGGATTTCAATAGGAGGCAATTAAATCGGGTCTTTTAAAGTCTTTTTACATTCGAGGTTTCATACCGAGCCAATTCAGAGAGAAACGATTGATGAAGAAACTTGTTAAACCAGTGAGAGAGCAAAGGGGGGGGATACATAAAAGTATGCATTATGTACGGTGTGTGTGTGTCTACAACGTGGCCCCAAAATTATAGCCATCGTTTATATTTACTAGTAACATGTAATAAGACACGAGGATTCATACACTGCGCTAAGCAAGGGTGTGTTCAACTCCTACCGACTTAGCTGAAAATTTTGGCCTTAATTTATGACAAATCTTTTGAGCTGATCTGTATCATTTATCTATAAATTACTGCCGTTAATTTTCGAAATAAATCAAACTTCATAACCGCCTCTCCCTCCCACTGAAACATGAGCTTCTAAATCTTTGATACATGTCGGGAAAGTCTACAGGTCTTATTTCAGAAAATAAATACAAGTACAAAGCAAAACTTGGGGTATTTAAAATCGGCGCAACAAAAACAGTTTACACTAGATTTAAAAAAAAAACAAAAAAAACAAAAACAAAAAACAAAAAAAAACGAGGAAGTCTTCGATTTAAGAGAGGAGCAGATTAAAGAAAATAGAATTGGGAATTTTTAAAACTTAATATATGATTTATCCCCCATCCCACAAATCTACTTGAGATCTGATAAAAGGTCTTTCAAAATAGAAAGTTTGCGCATAAAACAAACTCATTATTCTGAATAAATCGGATATTTACACATTTTATTACGAGAGAATTTGGAGAAGTCAATTTTTGCGTTTCTCTTAAATGCTTTCCGTAATTACAGGTTGAAAATCCTTCATCCAAAATTCTTGTAGCCGGAAGTGCTTTGGTTTTCGATTTTTTCGTTTTTTGAAATACAGGCCATTTAATTTGTATATAGCATCTATAAAATGGAGCAGCTTGGCAAGGGAACCCAAGCATAAACGTGATATCCCTTTACATTTTATAACACAGCTTAGACATATACCTTGAAGGTAGTTTCATATAAATAACATACGCTGAATGTAGTTTTATATAAAATTTGATAAATAAATACAGATAATTATTCTAGTCATGTAATGTTCACACGGATTTTTAAGTGGTGAAATTAAGTTTTCACGTAAAAATAATGTTTTGTACTTTCCGTACATGTGCAAAAAACATGATCACTACTTACAAATATATGACTTTTTGACATTTTTAATAATATCTTTACTGGGCACGAAACACCTGGTAAGTAATCCACGAACGAGGGTGTGGCTGTAACGATCTCTGACAAAAAACTGGCGTCAACGTAGGCTACGTAGCTGGGCTGAGGAACCTCCACCCTGAGCAGATGAGGTCACTTACAACAGACGCACATCAGCTAAGAACCTTCTCAGTGCTTTCTGAAATTTTCGGAGAGTAGAGTTCGAATCCCAGTCGAAACCATTACATTCACTTACGTGCTAATTCTCTTGGGAAAGGTATGAATCCTCTTATTCCTCCACCCCCGGCTACGAGTAAATAGCAAGACGGAGTTCTATAGCCTTGGATGGCAACTGGTCTACCGCAGAAAGAAATGGTAACTTAGTGCGGGAAAAATATCTGCCTAGTCAGTTCATGTATTGAAAGATACATGATCGCCTAAGGGTGAATCACGCATGACACATAACTTATGGATTTTGGAGGTTTTCGGATTAAGGATAATCAACCTTTAATATTATGAGGGTGTGCTGAAAGTTTTCGGTCAGATTTATTTCCCAAAAATCTGGTCAGATGGCCAAATGTCAAAATCTTTGAAAAGGGCTTTATAATAGATCGGAAATTTATTTATTTATTTTTTTACAATACTCCTTATATACGATTCATGAAACCCTAAGCAAGACAATAAAGCTGCTAAGATGCAATGGTTACTGGGTATGAAATATGAGAAAAAGAAAAACATTAAGAGAGAACATTAAAAGATCTAATTAAGCTAAAAGATAACGATTGGCATTGCATTTAAATTTTTGAAGATCAAAGTTGACTGGAAAGCAAGAAGCTGAGAGACAGTTTCACAAGCCAAAAGAGCAAGAGAAGAAACTGTTAGCAAAGAACTTATGGTTGCATTTAGCTATTTCAATTAAAAAAATGATGAAATTTAGCTATCACTCTAGTACCGCAGTTAAATTCATAAATTCGAAGTACCAAAAAAAAAAAAAAAAAAAAAAAAGGATAGTTCAATTACCATGAAAATATTTATAGAAAAGACCTGAGAAACAACGTTACGGCGATGGGAAAGCGACTGAAGCCAAGATGCCAGGTCACGGACGATAACATTGCAGATTCTTTGAATTTTATCAATAATCTCTAAATACACACAAGCACCCGACCAAATGCAATGGTCAATGCATGGACGAATAAAGAGTCAAAGATAGATTCTGGTGATAAAAATTGTCGAGCACGACACAAACCAACTTTTCTAGACATCTTTGAGCAATTGATGGCGTGTTTGTTTTTTTTTTTAATCAGATATTATTTCTTTCAAAAAGGGAATACAGGTTCGATTCCTGTCGGCAGGTACATTTTCATTCTCGGGACACGATCTCAATGCCGGTAGACATTAAGTTTTTTTTTTTTAACTCAAATAGACCGACCGAAATGTGTGCAAAACAAAGACGATTTCAATTGTCCGAGGAAAACCAAGTAATAATTTTAATTATTTTTTAAAAATCTTCACCACTCCCCCCCCACTGCCAGTCAGCGCTAACAAAAAACCAAAAAAAAAACCCAACAAAACAACAAAAAACAAGTCCGATATCTTACCGTGTGGTCATTCCGCTCTCTCTCTCTCTCTCTATATATATATATATATATATATATATATATATATATATATATATATATATATATATATATATATATATATATATATACTATTTTTGCAGAAAATATACGAATTCATGAATTTGGTCAGTAGGACAGATGGACGTGGTGCAATGGTTAGCAAGTTTGTCTCACTACAACAATTATGACTGAGTAGCGAGTTCGATCCTCACTAGGTGCCCTATACTTCGACTTTGTGCAACATCTAAGTTACGCTTAGAAAATCATTATAGATTTTGTCAGTAATCTAGTTGTTCAGAAACACATTCACGGTTTAAAAACTTAATATCTACTGGCATAGCGATCGAAAGCCCCACTAAAGAAAACGTGCCTCATGACAGGAATCGAACCTGCATTATATTTACAAATTATAAAAGAAAAAAATAAAAAAAAAAAAAAAAATCCATCAATTTCTCAAAGATTTCTTTATAATTGTTTTTTTTCCAAAAGAGCTTCATTGAAATTTACACAAAAGAAATGTTTAATTACATTTTTACAAATTGCATATAAGCTATTATTACAAACACAAACAATATATACAATCATACGACCGTTTACTTTTAGTTTTTGGACATTTATAAAATGTATATCGAAGAACTGAAAAGTTGTTGCTTGCCGAACAAATATATGAATACCGTATACGTACATTTTCCGTTAGAATAGAGGATATATATATATATATATATATATATATATATATATAATTTTCAAGTAGGTTTGGTTAAATAATCTCGATATCATGTCGATTCGTTTTCGCTGTGACCTTTCAAGTTCGCGGATTAATTTCTTGGTAGCTTTAGAAAATTAATTAAGAAAAATAAAATTTTCTTTTTAAATTTGTTTTTATTCTCCCAAATACTTTCAATCTCACCCGATATCATCTTCAGTGGGTTAAGTTATCTGTGAGTATGTATATGTGTTTCTGTAAAATTAAAAACATTTCAACTGTTCGTTTTTACTGCTTATGCAGCGTTCTAGAAAACTCACCGGCATGATATGGCTAAAATCAAACCTGTCTGAATGAAAATATGCTGCCTAAATATGCACAATATAAGTAACCAGATTGTATTCTTTTTACAAGATTTAATAAATCGGGGATTCGTATTATTTTCCTGATTATCACCGCCGGCTGGTATTTAAAACAAAAAAAAAAAAAAAAAAAAAAAAAAAAGTGGTCATTTTTGTAGATTTTATTAAAAATTAAAATATTTCATGATTTCTTCGGACAATTGAACTCGTTTATGTTAAAGTTTTTAACACACATTTCGGCCGATTTTAATCTATACCCTTTGACAGGTGTGTTATTCCAAAGCAAAGATGCTATTTTATGATAGTTGATAGTTTTGGAAGCTATCAGTATCCGTAAAATTTTTCACTGTTTAGCTATTTGTATTTTCTGATGAATAATAAGTAAATGATTGAATAAGTTCGTGGCTAGTTTCACGACTATCCGTGGAAGTTCCCATATTGCATCGTTAAATATTTGCACTTAAAACTTTAATAACATACTGTAATAAAAATCATAAGAATGAATGTATGTCATAATTTAAAGCAGCGAGAAGCTACAAACAAAAAGGTTCTAAATTGACAAAATTCTCCATTTCACTAAATCAAGCGTTAAACGCACGAGAGCTTTATCATTTTCTATTTCTTCTTCCTCAGTCAGTCAGTTATGTAATATGCGTGATACACGCTTAGGCGATCATGTATCTTTTGATACATGACTGACGAGGCAGATTTTTTCCCCGCAGTAGGTTGCCATCCAAGGCTATAGAAATGGTATGTCCTGCTAGTTACCCATAGCTGGGAGAAGAGGATTCATACCGTTCCCAAGGGTATTAGCATATGTGAATGTAATGGATTTTGACTGGAATTCGAACTCGGCTCTCCGATTCCTCAATCCGAGCCGCTATTACCCCACCACCTTCTCCCTCACTAAAACCAAATAGCGTCTCTTTCTACCATGTTTCCTGAAATCAAAATGGAAGGGTTCAATATTTACCTGAGGTAAAGCCAGGACGTAACGCATGTGCTAACTAAATAGTGGAGAACAAGGAATTATTGTTTTAAGTGTCATTGAAAATTTTAAATACTGAGAATATTAATATGTGAATACATTTTAATATTCAGCATCGTTCGGTAGAACTACATTTCAGTTGTTTCAAATTAATTCGTCTGAGATGGTCCAGCATTCGCTGCCATATAGGAGGACTGATGTTACGTAACAGTTCAGTATTATTTTCTTTGTTTCGAACGAAAATTTTCTGTTTCTTAATGTTTTGCCTAGCTTTCGGAAGGTACTTTCGCTCTCCCAGTTAAGCCTTTCGATGTTTCCTATCAGCACTTCCCAGATACTGAAATTGGAGATACAATTTGTTATACTTGCATGGCTTTTGTAATTTGCATGCTAGGCTGTTCCAGTTTGCTTCGAGAAACGTAAATAACATATTACAACGGGCCATCGTCAACTCAAATACCAGTATGTCTACGCAATCTATGCCAAATGACTCCCTTTCCCCAAAGAGATAAGAGAAGCAGCTAGAGATAAAAAAAAGTCACTGAAACTACATAGCAGCTTCTCAATGCGCTTTTATTTACTTTCCTCCTATACATTGTTAGTTATGACATTTACTAAACGTTTTCTGTCAATCGCATACCTATTTCTAAGAACATTTCAAATATTAAAATCATTTACTATAAGAAAATCAATTTAACATCTTTGCATAAAAAAGCTTTATATTTTCTATTAATTGTGACTAGTCAGTTTAAAATTCTGGGATACAATGAGAAAAGAGTTTGGAGAATGTGACACTCACCGGATATATTGAAGACAAGGTGGGCAGAAGGAAAAGGCGATAAATTTACCTAATATATGGCAAAAGATGTGACAGGGATAGAAAGGAAGGAACTAACACTACATAGATCTACAAAGAATAGGAAGTTGTGGAGAGCCATAATCGCCAACGTCATGAAGGGAGAGAGTATATAAAAGAAGAATGTGACTATGACTAATTACTGACGTTGCTATAACAGCACTGAAAAGACAAAAATTGATTTCGAACTAGGACAAAATCCTTTCCCAGCTTGACGGTCAGTCTAGTTTTTGTCAAATATGCGATATTCTCACGGTATAGTTTTATTTTAGCGTAATAAATTGATTGGCTTTCCTATAATACTTAAAAAAATTCTCACAAGTGATAAAGACATTGAAGTCTTTTGATACATGACGCTATGCAGACTAAAACAAAAACATGCGACGAGAACATCTACTTACTTGCTATTAGTACTAAGAGGCAAAAATAAACGAGAGAGAGAGAGAGGAAAGAGAGAGAGAGGAAAGAGAGGAGAGAGAGGTGAGAGGAGAGAGAGGAAAGAGAGGAGAGAGGAAAGAGAGGAGAGAGGAGAGAGAGGAAAGAGAGGAGAGAGAGGAGAGAGGAAAGAGAGGAGAGAGGAAAGAGAGGAGAGAGGAAAGAGAGGAGAGAGGAAAGAGAGGAAAGAGAGGAGAGAGGGAGAGGAAAGAGAGGAGAGAGGGAGAGGAAAGAGGAGAGAGAAGAGACACAGACAGAGAGAGAAGAGACACAGAGAGAGAGAGAGAGAAGAGACACAGAGAGAGAGAGAGAGAAGAGACACAGAGAGAGAGAGAGAAGAGACACAGAGAGAGAGAGAGAGAGAAGAGACACAGAGAGAGAGAGAAAAGAGACACAGAGAGAGAGAGAAGAGACACAGAGAGAGAAAGAAAAGAGACACAGAGAGAGAGAGAAGAGACACAGAGAGAGAAAGAAAAGAGACACAGAGAGAGAGAGAAGAGACACAGAGAGAGAAAGAAAGAGAGAAGAGACACAGAGAGAAAGAAAGAGAGAAGAGACAGAGAGAGAAAGAAAGAGAGAAGAGACAGAGAGAGAAAGAAAGAAAGAAGAGACAGAGAGAGAAAGAAAGAAAGAAGAGACAGAGAGAGAAAGAAAGAAAGAAGAGACAGAGAGAGAAAGAAAAATGAAACAACTTGGCCAGCAGTTGAACTGCCGACCAGCACATTTGTCATTTACAGTTTACACAGACACTCACAGAAACAAAAGCTTTTAGTAATTAAACTCATTTTTTTTTTATTCATGCGTTTGTCTTTCTCTTATTCACCAGGAAATTTATTGAGCAAGGGTCATACATTCTCCAGGTATTTACAACCAACTAGCTTACAAAATGTTCGTGCGTGTTTTAAGACTTGCTGCTACTACTATGTTAAAATAACGCAAGCAGGCAATGTGGTGTCACCTTGGAGCGAGTGTCAAGTTTTATGAAGGCAGGTCAGAAGTAGATATGACCTTTAGAGCGTGTGTAAGAAGTTCTCTGGTCAGACGACAGTTGCAACACTACCGAGAGAGGAAAAGTGTGATGTCTGCGAAGTAATTATCGATGCAGTTTCATCTGAAAAATATCACGTACAAATACCAGCCGATATCTTTGAAGAAAAAACATACGAGTACACTTTGCGACACAGTAAAAACTAAAAAGAAATTAAAGACCAAAACAAAACTGAAGAGCGAGACATTGAAATCATCTGTCAATATTTTTGTAACGTTTATTATTGAACCAATTCATTATTTTTTTTCCATTTAAAACAAATATTCGGATACTCTCAAAGTCCACAAAGGACTTCTTTATGTACCCTTCCCCTTCAGGACATAGACGATCATGGCTATCCACAATTTCCTGCCCTTCGTAGCTTTTAATAAAGTTCATTTTTTTGTTATTTCTCCAAAACTGTTCCGTCATCCGTTTACTCAAGCTCACTGTATTATGCGTTATTTTCCGCTGTCGTTCTCGCCTTCAATCTGTCCTGTGAGTATCAGACTTTCCAAGCCCTCTTTCCTTATATCCCCTGAAAATTTCAACTGTCTGTTCCTGATGTCAAGCATAAATTTCTTTTTTTGTTTCCATTTTCTTTAAAACTTCGTCGTTGCTTACAAATTTAATCCATGGTATTCTCAGCATCCTTCTGTACAATCACATTTCTGTTTCAACTTTTTATCTGTGAGCTGATTGTTAATCATTCACTGGCATACACGAGGATAGATATCACGTAGCAGTACCGTACGCGTTTCTGCCTTCCCAGCGGTACCCTACGCGTTTCTGTCTTCCCAACGGTACCCTACGCGTTTCTGACAAAATTTCCCAGTTTCTTAATATTTTGCTTAGCTTTTGGAAGGCTGAGAGTACTGTAGTGAATTCAATCCGCACAGAATACTCCGGACAAAGCTCATTTTTTGGGACGTTTGATATTTATGGCTTATAAAGTTGAAGTCTCAAATTAATATCGAATTTTTATAATAGTTGTTTTTAAAGTTGGTATCCATGTGTTAAGTATTAAACAAAATTCAAAACAATATGAAAAGATTTTGATATTTTATAAAAAGAATGCAATTACAAAATTACTTGGTACGGACAAACGAGAAATATCATTACGACAGTTAATCCCATAATCCATTAGGGTTGTATGGGTACCTCACGTACTGCAACCGTAGTAGCAGCAGTGGTAAGTTTTGGGCCAGTTGGAATTCATTTTCCTTCTAGACTGGCAGCCAGTCATAGCTATAAGTTTCACTCTGTCCTATTTACCTATAACTGGTGGGGAGGCGGGTGTTCACGATAGAAGACCCCCCCAACCTCTCCAAGGCCGAAGAAACCACGAATGAGTCGAAACAATGTAAAGATACTTATGACAGTTTTCTTAAACTACAAGGGCATTGTTCATCATAAGTATACCCCACCTGGTCAGACAGTAAACAAGGAGTATTACAGTAACGTGCTGCGGCGTTTACGGGATATTGTTGGTCGGAAAAAGACAAAATTGCATGTGTCCGGTGAGTGGCAACTCCATCATGACAACGCACAGCATTCCCCAGGTACGACAACCATCAGATCCACACCCTTGTGACTTTTTCCTCTTCCCGAAAAACAAATCTCACGCGAAAAGATTTTCAGACCTCGAGGAAATACAAGATAAGGCGACGAGGCAGTTGCTTGCTATTCCGAAAAAGGAACTTAAGGCATGTTTCCATCAATGGAAACGACCCTGGACAAAAGTGTGTGGCTCCAGAAGGGGACTACTTTAAAGGAGATTAAATGCCGAATTAATATGCATTGTTGTTTTCTTTTTATAGCTCTAGTTCCGATACATTTTGATCCGACCTCGTACATATAAGTATATACAGTGTAACCCGGATATAAGAGAGATTTTCTCTGGTCCCAAATCAGAGCCTGTGTTAATGTATATACAATAGACCAAACCCGGATATAAGAGACTTCTCCGGTCCCGATAACTCTTATATCCGGGTTACACTGTACTTCTTTCACCCATAATGTTCTTCCTTCTGTTGTATTATGATGTTAATATATATATATATATATATATATATATATATATATATACACACATACATACATACATAGTGTGTGTGTGTTTTAAAGTATGCTATATTTATGGGATAAAGTGCTCAATAGAGCGTATGTAAATATAAAAGCAATTATTGAAGCCAACACTCAGAGGCGACAGACTTTTTCATGCTAAACGCAATCGTCAAGACCTGGTAATTTTTAATTTGTCTGGATAATTTAAACCATTTTATAACTCCGGTCTGATGAGGCAATTTTCTGTCTGAAATAAATTATTTCAGAACTCTTTAATGATATATTAAGCTTTTCCTTTTATATATAGATATATCATTTCACCGCAAACAAGGCGGCAATGCCACTAGGGAGTTACAGGGAGTGAAAGTAAGAGAAAAGACTGAGTATAAGGAGGATTGAGGAAAGGACAAAAAATGAATGCGACTCAATACAAAAGATGGTGATTGAAGCCGCATTTGATTTTTTTTTTTAAGATTGTATCTATCAGGGAAGCAAGTAAACAGAAAGGAGTTCCACAGGTGGGAAAAACGAGAAAAGAAACTGTTTTAGTAGAAGTGGAGGTTGCATTTAGCGATTTCAATAGTTGGGACCTAGATGCCAATCTAGTAGCACGCTTAAATTCCTGTATTCGGAGCACCAGAGAAAAAAGATCGTCAGAGCAGTTGTCATGAAAATATTTGTAGTAAAGACAGAGGGAAGCCCTGTCACGCCGGTGATAAAGTGACTAAAGTCGAGATGCCAATGCAGGATCTATTACATTGCAGATCCTTCTTTGGATTTTGTCAAGAATTTTGAGATATACAGTAGAGGCACTTGACCAGATATGGCAACAATATTCAATGCACAGATGAATGCATCAATGGAGAAACTGGAAACATTCTCTTTCCAGGTCTCCTACCAAAGCGTGCGATTTGCTGGTAGCGTAACTGTTATCGGCGTGGAAAGCGAAATCGAATCAAATTCCAACATAGTCTGTTGTGTTCACTTCGAACTATACCTTTGAGAAACCCACGGTTTAAATAGAGTTCATTGGGATCACTAGCCTTGAATGCCTGAATTTAAAACCATAGAGAAGACAACGGGAAACTATTCAGTTTTATTTTCCCCAAGGAGTCATAACAATTTACAGATAAAGAAAAAGAATCTGTGGAGGGCTATAATCGCTTACATCCTGAAGGGAAATAGCATAAAAAAACAAGTGGCAGGCATCAGAAAGAGCAACACAGAAATGCAAAGGTAAACAGGGATAGTAAAAGATGTTTTTCCAAAACTAAGGAAGGTATTAAGTGATAGAAAAATGTTATTGGAAACAGCAATGGCTTGCTGTGTACTATATGGTTATTGATCAGTTCTTGCCCCTAACAAAGAAGTCTTTTAAAAAATTATGAAGTTTGGTTATTGGATCAGATTTGAGGAAATGGGTGGGACTGAAAACTTTTTACTACTTCCTCCACACTTCGTAATGTCTAATCTTCGATACGGTAGTGAATACTGGACAGTTTTGTAAAAAAAAGACTTGAAGATATGGTGCTTTCGAGGAGAATATGGACAGCAAGGTCTGGTAAGCACAATGAGGAAAGAAGGCTTAAAAAATCTAACACCCATAAGGCATATCTAAGGCAAGAGAAGCATTGAGCTATCTTATCAAGTGAGTTTGAACAAGTACCACAAAGACAAATACGAGCCGTAAAAAAAAAAAAAAAAGACGCGATTTAAAAATTTCAGTCATTGTGAGATTTTTTAAATTTATTTTTAACATGCCGACACAACCCCACGAGTGGTCCAGGCTGCTAGGGGATGAATGTTTTTAACGGGTTACCGTCTCTAGATTGGGGCACCGCGAGGCGGTGTAATGGTTAGCAAGCTTGTCCCGCTAGCGCAATTACGAAGGAGTAGCGAGTTCGATCCTCACTGGGTGGCCCATACTTTCGGCCTTGTGCCACAGCTAAGCTACGCTTGGGAAATCGCTACTGTCTACAGATTGACAACCAAGGCTGAATAGTTTTCTATCTGCCTGTAGCACGCCAAATGGTTTTAAATTCAGTTGCCCTACTCCTAGACTGGCTGCCAACCAAGGCTGAAGAGCCATTGACTGCTTCCGAACAGTTTCGTCTACTTTAATTTCACTCACAAAGCTTGGGCCAGCGTGAAGGAGCAAGAATTATGAAAGCAACAAGAGACAAGAAACAGTGGTGAGCAATGATCATCCACGTCCCGAATGGGGACATCCCGGAAAATTTCTGATTTATGTTGCTCAGTATTCCGTTTATGGACAATAGCATTTGATATGAATGCGCAAGAACAAGCAGTGTCGTATTTCGGCTAAAGCAAGTAGGGCACGTGTCACGAGTGCCACTGAACAGTTAATTTGTTGTGTAAGATTCATTAATTCAATTCTGAAGTATTAAATCATCTGACAACATTCGACATCAGTAAACTCTCGATGTCGAATATTGAGCGGGTTTATGTTTGACAAAGTTACAGTGAAAGCAAAGAAAGTGCAGTTTTAGGCCATAACCAGGGAAGCTTTTCTGCTAATTCACCCCGAATAATGTAAAGTTACTTTTCGCAAATATTAATTCACCAAGAAATTATAAAAGTTTTTTTTATTAAATTTTTGGCACTCTAAATTATAAATCAAAATTTGTTTAGCTTGCCTCGCAACAACTCCAACCATCAGAATGAAAAACAAAAATTCCCAGAAATCATGGAGTTATTCACATTTCCTAAGTGCGGATGATATCCGAGGCACTTACAATGATTTTTTTTTATAATTTAAGAAAAAAAAAAAAAAAAAAAATCTGCTTTTGACTTGTTTATCGGAGTGAGTGCGAACGCAGACTCCACACTTAGAAATAGCGCATCCGTGTCGCCCACATTTGGGGCGATCTCAAAGGTCAACCCAACTGGAGTGAAATGGAAGGGGCTCGCTCTGGGAGAATTTGGTGTGAATTTTAGTAAATATATTTATATATATATATATATATATATATATATATTGTAACCCGGATATAAGAGATTTTATCTGGTCCCAAATTAGAGCCATACTTAACTAAACAAAATAGACCAAACCCGGATATAAGAGACTTCTTCTCTGGCCACGACAACTCTTATATCCGGGTTACACTGTATAAGAGAGTTGTCGGGACCGGAGAAGAAGTCTCTTATATCCGGGTTACACTGTATATTCTTTTTATCAGGTTGGTGCAAAATAATGTCGTTTTCCCACATAATAACATGTGAGAAAACGACATTATTTTTGCACCAACCTAATATTTTGGGGTGAATTAACAGAAAAGCTACCTAACGGGCACCTTCCTCACTTACACTTGTCTTCTCGCACCACTAGCGTAATAACTTATTAAAATCTATCTGCTTCTAGAGCAATTATACATAAATCAGTTTATAAATTCAGTGGTTATTAAAACTATTCGTCTCGTCTCCGAGTATTTTATTTATGAAAAGCTAAATCAGGAATGAGTCATTTTTCCGACCACTGGGCCACATGAAATATGGCCAATCATATGGACCCGCATCACTAAAATGATTCAAAGTAATTTTTTTGTAGTTTGCCCACGACTGCATTAAATGATGATATTGCAATGTCATAATTAGAAAATCGTCTTCTTGTGGTACCGGAAGATTTCATTAGAAAAATTCCCTTCAAGTAAAATAACAGATAAAAAGAGTCATTGAAGGTGCATAATCTAAGATCGAAAAAACTTTTAAGACATTAGTCTTAAAAGATTTTATCGAGGAAAAATGAATTTTTCCAAAAAATTGTTTTCATTTGTCGTTAATATATATATTATTCATAAAAGCAATTAAAAGCTTATATTAAATAAGGTCTTAGATTTATTGCTATTTTACGATTCAGAGCAGAAAAAAAAAAAAAAAAAAAATAAAAATAAATTGATTTAAATTCACCAAAGAGTTCTCTTAATATAGTCACTAAAACTTCTATCATTGAATTTCTTGAGTTTACATAAAATTAAGTAGAGTGAAACATGTAAAAATTTTTTTTAAATATTTACGAATAACTCCTGAAAGTTTCATTAAAATCTGACAATTATTTGATATTTGCAACAATTTCAAAATCAATGTGTCTTTCACCGCAAAAAGATGCAAAAATTTGCTATGCTAATTTATAGTCCATAGTAATTTATAGTAAGAAAACCAAGATTCTTAATCAAAATTTCGAATGTTCTAAAAATGATTAAAAAATATAATCAACTGTTCAAAAATACTTTGATTTTTCCCCTTAATAATGACAAAGATTTTGACGATATAACTTTGTTTTAAGTTTTGAGCATGTTTTTTTATCAGTGTATGTTAATTTTTTTAGCGAATTTGTAGTCGTACCTATATATTATTTTTAGTTGCATACTTCCATATTTATAAAATGATCTTGAAATATATTGTTGGACTAGAAGGTTTACTTTGGTAGGGTATCAGATTTTAGGATAACCTCACCTGGCCTGTATGGTTACTTAATACTCACAAGGTTGAGTTGTACAAAAGTAGTATAAAAGGAAAATAGAGAAACCCTCTCTTTCGCTCTCCAACCACAGGAAACCACAACGACAGTTTTTCCCTTTCCCTTCGTTGGAAGGGTGCCTGTTTGATAGGTTGTTTCGTTGCTTACTTGCCACAGCAGGTAAGTTCACCCTACTTAGAAAATCGGCAAAACAAAATTATCTGTATTTGTTTCTTTACTTTTAGCTTTTCTCGTATAAGCTAAATAAATGTTTTAAAATCCTATTTAATATTTGTAACTGGTTTTATTCAGAGAATAATAGACCTGTACATTTTTCAACTTTCAAGTCTTTACATTGGCGGACCTAGGGGAGGGGATAGGTATGGTCTCTTCAGTACGGCAAATTTGGGAGTGGGGGGACAGCATTTCAGTGAATTAATATGACAGAGCTTGCAGAAGTCGTTATACGTTTTTCCCCTCTCATTTCATCAAATACATTTAGACGTTGTGAATAAAGATTTTACTGAGAGGAAGGACAGAAAAATTAATTTTGAAAATCGCCGTATATGCTGCAGTTGCCGTGTGTTTTTTTTTTCTGTCTGCAAAAAAAAATAAAATGGTTATATTGCAATTATTTATCCTATATTTTGTAGGTGTACAGTTTTTGGAATGTCGTTTAGAGAAGAGGAAAAATCCATGATCGCCCCGGATCAGCACAAGCTACGCTGTTAACGTGCACACCACACCCGGTAACCTTCAGATTATGGAAGATTAATCGAGGGAATATAGGTTTTCGGCCCAGCTGCTAATTTCATCTCATTCTCTGGAGTTACGAGTTCAATTCCTGAAGTGTGTAGTGCAGAAATGCAAAAGGTAAAGAGGAATTCAAAATGCCAACAAAAATGCTAGCTGTAGTAAAGTATCCTTTATATAGATATAATGAAACAATATTTTCACTATTTAATTTAGATTAACCAACAGATTTTGGTAAAATTTCCAGAAGATATTTGATAAATATAAGATATGAATTTCAACTTTTAACATCATTTTTTTTTATGGAAAATATTTACAATAATTTAGCAGTATGTAAATAAATAAAAAATGATAAATTTCATGAAATATGAAGGACAAGGGAAATATTAACCACTTGAGTAATCTTAGGAAGCACTTAAACACTCATATTCAACTCTCGCATCCATAAAAAAAATCCTTGTTATTTAAATAAAAACAGGTAGATCCACACTTAATTCTATTTTTGAAACCAGTCGGGGCTTACTGACTATTAAGGCGCCCCAATATGAAATTACTAGTACTCATATACAACACAGTATAGGATACAAACCCTCCAAAAATACTAACAAAAATTAACACCCTTTGAAACTGTCTAAAGAGTTAGACGAAAGCGCTGTAACAATAATCAATACGGGAAAGTTCTATTCACTTTTCAAGGACCAGACTGAAAAAGAAAATTAAATTTTTCCTTGTCATTCAAGGAAAGGTGCATAAAAGGACTGCCACACACACACACACACACACACACACACAAAATATATATATTATCGCGTGGGCCCCACGAAAGCGTCAAAATATTCAAGCACAACCCTTTCATTCAATGTTTTTGTTGCCACAGAGTGAGGATCGCCAGAGTTTTCGCGTTTCTTTTTTTTTTTACTACGTAATTCAGAAGAGAAAATCATATCTTCGTCTGAAGAGTGATTGATATGTGAAAGAGACATGCAGTTTTGATTCCTATATCCACACAGTCTTTTAGAACGGTCTGTCACCGATATCGAACTTTTCTTCAAGACATTTTTTGTGTGTGTATGGGGGGCGGGGTGGCAAATGTTGTACTGCCATTTGCAAGGTGTAATTATTTAATAAATTAACTAATTCTGTTGTCCATATTATGGAAGATAATGACACGCAATTCCCCGTCAGTCACCGTTTTACAATTGTGTGCATTCTTTTCTAATAGTAGCTTGAATTTGGGCCAACGTATATATTTATTACTTTAAACGTTATTTGAGTGGATACTTATATTTGTGTAGACGTTCCTTTTATTTATTAAACAGTATATATATTTATATTCGTCTGCCGGTCTGAAAAATATGCGTTCTCTTGCAGGATTTGAAGCTGCATCTCTATGTATAGAGGGAAACCGTCGTTAGATCTGACGTGCCTTAACCGACTCTGCCACGAAGAAGATTTGCCGATCAAGCAATGTCTGACCCGGAGTGGTAGCACCTGTTAGCGTCACAGGTATGGGCAGTTAGTTATCCCCCAAACTGGGGTCAAAAACTATGAAAGTATAAAAATATATTTTTGATAGTGAAAATACCAGCAATGCATTATAATAAAAAATTACCAGCAATAAATTTGAAAAAAAAATTACCAGTAATACCCATTTTGTCAAAGAAAATTAAATTTCTACATTAAATGGCACACAAGAAGTTGATATACCACTAAATAAACAAAAAGTGCCTTTAAGCGAATTAAAATTATATATATATAATTTATTTTAGGATATGTACTCTATACGTTCTCATCGTACCTAGAGATATATATATAAATAAATGAAAGGACGCATTAACTGGACATTGCCAGAAGACATATATACATATGGAAGGTTGGACAAAGCATTGACCCAATTGTAGTGAGAGTGAAGGAGATTGAAAGCAGTTAGGAACAATGAAAAAAAAAAAGTAAATGAAAAGCCTCGGTTCTCCTATAAGTGGGATGGCCCTCATTAATCGAAAAAGGAAGAAAAGTCGATTTAATATATAATATGCTGTGTTAGAATTACTACGGTCTTCTAATTGTACCCGTAGTAGCGTTGAGAAGTCAATGGACTTCAGACTACTGATTTCTTGTGAGAATATGCGCATCTCATACGACTTATTTTTTTGGGTGCATTCATCCGAGAAATTAACCTGAGGGAAGAAGCTGATGAGGTTGTCACATTTCCTTTACTCAATAATTCGGAATATATTTACGCTTATTTTTACCTGCTGTGTACAGAACTTTCCCCGAAAGCAAATTGACTTTACTCTGAAGAGTAACTTTGTTACTTGGACATATATTAATGACCAGTATTTTTATTGTTCTTGCTGAAAGGCAAAGCATTAAGACAATACAATAGTTTTTTTTTTACTATCATTTATTTCATTTGTAAAGAATCACATCATTTTTTAGATATGGGGCTAATACCGACAGAATAAATAACTGTAAGAGAAGAAAATATGTTTGAATGTCTTGTGTACCGTGTCCCGTCAGGACATGGATGATAATGGCTCTTTACAACTTCCTACCCCTTGTTGCTCTAAGCAATATTTATCTTCTTACTATCCCTTCGAGTCCTTCTTCCATCATTCATTTACACAAGCTCGTCAGATAGGTTACACGAAGTCTCCATCCGGCAACCTGGAATTCAACACGTCCTTTCTTGATTATGAGTTCCAGAAACGTCATTCACATCCGATTCTAAATGCAACCGCTTTGTTCGTTCCCCATTACTGACATGTCCAGGCCATGGCACTCAGTATTCTTTTGTAGAACCCCATTTGTTACCTCAAATCTCCTCTTCATAATATATTGGAAATAATTGTAATGTTTGAAGACTCAAAACAAAATCGCGCGGTTTGGCGGCAACAATGACCAGCTGATATTCGTTGTAAGGCAGGGGTGGGCAGTTGTTTTAGATGGAGGGCCACAATGTCCGGACAGAGGGCGGTGGATGGCCGCACTGATTGTATTCATTAGTACACATTAATTTTTTTTCTGAAAAGGTGTAATTTCAAGCATAAAAATAAATAAATAAAACTTAAAACAATTGAGGTAGTTTTATTCATTTATAAGCAAATTTTACATCACATTTAATTATTTAATGGATCAAGTCTATCCTATCTCAGCTTTTAACAATTCTTTTGAAATCTGGAGTGAGGTTGCTTATTGAGATCCTCATTACTGCCTGCAAATTAATGCCTGTTAAAGAGCATCTATATTTATTCTTGTTAATTTTCATGCAAAAAAAAAAAAAAAAAAAAAAAAAAAAAAAACTATTCATAAATATATGTTGATCCAAATATACAGAACATTTTCCCAGCAAATCTCTTCATACATGGTAATTTATCATCAGAAAATGATTTATAAAACTCAGTGTTCCAGCATTATACATTTATTTCAGTGTGTGATCCGCTTGTATGTCTATTAACTCAAGCTGCAGCTCCTCAGGTGCACCATCAACATCAGGAGTGAATGAATAAAGCAACGAATTGAATTTAGGCTCAATTTTTTTGAAGTCCTGAAATCTTGTAATTTCATCCTCCACACTCTGCAAATAACCCCTGATCTTAGCAGAAACATTCAGGCATTTTTTTCTAAAATTTGCCCTCACCTGCCTTACAGATAAACCTAGTTTGTGTTGAAAGATTTTACATTTTTCCATATTTCATGCGCAAATAAGCCCTTTCCCTGAAATGTCCCATTCAATTCATTCAGTTTGTCAAATGTCTGCTGTAAAAATCAGCACATTCATTTTGGTCACAAAATCACATGTAATCCCTTTCATATCTAGAATAGAATTTCATTCTATAATGCCCAGACTTATCATTTTACTCGGGCTCAACCACCTCACAATGTTATGATAAATCACGCTTTCATATTCTGACTCCATGTCCTCAAGCAGAGATTTGAACTGGCGGTAGTTGAGTGCCCTTGCTCGTATTGTGTTCCCCACATAACTGCATTGATAGTATGCATTAAGTCTTGTGCTTCTAATTCGTTTTCTTTTTAAAAGTTTAATCATTCCTACATTTTTTCCAGTAAAAGCTGTGGCCCCATCTGTGGTTCTGCTTATCATTTTATTCCATGGCAAGCCACGTTTCTCAACACAATCCACAGCAGATTCAAACAGGTTCTGACCAGTGGTCGTATTTTTCATGGATTCCAAACCAAGTAATACCTCTGTAATTACGAAATTTGTATCAATTCCACGGCCAAAGACATAATTGTGCAGTGTCTTCATTATCCATACTCTCATCGAGAGCCATTGAAAAGCAAAGTTTTTGCTTGCAATGTTCATCTGTTTTCAGAGTTCTTCGCTTATTAAGTCAATACGACGTACTATTGTCTTTGATAGTGAAATATTTTCAAATTTTCCTTTAAATTCAGGACACACAACACGTAGACAATCCACCATACACTGCTTCCCAGACTCGCCAAGGCGAAAATGGCTTATTGTATTTCGTGAGGTTGTAAGCTACAATGAAACTGGCCTCTGTAACACTATTAATGAAGACCAGCTTGCTTGACGAATATTGATTGTTTTTTCTGAAGCTTCGTAACATACTCTGCAGATTTTTTTCTTACGTTCTTCCTCAGAAAAATTGTGCAAAGTTCTTCCTGTTTAGTTTGGTGGTGCCGTTTCAGATTATATTCCTTAAATAAGGCAACTATTTCATTGCAAATTAACACATGAACTGCCACATTCTTTAATGCTCGTTTTTGGCTCAGAGACGTGTCATAGGAGTTAAATATTAACATTTTCTTCGAATAGCTGGTACTTTAAACTTTATAGAAACTAGAACATCAAATATATATGTGTATAAAACATCAAAACATAATATTGATTAGAAATAATAAAAAGATACTTTTCAAAATAGTCATTATTTTTCTAATCGGGAAATGTAAAATTACGACAGAAAGTGTCTTCTATGATTAGTTACGGCTAATAATAAAAACTTTAATGGCTAAGTGTTGTAAAATATA
>OZ010591.1:65748132-65750632 GCA_963932145.1 Acanthosepion lycidas
TTTATTAAAAAAAAAAAAAAAAAAAAAAAAAATCTGATTCTGCAATTATTACAATATCTTCGTATTAGCCAACTTTTGTGGAGGACGTCACTTCCCAACCTCTAACCCGGGGATTCACTGTAACTGGAGGTGGCAACAATTCCACAAGCGGTCGAAAGACCTCCAGAAAGGGGTTTCGATAGAGGTCAAGACCCAGATATTTGAAGGTATATGATCTTGCATACGAACAGACCACTCAGTCATGTCCTATCAATTCTCGATCGGGCTCATGTCAGACAAAAGTGGAGGCCACAACCTTCGCCAGAAGTTTCCAGAATTTGGGGTAATTTGGGTCAAGTGGCACCCTGCTGGAATAATCTGTTTGTTGTGCATGAATGGACGCAAATGGTCACATAGCAGTCACCGGTCAATGACGGGTTTAGGCCGACTAGCGGACCCAGCAAATGGCTATAAAACACCATTATGAAAACACCACCAGCTTGCACAATGCCTTGTTAACTGGAGTCCATTGCTTCATGGAGTCGGCGCCACATTAAACCCTGCAAAGACATATGCTAGAATCTTAGTATAGTGTGAGGCAGAAATACCTCCCACATAATGGCAAAACGGCAAGATGAAGACATTATTGTTACTAATGTCTTACCATTGTGTAGGAGGTTTTCCTGCCGCACTCTGTATATTTTCATTTTTATAGTAAATGTAAATTTACTGTTTTCTCATACTTTTCAATTTGTTCTATTAGAAATAAATAAAAAATAATGAGACACCTCATCTTATTTTAAGATGAAACTAATTCATCGAATTTAAATTCTACTGGGTCTAAAGTTTACTCCAGACTGCAATTGAAACTCATATATCCATACCCCCATAGACTTAACCCCCTTCCCACAGTTAGGCTTCATATTGTGTGTTTTGTTAGCCATGATATATATTGGGATTAATAGTGGAGTGGTTTATGCAGACACCACCTCTAGCTAGCTGACTCAGAGTTCTTCCGCCCTTTGTTAGGTCTTATTTTTCGCCCTACTGGCTGGCTAACCAGCCGACTCACTCGCAAGAACTTGGAATGGGGTAGTCGGTTTAGTCGCCGACATTCCGGCTGTGGAATACACACACGGCACCAAATCTGTTTGATCAAAAGACTTTTACACAAAGTAAGGTGAGTGAAAAGGATAAAATAATCATTTTTTGTAAGTACTGAGCTGCTACGTGATATATGTCACGTAGCAGCTCAATGGCAGCGAATGTTGGACGGTCTCCTTAATTGAGATACTCGAGGCAACGGAGGTATAGTTATACAGAAATATACTAAGGGTATAATGGACCGATCATGTGAGCAACGATGAGGTTTTGGAGATGATGCAAACAAGGAGAAAGCTTATACATAACGTCAGGTAGAGGCAACTGAAATTTCTGTAACTCTTAATGAGAACGGAGGGCTTGGAGAATCTGATGCTCACGGGTTGAATAGAGGGAAAGAGACACAAGAGAAAGCAATGCATGACATACCTAGCGGACTTAAGCAAGTGGATGACAGAACATGACTTGGGGAAGTAGCAAATGGACAAAACTTATTGAGAGTTACAAGGGATAGGGGGAAGTGGAGAACCATGATCGCCTACGTCCTGAAGGGACACGACACATAAAAAGAAAAGATATCCATACCATGGCTAAAGATGTTGGAAGATTAGTCGGTTCCTGCTATATTTCCAGAAAATATCTAACTCTTGCCGCCATACTCTATCTTTAAAAGAACCACATTAGACAAAGAATAGAGTATTAAACTGAGGAAGCTAAAGAGGGCATACGCTTCTCCGGTAAAACAAGACTTTAGTAAAATTGTCCTCTTTCTTACCGACTTTACAAAATATTTTGGATATTAACTAAAACCAGATAAACGGAAAACGTTTGCGAGAAAATATATTGCGCCAATTTTACAAATGGGCTAGCTTACCTTGAAAAATCAGGGTTGAATTCTCGGCTTCTCAGGCTCGAAAACCGATCCCTTAACATTAAGGTAATCCTATGTGTCCATTATGCCGGAAGGGTGGAAGCTTTTAATGTTTTAATCGTTGATTTTTGAATGATGGTTTGTATCAGGATAATATATATTTTATTCCCACATTGCTTGGGGAAAATACGAATTGGTCTTTTCATTTGGAACTGAAAATTGCTTGTCAAGAGAGATGTGCTCTTATTGCCGACTAATGGAGACGACCTCAAAGATCAGTTTACTTATCAATCCAGAGAATGACAGCATGACATGTAATCGGACTCTGCGGTAAGGGTGTTGCGTAAAGCACACACACACACACACACACGAGGGAGGCTGAGAGAGTTTAAGACCCACTTTTCAAAATTAGTATTCTAAAGTTCCGTTAGTGAAATACTAATTTGAGGAAGTGGGCCGTACGAAGAACTTTTCAGTAGAACTTCGTGTGTGATTGGAGGTGCGACGTGACATCGGAAATTTTTATATAAAGTTGAGAAATAAGTAATT
>OZ010591.1:65770054-65862554 GCA_963932145.1 Acanthosepion lycidas
GACTTCCTTGACCAGCTGGAGATATCATACCAACTTGAAGTTATTCAGAAATCAGTTTTTTTGAGCACTGCGCATATCTTGAAGATAGCGTTCTCTATCAGAGGTCCTTCTGACCCGATAGATAACTTAGTGTAAACAGTTTATTCAAAAAACTTAACACTATGTGACCAAACAAATAATAAAAAAAACTGTTAGGTGTCATTTGCAGTATCATAATACATTTTTGAAATTCATTATTCTATATTGATTAAAGTCTATTCATTAAACTATAGGAAAATGATGACCTAATCAAATGCTGCACTCGTAAAGACTAAAGAGGAATAGGATATTCCCATACGACGAATATCCTTATTCTTCTCTTCTATCCAATACCCCTGGTGTTAGTTTAAACTGACATTTTTTATTTCCCCACCTACAATATATCTCATTTATAATTTGTCAAGTTAAATTTTCACTGGAATATGTTGTAAAAGTTTCAAATTCTCTTTTGAAATACAAACAACTAGAATGTTACGCAAAATGTTCACAATATATGCGGAAAAAGTAGGAGCGAGTTCAAACTGACGTCAAAAAGAATGATAATATGATAATTATGTTAAAATGGAGGCGCAATGAGGTGCGATAAGGAATCTAATAATTCAAACAAGAGAATAACAAATTGCAGCGAGGAATTTTATGCTTTCGTCATTAAAAAAATGCTATTAAATAATTTTTCTTTGTTCTGTACAGCATTTTCACTCGTGTGCAAAAATCTCTATTCTGTAGTAATTATTTGGCTGTTGTATTAAAGTAAAATGGAGTTATCGTTGTTTGTTGCTTCTGGAAGCCATTATTAGAAAAATTTTCTTAACCGGTTTTCCATGGATGTTGTTCTTTGCTAAAGTTTAGATCAATTAGTTTACTTATTCTACACGCTCCACATTTTTTTTGCATCATCTATGCGCACTGTCCCGTCAAGATGTGGATGATCCAGACTTTCTTCAATTTATCCCCCTGTTAACTCTTGCAATGTTCGTCATCCCTCATCACTTTGTTCTCTCGTCTATTTACAATCTCATTAGACAGTTTAATTGTGGTTTCTCATTGTTTTTTGCCGCTAATGTCTCGTGTCAAATTATCCGAACCCGCTTATGTGCCCAAAATTTCCATCTGTCTTTCTGATGTTGAGTATAATTATACTTTTTGTTTCTACAGCGTTCTTTGCTTTGGTTCTAATGAAATTTTCCTATTCCTTAGTAAGCATCTTTTGCTATTCTAATGTGCCTTCAGATTTCAGTGTGAGATTTCAATCATCTATTATAACATTTGCCAGAGAGTTAAATGCTCGTTTTTACTTGATTTTGGTATCTTCTATTCCTAACTGGTATTACCGACTGTTTATCTTGCTGAAAAACATGCATTGTCTTCTTGGCATACCCAGGGTTATCAGTATTTATGAATTTATTTTTTTTATTTTTTTTTTATTCCAAAATTAACGAAGTTTTGGTAAGTTTAGGACAAGTCTATGAGTCGCATGCAGTATCCTAAGTATTGGTCAAGCCAGCACTGCTTAACTTTGGCAATCAAAAGAAAACCACTATTTTCTGTATATCCTGATAGTAAGACCCTAACCCAGACTCTATAGGATTGACGTTACAAAATAACAGTTAACAAGTAAAAAAAAAAAAAAAAAAAATCACATCACTTGAAGAATTCTGACAGCAAACATAGGTAACAAAACTAGAAAGGAAAATAATTATATAAATCAAGATGATGACTTTCAACACTACCTTAAAATGTTTGGAAGAATTGTTTTTGATTCGTTTTCTACGAATTAAAATTTTTAAGGTTATTTAATGCCAGAAAATATTTTAGATTGTAAGATTTTTTTTTGAGATAATATAAAAGTCGTACTAATTAACCCATAGCTGGGGGTTGAGAAGAGGTGGTTTCGTACTTTTCCCAACGACATTTGCGCGTAAGTGACTATAACCAAAGCAATGGGAATTGGAACTCGGCACATCGATTAGTCAATTCCGAGCCATTATCTATTACACCACCCGCACATCCAAACTTACAGCACCTGGTATTCCCAAGCGGTCACCCATCTAAGTACGGACCAGGCTCGGCGTTGTTTAACCGTAACGTAGCTTTAAACCTAGCCACCTGTTTGGAAGTAAATTGCCATTAATATTAAAAGGAACATTTTGGCCGTGTCCTCTCACTATAGAGAGGGATCGGTGACGACGGTTGCGGTGGCTCGGGAAGTTTTGTTCCTAGCCTGGGTGTACACGCTCGGGCACCCCACATTAAATCGACCTTGTATCACAACTTGACCTCATGGGGGGGGGGGGTGAGTAAATACAAATATTAAAATGAACAATAACAGAGGAAGTGAGAAATCTAGTTAAGAAAAAGATCTATATAAATTTCGACCGACAGTAACAATAATTATTTGGTCATTGAATGGCAAATGTTTCCTGCATGGAAGCAGTTAATTTCACTATTAACATATAGTAAATTTATAATTAGTAAATACTTACATCAAATATTGCCGTCCTGGGCATGACGATAAACTACATCCGACAGCAGGGCCTTTGAACAAGTTTTGAGGAGTGTGGAACCACCTTTTATTTGCTGATGTTCCCAGGCCCGCCTTGACACGGGGGGGGGTAGAACCTGTCAGGGTCCCAGCTATGGTCAAATAGTTAACCACCCAAAAGGGGTCGCAATACATTTTTAGGAAAAAAACATTACCAGCAATAAAAAATCTCTACGCTATGCATCTGAAGCCTTCTCAGGTGAGACTAATTCATCTTTGTTAAAAGGCATGAATCTACCAATTATCCCCACGGATTTGGGTTTAATAATAGAGTGGGTTTTCTCTTGCTTTGAATAGCAGCCAGTCTAAAAGAAAATTCAAACCAATTAGGCGTACTGACGTCGATTGCGAAGTAGAGAGTCTTCCGAGATTGATATACCATTAAACAAAACAAACCAAAAAGGGGTCAAAACACTATGAAAGTATAAACAAATAGGTTTTAATACCAGCAATACATTTTTGAAAAAATAAAAAAAAATACTACCAGCAATAAAAAATCTTGTTGGCATTAAATAATTAAATTGGGGTTGACATGCCGTAAAGCAAAACCCAAAGCAACCAAATATTGGCAATGTGTCGATGCGCCCTCTGATCTTTTTCTATTTGAATTTCTGTTTGAGTTAATATTGCTTACACGTGGACTGGTGGTGTAATGGTTATCGGTTCGGATTGAGCAATCAGAGAACAGGGTTCGAATTCTGGTTGACTTCATTACATTCACTTGCATGCTAAAACCCTTGGGAAAGGTATGAATCCATCCAGCCATGGATAAAATTCTGGAATTGAAAAGATGTCTTAGGTTCATTAGGCAAAAGGCTCGAAGAAGGTAAATGCACCTCTAAGAGAACGGACCGGATAACTTCAACAACTTTAGTGCAAAAGGAACCGGCAAGCCATTGCGATATTCTGCCTTGAATGTTAAGATGAATCTCATTTGGATGTGAAAGGTGTCAGCATCAGCGTTAACTGAATAAATAATGATGACATGCGCACTATTGTCCTCATCTTTGTTGTTATCACAACCTTTCAGCAGTTGTGCGCTTCAGCTTTCATCAGACCCGGGTAACCTACAGAAAATTCCAGAATGAACCCTTTATATATATTTTACTGGGAGGTAAACTGTTCTAGTTCCTAAGCCCGGGTCTAGGGTTTGTTGTTTTTGTTTAGCGATTTATCATGCGTGTGGGTTATTTAATTGCCAAAATCTAAGTATATTTTGTACGCAATTTTATTTTATTACTATATAGTATCTCATAATGGTTTTAGCGATACAAGTCTTACTAATTAACTCATAGCTAGGGGGAGAAGAGGTGGATGTGTGCATTTCCCAAGTGCATCTGCATATAAAGGAATATAACGAATCCAACTGGAATTGGAACTTGAATTAACAGTTCCGAGCTGTTATCCATTACACCACCAGCATATCTAAACTTAGAGTCCCTGGTATTCTCAAAGCGGTCACCAATCTATTAGGTTGGTGCAAAAATAATGACGTAATAATGTCGTTTTTTGACGTATTTTTAACGTCAAAAAATGACATTATTACGTCATTATTTTTGCACCAACCTAATAGGTACTGACCAGGTTCGACGTTGCTGAACTACGGTGATTGTACGGGAACCAATGTTTCAACGTGATGTGACCGTATGTTTAGGGAAATCTATTGTTCTTAATTTTTTGTACTGCTCAGTAATTGCTCGCACATTTTTTTAAGCATTTCACCCCAAGGAAGGCTGGATGCCATTAGTACGCAAGGGGTTACAGAGTGGGAGCGAGAGTAAAGCGGCATGATAGAAGAAAGCATGAAGAGAAGGGCAGGAAATAGGTCAGGGCATCTGGAGATGTCGATTGACATTACATTTGAATAGTTGGAGATTATATCTATCAGGGAAACAAGTAATAAGAAGGGAATTCCACAGACGGGAGGTGCGAGACATGAAGCTATTGGAATAGAGACGGACACTTTTAGTCGTTTCGACAGTGAATTCCACAGAGTTCAAGTACACACTGTCCGGCTTGGGGGTGAGATGATTATATAAAACATTGACAATGAATTGGTTAACAGTACTAGAGTTCCAACTGGGGTTGCTTGCCTTTACTTGGTAGTGTTATTCATGGGAAAAGCCTGAATTCATATCTCTACGCTATGCATCTGAAGCGTTCTCAGGTGAGACTAATTCATCTTTGTTAAAAGGCATGAATCTACCAATTATCCCCACGGATTTGGGTTTAATAACAGAGTGAGCTTTCTCTTGCTTTGAATAGCAGCCAGTCTAAAAGAAAAACTCAATTCAAACCAATTAGGCGTACTGACGTCGATTGCGAAGTAGAGAGTCTTCAGTTATTGCTTTCTCATGATGGATATATGTCGCCATCGTGAGAATCATCTACAGCCCTACCTAAACGGTTTATACAACGGTGCATTTGTTTTTACGCTATGCCTTATAGCCAGACATCTAGTCAAAACGCCTTGGAGCTGGTATGTTACTACCGCTGACGTAATAATAATAATAATAATAAACTCATTTAAGGGATACCTAGTAGCCAATGAGAAATATATTATATATATATATATATATTATATATATATATATATATACTTACAAGTACAGCTCACACCTTACAAATGGTGTTATCTGTGTAAAATGTGAGTGGTCATAGGTTGTCTTTTCTAAAAAAAAAATACTGAAAATATCATGCCATTTCTGACCTTAGGTCTCGAGTTGAGACCCGGAAGGTAATTAGTATACAACAGAAATCAAAGATGATGATGATAATAAAACTGCTGAACAAATGTATTTGATGGTGGATTTCGATCTTCCGACACCACAAAATATAAGAAAGTAATATTCATAAGTATCTCGACATCAGAAGACAAACTATAGAACATGATGGTAACAGTCGTTCCAATCGTAGTTGGAGCACTAGGAATGAGCTCGAAAAACAAGAAATCAGAGGATGAATTGAAACTACTCAGGCAGTGGTACTACTGAAAACAGTTGAAAAAGACCATTTTTCAGTCAGATCTGTAAAAAGTTTAAATCTGTCGTTAAATTTATTGACGAGACAAAACGAGGCATTGCACATGTAATTGTGAAGTAACTATTTCTTTCTGCAGTGTGCCCCCACAAAAAACAGGAAAATTGGTACAGTTTATTTAATGGTTGGAAGTTTTGCTAGAGTTATTTGAAACAAAAGCAAAGGATAAAAATTTACAAGCTTAAAACGGAACAAAAACAAAATGTTATGTGATATTCAAGCTAAAGAATTGTGTAAAAATTTCTTTGAGTCCAAGTTGGATGCTCTTAACGAGAACAATCACCTCGCGTTGAAAATTTGATAACTGCGATGTCCTGGAACAAATGATTTTAAAAAAATTATGTTAGTTAATTTTTTTTTTTTTAGTTCATTCCTGTAGTAAAAGATATAGTTAATTCTTTTTTATATGCAAGTTAATTTTTTTTTCATCATATAACAAATCTAAAATTTCTTGGTTTTTTGTGGGGGTACCCTGTACTTAGTGAATCTTTCACACTGAAGGAGCATTGAAAAAAAAAAAAAAAAAAAATGTTGATGTTTTCACAGGTCGATAAAATAAAAAACGGACATCGTTTAGCAGCGAATCCTCAAAGAAATGTTTGAAAAATGTTCGCACACCTTAAAAAAAATGTAACAAAATCTTATTTAAAAGATGACATCTAATTTATAATTTTTGAAGCACATCCATTACTGCAGGTGAGCAAATTGAACTTAACAAGGGTTACAGAACACCTATTCTCGTACGATCACCGAAGTTAAGCAACGTCGAGCTTGGTCGGTATCTACATGGGTGATCGCTTGGGAATACCAGGTGATGTAAGGTTGAATGTGTGGGTGGTGTAATGGATAATGACTCGGGATTGGAAATCGAAGAACAGAGTTCCAATACTAGTCGAGTACGTTATATTCACTTTACGCAAATACAATCGGGAAATGTAGGAGACTACCTTTTCTTCCACCAGCTGTGGGTTAAATAGTAAGACTTGTATGTGGAAAATCATTATCTTCCCCACATTTTTTACAATCTAAAAATATTTTCTGGCTTTAAATAACCTGCAAAAAGCCGGAAAGATCAATCAATGAACTTAACAAATAAGCCTTTGATTCAGTAGAAATACAGCTATTAATTAAGAAATTAAATTTTAATTAAAAACCCCAAAATTCTAAGCAGCAAGATGAATTGAAAAAGAGAACATAAAAGTCAATGATTACTTTACCCCGCATTCTCGTTCATGATTTTGCCAAAATATTTTGAAGGTTCACAAAAGGTTTCAATGTTTGGTTCCTTCTCTAATCCACAAATCTGCCTGTGGATTCAGATGATTCTTAAACTGTCTTTTATTGAAGAAAAAAACAAAACAAACAAAAAACAAAAAAAAAACAACCCCCCCAAAAAAACTTAAAGTTAGTTGCAATAAAATAGCACCTTTATTAATAAACACAATGAGTTATTATTTGTAGTGACGAACTGTCCCTCACCGTCTTAAGGCACACTCCATCATCAAGGATCATAGAGTCAATGCGAACGATCGTTTCTTTAGTATGTTCTACGCCAAGGCTAAACATAGTTTTGAATTCAGAGTTACTTTCTCCTAGACCGGTTGCCACCCAGAGCTTATAGAACCCAGTCTGTCTTATTTACCCATAGCTGGGGAGAGAAGAGGATTCATACCTTTCCTAAAGTTATTAGCACGTAAGTGAATGTAATGGGTCCGACTGGAATTTGATCTTCGATTCCTTAATCGGAGCCGCTATCCGTTACTCCTCAAAAGCACAAACTATTCTCTCGTATTAACTAATACTAGATTCACTTACCTACTAAGGGTGGGGGATGCTCTAGGTTGGGAAAAACTGATATAGATCATACATATATATATATATATATATATATATATATATATATATACACACACACACACACACACATATATTCATGAATCATTCATACAAAATCAAATATAGAGGTTAATGATTTAAATGGTGAGAATACTTCGTACGAAGTATTCTCGCCATTTAAATCATTAACCTCTATATTTGTTTTTTGTATGAATGATTCATGAATTTATAAATTATATTTGCACCTTTTAATTGAAAAATATATATATTGCAGGGGTGGGTATAGGACAATTTATTTTGTAAGATGAGAATTATATGCGTTTAGAGAATTGATGTATTTTATTACTGTATAAGAATGTATCAACAGTAGCATCTTGTACGTGTCTATGTTTTTAAATATGTTGATGTATATACAGCAAGAAGAAATTGTTTTTTCACAACACTTAGAAATATATCATATTCTATCATGAAATACTTCCACGAAAAAGCAAAAACAAATTAAAAGAAAGCTTTTAAATAAATTATTATTGATAAATAGATAATAAAAACTGTACAAGCATCAATTTTCGAAATGATACAAAAGAAGAAATATACCTTGCTTCTCATATGCGATAGCTAACTTTTACTAACTGTACATATATTACCTATCCTAATTCCATAACATTGTAACTATTAATTTAAATGTGGCGGGGTTGTATACAGTAGCGTGCAGAAGGGCGTGGAGCAAAGGGTGCGACGTTCCCAGTTATCCATATCGGGAGGGTATCCAATCAAAGAATGAAATAAAAATTTATTTTGTATTTAGTTTGAATAAAGTTTATTTCAGGTTTCATCCGTTTTTACATATTTAAAATGTTTCCTTTCTCACCTTTCTTAGTACCAAGCCCTATAGGCTCCCCTACTTGAGTCTTAGGGGCATCAAATCAAGGGGTTGGTCCCGGGAATCACCAAACCTCATCAGATCACTGGTTGTATGCCATCAGATAGGCTAGGTTTCTTTGGAAAACAAAATTATGACGGTTCCGTAATCTTGAATTTTCCACGCAACTCTTTTGAAAAGAAAGTTACGTCCTGCCTCTGTTTAAACCAAACACTATATCAGACATTAGGAAAAAAATAGCCCCTCCTCTTCACCTCATCCCCATAAAACACCTAAACAAGTGCCCCTGAAAATGGTATTTTCTTAAAAAGCTAACCGGTACTAAGTAATGTGTATATGTCCCATTAAGAAACTTTGGTTCTTTTAATGCCAGTGAAGTTATATATGTAGGCTCAGTGTGTTGTGGTGTAATGGATATTGGCTCGGAGATCAGAGTTCGAATTCCAGTCAAGTGCGTTACATTTACGGACGTGCAAACACCCCTGGGAAAGGTATGAATTAATCTCTTCACCCACCGACTGGTTTGAATAGCAGGACAGACTCAGTTCTTTAGCTAGCCTTAGTTGGCAACCTGTCTGCCGCAGAAAGAAATAGCAACGTACTGTGGAAAAACATCTAAGTCAGTCATGTATCAAAAAACATGATCGCCCAAGCGTGTATCACGTACAACTCTTAACTGACTGAAATATATATTTAAAAGGAAGTAAAATAAAAACATTACATCAGAAATAGAATGCTATTATTAAATATAAACATGCATATTTTTCATTACTAGTCAGTGCTACTGAAACTTCCTTTTATTAGCCAAAACCTTTCAATGTAGATACAACATCGACTGCACAGCTAAGATATATGACAAATAGAAAGAGAGATACGTGAAATAAAGGAAGTAAATTATGTGTTTGATAAATGGATGTATTTTAAAATTATCATTTGAATTGTAAACTCTGGCAAATCATTATTTATAAGTTCAGTTCTCAGGTGTAAAACCGGTACCTCAGCAACGGAGACCTACAGCATAACACCTTATTGGAATCGCCAGGAAAATTTCGCTATGCTATTTCGCGGTGCATTGTTATCGAAAGCAAAACCAATTTTGAGTCATTTACGCAGGTTTGAAAAGCCTTGGTTAATTAGGTTAAATTATTTTATCAATAAAAAGAGTGGGGAGAGAAATATTCAGTTTGAAAATAGCTTCCTTATTTGAGGTAATAGTGTCATGAATAAAAAGCTTGTTTTTGACAAATGGTTGGGCCTAAGCTCAGAAATGTAAGTATAGATGGAGCAATTATTAACATGTACCCGCAAAAGCTAAAAAAGTTAAGTACTTGTGCACTTCAACCTCTTCCGCGTTTTCGTATGTCTTTCTTTTTTTTCTTTTTTTTTTTTTAATAAATATGGATCAACGGAGATTTTTTTTCAAATTTCAATTATTGAAAATAGTTTCGTTAAATAGTAGTCTAAGTCGAATTTTGCAAGAAAGAATATGTAGTCGTAGTCTTTAATATGGAGACGTGCTAAACCACTGAACGTATGTAGTGTTCATACAAATAGACTAGACAGAAAAACTTAGAATTAGTAAGAAACACATCTCTTAACTTTTTTCAACGTAAGGATTTATGTGGTAACAGAAATTTAGATCAAGATGCCTAATGTCTATCCAAGATGAAGACTAAGTTTTAGTTCTTGGCCCCATTTTATGACAACTGAGCTTTATCATTTGTTTAAACATAAAATCCTTGCTCTTATTAATTCTCAAATTAAACCAGAAACATCTTCCGGGTTTGCTTTTTTTTTTTTTTGGAGGGGATACTTGAATCATTAGGCTTCTAAAATGTTATAAAATCTTATATGCGGAAAAGTCTTAAGTCGCATCCCATAAAAGTTCAAGGGGATGGGTTATCCTCATTGGGTGCCCACATGCTTTCACATCTGTGCCATATTTAAGTTACACCATATAAGTCCAAGCGGAAAAATATTTATTTAAAATTAAGATTGTTTACAGCATAATATGAAAAAAAAAATCCTGTTATGTAAGGATTATATAACTAAATAAAAAAAAATGTGGATCTTTAATTTAATATCTAATTCCCCCCCCCTAATTTTTGGTTTTATGGCGTACTGCTTCTTGAGACATGAAAGATGTTCTGAGCCAGTAAAAGAAAAAAAAAAAAAAAAAAAAAAAAAGAAGCTTATTTTAAAATGTCAGAGGACGCTTCTAAAGGGTACAAGTACATTAAAATTATTTAATGAAAACTTATTTTTATCTCTAGCTAAATGAAAAAAAAAAAAAAGAAAAAAAAAGTCATGTAAACTTTCTTATCGCAAATATTACTTTCCCACCCCACCAAAAAAAAAAAAAAAAAAAAAAAAAAAAATTATAAATCAAAATTTGTTTAGCTTGCCTCGCAACACTAACACTCAGAATGAAAAATTGCCAGAAATAGGGAGTTATTCACAATTCCTAAGCGCGGATGATATTCGAGGAAATTTTACAAAAAAAAAAAAAAAAAAATCTGTTTTTGGCTTGTTTATAGAGTTGAGCGCGAATGCGAACCCCACACTTAGAATTAGCGCACCAAAGTCGCCCACATTTAGGGCGATGTCATGTTCAACCCAACCGGAGTGCAATGGAAGGGCCTCAGTCTGGGAGAATGGTAGTATACATAAATTATTTTTATTTTGGGTGATCGAAAAAAAAAAAAAAAAAAAAAAAAAATGTTAATCTAAAATGTGCATAAGTAAATAAAATCTGAATGAGGATTTTTCTTAATCTATACAAATTTGGCACAAGGCCATGCTGAGCTTCATTGCTTCATTATTACGTATTATGCTTTAGCTTTAACTAGCTCTACTACTCACAACCCATTCATGTTTTCTACATTAGCAGAACATTTGCTCCATGTAAACGACACCAAATAAATAAAAGAAATGATATATTATGTGCAATTGTAGGAGGTATATAAACAGGTGAAAAAAGTTGATGGGGGAGGGGCAACAACTGCCAATTTGAAAATAAAGCGTGGTTATTATGGGTCCCGCCCTGAAGCCCAACCCATGATAAGGGTAAACTCAAAATTTACTTTTCTTAAAGTGGCTGAAAACCCAACTACTTTTTACCAGAAATTACATCAGAATAATAAATCTTACCTACTGTTTTATTTTAAGAAAAGTAAACGAAAAAAGAAATGTATACAGACAAAAAAGGGTAAAGTACTTACCGAGTGCGCTGATCGATACAGCTTGTTTTTTTAGAAGTTTATGAGATTCAATTAATCCAAACCACCCGTTAGGATATACGGGTGGGATTTGTCCAATGTTTCTCCTCCGTCGTACTTGGTTGGCAATCTCCTTCGCGCTGAAGGTGCCGTCGTGTACATATCCAGACGAGCCCAAGCCTCTCACACGATCCATATACGTAAAGAAAAACTGATAGACATACTTTAAGACTCGATAGGCCAGATAGATTAAAGTGACATAGACTAAAACCCGTAGGCAAGTAATAAGGTCAATGTTGCTCCAGAAAATGAAGAGGAGGTGGCTCCAACTGTGCCCAGTGACAGTAGTTACAGCATGTTTACAAAATTCTTTTACCTCCAAAAGAGGTACACTGAAAAGTTTGAGTCCTAAATTATCCCCGAAAGCTGCGACAACGACAAGCGCGAAAAAACTCAAGATAGTGAACGTTATAAGAAAAATAGATTTTAACCAAGCAGGCATGATTAATAACGATTTACGACAATAAAAGAAAAAAAAAAAATGTGATAAATAACACAAAAGTTAATCGAAAAAATATGCACGTGGGTCGAATGTATTACAAGAAAAAATTATAAGCAGGTGGCATTTTTGCAAAATCGAAATAAGTGTATTTTTTTTTTTTTTTTTACCTTTCTTTTTTCATCGTAAACGAATAATTAAAACGAGAAAAAAATTCCGAGTGAAGTTTGATTAAGAAAAAGTCGCTAAATGTACAAGTTATATATATATATATATAAATATATATATAAAAAAAAAACACTTTTCATAAAGATTTCTTTTTTATCCTCTGTATGTCAAATAAATAATTAATTCAGATTACTTCTTGTTTCCAATAATAAAATATTAGAGATTGTAAACTTCCCCCCGAAAAATCTGTAATTGCAAAGAGACGGGAAATATTGTCATGTCAACTTAGACGGTCGTCGGAAAAATCTTTACTATCCAAGCGCTATTTAACGACTTAGTTAATGTAGTCTATCAACAATACCTCTACCTTCTTCATCTTACTCTCCTCCCATTTCATTTTATTTTTTTTCTCTTGCTACCATTTGGTGTTGGTCACGTGACATACCCCACCTCCTTTTTTTTAAAAAAAAAAAATTCTTTCCTAACTCTTCTTCTTTATGCTCTTCTTGTCCCTCTTCCTCTACTCCTCACTTATTTTCTTCACTCGATTCCACTCTCTTTACTCTTCATGATGTTGTTTATTTATTCATATTATGTTTATTTAATCGTATTACTATTTGTTCATTCATATTTATAAACGAGGTAGACGGGAAGATTGTGGTCCGCCAATATTACAATATTACAAGTGGGAATAACCTGCCTGCCCCGAAGCTGATTAGTAATTCATTCAGGATCCGGTTTTTTTTAGGCTCGAACACCGGTGACACCTACGCAACTAATCCTAACATTCAACAAAATTCAATTCAATAAAAACAACACATCGATCTCTTTTCCTTTTCTTCTCATTTTTAACATGGATACAAAAACTTGTAACACTGAATAAATATCAACATCGACCAAAAAAAAAAAAAATAAATAAAAAAAAAAAATAGAATTATTAAAAAAAAAAAAGGAACCAAGAAAAATAGCCGATTCAATTAACATGCGCGGTGATGATTGTCCATGCAACAACGACAAAGTGAGAAAGATAAAAAAAAAAGCATGCAACTAAGAAAAACTAGACGCAAGATACGACAAAAAAAATCCTTAACAGGGGTTAACTAAATAAATTACGAATACTCGCTTAAGTGATGGTGTACACATGAGCGCATTTACACAAAATTAATGTCAACTGCAGCAGCATTAAAGAAAATACACACTTGCATACAAGCGGAAACGAATAGCAACACGCATGCGCATACACACAAAACACGCACAAGTGAACGAACATTTTTGCCAAGCTATTTTCTATTCTTCCGTTTTTTCTTCTTTCTTTCCTTCCCGCTTGTTTTTAAATTTGAAATCTTACTTCGTTTAAGAATTTATTCATTTTCTTTCTTTCTTTACCCAAAGTTGTTATTATCCTTTTTAACAACAAATTAAATTAACAATTATTATCACTATCAGCAGAAATAAATGATAAACATCAATATTTTCCATCTATTTATTTTGCCTCGCGAGCTAGCCCTCTATGATGATAAAATCATTATCATCATCACAGATGTGTGTGTGTGTGTATATATATATATATATATATATATATATATATATATATATATATATATATATATATATATATATATATATATATATGTACATTGGCATTAGAAAGAGAGAGAATAGGGAAAATTAATGATGATAGCAATTTAGCCACGCCTATCTCCATTGCTCATTGGTCAATCGGTGAAGGCTGTTCTGTTTATTTTACTCCTGCAAACTGACTTCACGACGTCACACTGGACGTCGAAAAAAAGTATGGGCTTTTCGTCATTTATGAAACAAAACATACTATCGACACTACAGACAAATATAGTCTTGCAAACATAACGTAGGTATGTAGTTAGACAAAACTTGTATAAATAGAAAATAAAAAATTACAATAAAATAGTGACAGTCAAATAAAAAAACAATTTGATTGAAGTGAAGAAAATATCATACGACTAAAAAACAGACAACTATTAAAAAAGTAAATGTGTGTTTATATTGGGACTTTTTAAATTATAGTAAAATTAAATATAAATATGTCAATTTATTTATTTTTTAAATTTATTAATTATTATTATTATGCTAAATCTGTCGTCCTGTATCGGAAACAAAATTTATGTTACAGATTTTGCTAAAACTGCAGATTAATAAAATGTGAGTTTAAGATTTTAACTAAAATCTCTCCTGTTTGTCAACACGGAAGCAAGTGAAAAAAGATTTTTATTTTATCAATATTTTTCTTATTTAGGGAAAATAACGTAATTGATGTTGTTAAATAACTTTTTTAGTTTTAACCTGTAACTTTGTTAAAATTGTCTGACCACCGACAATCCTGTATTTTTTTGTATGACTTTCATTCAGATTTAGGCTAAAAATTTATTGCATAATTAATCATAAGTTTATTTCACTACATCCAGAAATATTTAAGGATCTAGGCCTGAAAGTAACTGAAACTAAATTGGTGGTATAGTAGTAAAGTTAGACGGCAAGTGGTAACTTAAACCTTGCCTTCATTGTATATACAAATGCAATCGGGAGTAAAATAGAATCGTAGGTATTGTTATTTTATTTTTTTTTTTTTACTCCGCTGCCAGAATTTTCCTTTTTATCCGATATGCAATTATTGAATAGATGAAAATATTGATGTATTTATTTCATAGGTACATACAAGCCAAAATCATCTGCACTTTGAACACGTTGAAAAAATGATACCCCTGTTTTCAACAATTTACCAAAAATCGGGGAATTAACAGATTTCATTTAGGTTTTCTGCATCATTTATTCATTAATAAAGGAGTTTTAAATTAATTTTTTCTTTTTATTTACGTTTTGTTGAAATACTTTTTAATTTTTGCATTTGCTTGATTTTGGTGTTTCCAGTTTGATGTTTAGTTCATTTTGTTTATCGGCATATCAACCACTGTGGGTTAATTTAATACTGAAATCTAAATGATTTGAACAAGTGTATGGCTTTAACTAAATATATTTTGAACGCAATTGTATGCTTTCAATTACAGATAAAATGCATTGCTGGTCATTTTACTATAAATAAGTATTTTTTTAATTTTTTATAAATAAAAATGCATTGCTGGTATTTTTACTATAAAAATATTTTTTAAATAGTTACATAGTGTTTTTTTTGTTTGTTTAGGGGCTCACTATTTGTCCATAGCTTGGACCCTGACAGGTGCTCCCACCTCAGGTCAGGGTGGAACTGGGGGCAAGAGCAATTAAGAGGTGGTTCCATGCAATATTATTGGTCCTGACTCGGCTGCAGTCACTTTCACACAGCCGTAATGTTGTCTTCCTGTGCCTTTTCTATAAATACTTTCATGGTAATTGTTCAAATGAGCACTCCGCTATGGTTCCTAGACTTTATGAATTTAAACGCAGGACTAAATTGATAATAAGGTCTCATCAGTTTACAGTTGAATTGGCTAGAGGTAACGGTAAGTTCTATGCTAACAGTTTCGCACTTCTCGCTTGTGGAACTCTCTTCCAGCTCGATGCTTTCCGGCCAACTTCAGTCTTTTGAATTTAAATGCAATGTCAATCAGTATCTACGGTATTCATGATTACGCTTCTGTTGTTCTCGCTCCTTCATAATGTTTTATATTTTCTAATTCTTTCACACCCAGTAACCCTTTGTGTCCTAGTGGCTTTACTGTCTTGCTTGGGGTAAATTTGATTAAAAAACACATTAAGCTTACCTAGCAGTCCAAACAGTTCATATTATCAAACGCATTTGCATAATCTATTAAACAGAGACATACATTCTTTTTATTCGTATTGCTCTTTCTGGTATCCTTCTGAGCATAGATATTGTATTCCTTGTTCCAGTGTCTTTAACGAAACCGCACTTTTCTTGTACTATATCTGATATAATTCTTCTGTACGCTCTAGTCATGAGAAGATGGATGATAAGTTTTGGGGCTTATTAGGTTGATTATCCGATGAAGTTCGCATTCACTTGCATTTGACCTCGCTTTGAAAATGGGTTCACAGAGGTCTTCCGGTATATTACCAGTGTCGTCTATTTCACTCCCGACTTTAATATTTCTTGCCCATCCATATTTTTGTCTATGGTGGGTTTTCCTCTTTCATGGAAATGTTCTCCGTTGTATTTGTTTCATCTTTGAATTTTTTCTTTCTCTATTAGCAGCATACTATTTTTAAAACAGAACCATACTTCTGTTTTGGCAAATATGTGAATACAAAAAAAAAAGAAAAAAGGAAAAGATTAGGGGTTAAGGGTCAAATAATCTTATCTTTTACAAATGACTTATTTGAGGTGGTAATGAAAAAAAAAAAAAAAAAAAGACAAGACTCTTACTCAACGTGCATCTCTATTGCTTTTCTGATAGCATCCTGAGCATAAATATTGCATTCCTTGCTCAAGTGTCTTTAACAAAACTGCACTGCTCTTGTCCTATTTTGGATCTAATTCTGCTACACATCAGAATTCAGATGATAAGTTTTTTAAGTGGCTCATGTGGCTCATTAGATTGTCCAACAGGTTTCACATTCATTTGCACCTGGCTTCTTAGGTAGCATTATGGAAATGGATCTAATTAGGTCTTCTGGTATATTACAATTGTTGCATAATTTATTTATTATGTCTGTAATTTTTTTCAGTGCCGAAATCATCTAAGGCTGCCATCATCTCTTTTACAGTTCCTAATGCTCCTGCTGCTTTGTTCTTGTTCAATTTATTCAATGCTGATTTCATTTCAGGCTTTAATATTTCTGGTCCTTCCATATTTTTGCGTCTTGCGGATTTTCTTGCAGGAAAATCTGGTAGAGCCACGATCGCCCACGTCATGAAAGGACATGGCAGATGAAAGAAGCTAAATGGACATTTACGCCTATCGAGTGACTGATTCGTTTTCTACAGTTTATCAATCCGTTGCGGGTTATTGAAAGCCAGAAAATATTTTTTTAGATTGTACGAATTTTTTTCTTGGGGATAATAATGGTTCAATGACACGAGACTTACTAATTAACCCATAACTGGGGGTCGAAGCAGTGGATTCATACCTTTCCTAAAGGTATTTGCGCCTAACGATCCCAACGGTAATTGGAACTCGGCTCTCCAAGTAACAATTCCGAGCCATTATCTATTACACCACCCACACATCTAGGTTTACAGTACCTGGTATTCCCAAATGGTCACTCATTTAAGTATTGATCAGGCTCGACGTTGTTTAACTTTGATGATCGTAAGGTGTTTCAACGTTATGTGACCGTAAGCCTAGATAGATAGATAGATAGATAGATAGATATTAGGTTGGTGCAAAAATAATGACGTAATAATGTCGTTTTTTGACGTATTTTTTAACGTCTAAAAACGACATTATTACGTCATTATTTTTGCACCAACCTAATAGATAGATAGATAGATATGAACAGTGACATGGTAGATAGATAGATAGATAGATAGATATGAATTGACTGTGAAAGAAAGAAACAAGCAAATAGATACGCGTACAGTCGCCGTCCTGCTCACTATCTTTTTATTGCATCAAAATAGTAGGTATGTACGGTCTATTACAGTAAAGATGATCTAAACAATTACTTAAACTAGCAATTCCCAAAAGGTAGTAATTAATGCCAAAGGGATTATTTAAGTTTTTCCTAAGCTATTTGCAGCTATGAGTTAAATAGCAGAGTAGACTAGGCTCTCTAGTCTTGGGTGACAGTCAGTCTCAGAGAAAGACAACTCTAAATTCAAAACTGTAGAAAGACAACAGTAAATCACTCAACTATCTTGCCCAAGACGACATGTTAATTCATAAACAGTAAAGAAGAATAATTTGTGGAAAGCCATGACCGCCTACACCCTGAAGGGATATAGTATTAAAAATAAAATAAAACAAAACTCAAGAGGAATTTATATTACTATTACTAATCATTCAAAAATGAATAAGTATTATTTACACCAGGCCTTCTTAACATGGGGTCTATGGTTTCAGAGGGTCTGTGAGGATTAGATAAAAAAATAATATTTATATTCGCTATGCAGCCCTTGTTCCAATAAATGGTTTCTCTATTGAAAGAAACAAAAGAAAATGCATTCTGCCACTGCTTGAAAGAAAAACGCACCCAGCCACTATTTTCAGTAGCGACCGTTGGGTTCACGTTTACCATTTAAAATTGTGTCGTCATTATCTGTACGACCGCCATCTTTTGCCACTTCATGAGAACAAATGATAATTCACATTTTTTACGGATTATCACGGCTTGATTCTCTTCTCATATACCGATGAGGATTAATTGACCACAATTTGTTTCAAGCGTGGCTGGCTGAAAAGTGATGTGCGTGCATGAGGGTGCAGTATAGATAAATACCTGTAAAAGTGTTGTGAAAAACCAATCAGACTTTGTGTATCTGCTTGTCCCCATCCTTGTTATTGTTCTCACAACGTTTCGACCGTTGCACCATCCGGCTTTCATCAGGTGTATGCCAATCCGGATAACCCAAATGGGGTAGATCTCGTTCCACTTCTCATGTCTATGGTCATTTCGTCTAATTCTTATTTGTTTAGTATTGTTCAGTGGATAATTTGGTAACGGCTCGGGATGAGAAATCGGAGAACTAAGTTCGAATCCCAATCGGGTTCGTTACATTCACTTAGGTGCAAATGCCTTTGAGAAGGTATAAATCCATCACTTCTTCCCCCAGCTATGAGTTGAATAGCAAGATGGCAGCCAGTCTACAGCAGAAAGAAACGGCTGACTACTGTGGGAAAATCCTTTGCCTAGTAAGTCGTAAATCTAAGGAGACATGATTCGCCCAAGCGTATATCACATGTGGCTGACTGCTCAGTTATAGCTCGCTCTGTCCCCACTGAGTCTAAGTACACACTGCTCGACCCAGGGATTGAACACGCAATTACTATGTCATGCTTTAATCCATTAGGCTCTTGTCCCGTATTTCTTTGAAACTTATATGAGAATTAACCACTGCTAATCACATATGGTTGAATTTCACTAAAAATCAGATTACATTAGTTACATTATTCGGACTGTTATCTTCATCTTCATTGCCAAACATGATTAACATTTGAATCAACGTGGTGCCATTATGAACGAGAAGACAACTGACCCGCAGTGAATCTTTATTGCCATTCTGATTGGTTAATAAGGGAATGAGCTAGGGGAGATAATGAGGTTTTTACTTACTCAATACATCACATCATCTCGCTTGAATAAGTTAGTATTTCTAATTAACTTAATAGGATTTAATTTTTGTAGACTACCTTCATGTTCGTTTGACATTATGCTAATCATATGTTTATGTGACACGCTGGTTTGTTGATTACACGACCACTTCTGGTCACAGTTCTGTTAGAATCTGGTTGTGGCTCATGTGACAGTGGCTGCTCATCTGTGATTGGTTCTTTCTTGATTGATGTTGTTCTGACTTGGAACTGATGATCAGCCTCTCTCAAAGGTCATATGTACCTTCAGTTCCTGCTATATTTATTTCCAGCTAGTGTTTCCACGTTGCATGTTCTCGGTTGAGATTCTTTATTTGCACTACTTACCAAGACACCATACTAGTATACTTAACTTGCAGATGTATGGAGGCCCGAAAATCTTTTAAGTGCTTAGGACCCCTACAGGTTTTAATCCGGCCCTGATCGTGACGGGGTTTGAGCGTACTGACCTCGTCCAGACGGTTGTTCACGCTAGATAATGCGTTCTTTCTACAGTATAAACTACACGTAGTTTATACTGTGAGTATTGAATATGCATGTGAACACAATTACAAATATGCTTGTGCAAGCGTCTGTAACAGAGATTGGCTATCCGCTCTAGTAGAAAGGCATACTCGGATACCAGCCACTGATTTCGTAAAAACATTGATATGTCCCGGAAAAGAATATATTTGTTCGAAGTAGCAAAGTGGTTTTGGATAATGTAACCGGGTAGGACAATCTAGCAGGTAACCATAACGGAGTGGTACTCGTCGTAGTCGTAGGCAATAGGCGTAGGCAATAGGCGTAGACCATGTACTCCCACATCAGTCTGCATTTATGGCTGGCACCAGCCAATCATATTACTGTGAGGGGAAACCCAGGTGCATGCATATTCATTACATCAGACATGAATACATGTATTCTCCTTCAATATGAGGTTTAAATACCAGGGTAGACTGCCTTTTATTGCTTTGGTTGCCAGCCAATCTAATAGTCAAAACTGTGGAGAAGGCAACAGTAAATCGCTCAAATAGCTTTCCTAAAGAATCATGGCAATTCACAGTCGCCTAGGTTTTGAATGAATACGACAATAAGTAAATAAAAATATAAATGTCAGCTTACAAAAAAAAAATTATTTTTGTACTTAAATTTTATTTCTTAATGAAATTATATAGTTTATTTATCAAAACTGCCTTATTAATATTAATTTGGTTTATGAATAATGACCTTACTAAAAATATGGACAATCCTACTGTAAAGGTTCCGAAACTTCCGACCCCCCCCCAAAAAAAAGGAACAGTTTTAGAAAGGAAAGGAAAATTCAGCCAATATTTTGAGCTCATACTGTAAGGACATTTCTTAAAATAATAATATCTTTAAATAAACATTCCTTAAAATAATAATTCCGTAAAATCGTCATTCCTTAGATAATCATTCTTTAAAATACTATTAGGTTGGTGCAAAAATAATGACGTAATAATGTCGTTTTTTGACGTTAAAGAATACGTCAAAAAACGACATTATTACGTCATTATTTTTGCACCAACCTAATAATTGACGTTAAACCACAGTTTGATCGCTAGCGATTGTGCGTTCATATTTTGGAGAGGGAAAGTATTCCAAATAAGTGATTATTTCAATCAAAACATTTTGTCTGTATATAGTACTGGAAAATGTGTGTGTTTTTTACCATACGGGGCCAAACTAATCCATGTAGAATTTTCAAATATGGTATGCATACTTATTAAACCCAGAAGAATATTTTAACGAAAAGGCAACATTTGTTTCTTATAAGGAAAATCGGGTGGGAGGCTCTACCTTTTGTATAATATATGTATACGGGCAGAGTGCGTTGGGTTAGAGAAACCTCGGATGAGTTATACCGTTGGTACGACGCATGAGTCGTATCGTAACGGTCCGAGTTCGTTTCTCGGTAGTGGATGCGCATTGCTGATGAGTCCCGAATATAGGACAAAACGGCCGTCCAGTGCATTCTGTTGAGCATTCTTCTAGACTCAATGAATTACTTAATTATGAATATATATATATATCAGGATGTAGAGAAATGAATTCTACCTACCACAGAGAAAACATGACTGAAAATGACTGAGTCCATCTGAACTATTTGAACACATGGACGTCGGATAGTTTATCTACAATTTTGATCACAATAGTCAGCACCATATTCAATCATTGGGAAAATACAATAAATAGATAGACATACAGACCTTGTCGATTCTTTTAATATATATATATATATATATATATATATATATATATATATATATATATATATATATATATATATATATATATATATAAAGGAAATGACATTTTCTTACACACACACACACACATATATATATACAGGGTGATTTAAAAGTAACTCCCTATTTTATGTATCATGGACTCATCCGTTTTGTAAAAATTATAGTTAGACGGGAGAGTTCATTATACATAAAATAAGGAACTACTTTTCAATCGCCCTATATATATATATGTATATATATATATATATATATATATATATATATATATATATATATATATATATATATATATATATATATAAGGTTCGTTGTCAAGTATTTTGTATTTAGATTGGTCATTGCAGTTTATGTAGCAGTATTTCCCCTAGTGAGGGGTGTTTGGTCCATTTGAACCTTTTAAAACCCTTTATTCTACACACACACACACACACACACACACACACACACACACACACATATATATATATATATATATATATATATATATTTCATTGAAGACGACTGACAAGGTACATCGATTGAGCTTTTTATTTATTTTTTCTTGTGTTCGTCTGTTTTTTTTTCTGGACATAAAGTGTGGAAAAATTGCCCAGACGTTTTATTCCAGCCGTCTTTGAGCCTTTCTTTACAATGTGTGCTATTATAATATCTGTCTTTGCGTCTTTCGTCACGAGTGTTAAATAAAATCTATCTTTGAGTATTTCGTTACAATGAGTGTTGTATCTAATTTTGAGCTTTTCTTTAAAATGAGTGTTATATGTTAATTTTATATAACTTTCTCTTAATTGTCTTATCATAATAATCATATTTTGGTTTGATGTGTTGTTCAATATATATACGAATTTCACTAAGTTTCGATAAGTGGTAAATTAACTTACGCCAGAATGTGGTGTATGTTTTGTCAATAAAATAATTTAGCAATGTTTTCCGATTATAAATGTCGCTGATGCCAGTCTCCTAAAACCACAAGAATTCATAAACAACATGAGGATGTTTTTTTTCTTGCCTTGTATTATTAAAAATAATTAGGTTAAATGCTTTACGTTACTTATATGCAAACTGGAAAAATATGATAAAAAAAAAGAAGAAATAAACAGACAGAGGTTATCGGTCGATTTCAAGGAAATTAATTCTTTCTCCCTGAACAGTATATGCCATACGTGTCATCACGGCGTCGGTCACTTCCCCATCGCCGTAAAGTAGATTCCCTCTGCCTTTTCTATAAATATTTTCATGGTAGTTCTTCTGAGGTGCTTTCCTCTTTAGTACCTAGACATTACAAATTTAACCTACATTGGCGCGTAGAGTCTTACCATCTTACAGTTGAAATGGCTAGATGTAACCGTAAGTTCTATGCTAACAGTTTCTTCTATCGCACTTTTCGCGCGTGGCGCTCTTCCGGACTATTGTTTTCCAGTCAACTTTGATCTTCAAAAATTTAAATGCAATGTCAATCATCATCGTCTTTTTTCTTAATTTCTGTTCTTTTATTGTTTTCTTTTCTCAGTATTATTTTCCTTTTCTCGTGTTCTCTCACACTTGCATCTTAGTGGCTTAATTACCTTCCTTGGAATGTAATGATTATATATATATATATATATATATATATATATATATATAATATACATATATATATGTATAATATACATACATACATATATATATATATATATATATATATACTATACATATATATATATATATATACTATACATATATATATAATATACATATATATATATATGTATAATATACATATATATATATATATATATATATATATATATATATGCATATATAATTTTGTATACATTATATATTATATATGCGAGCTACTTATTGAAAAGCGCTGAATATCAGTGATGGAGCTAACATATTTAGTTAGATTCATGTGAGTTTGCAATCGCAAGAGCGTGAAACCCAGGGTCACAAACACACATCAATCTAACTAAATAAAGATATATATATATATATATATATATATATATATATATATATATATGAAAAAGAAGTTGAAAATGCAACTGGAGTCTTTAAGAATATTTATTTAGAGCACATTTACCGGTTTCACACTTCTATGATTTTTAAAAGTTAAATTGAGATGGAGAGACGTGTGGCTATGCCATGATATGTCTTGCATCTAACTGGTGTTGGTGAATTTTTTTCTGTTTTATGCAAAAATAGGAGTTCAGATCGGTATAATCAGATTTTAAACACATAGTTCCAACCCCCTTTAGTCTGGTTTTAAATTCAGTGCTTTCCTTCTCCTAGATCGGTTGCCACCCAAGCCTATAGGACCTAGCCTATCTGACCAAGTCTATCTATTTATTCATAGCTAGGAAGTGCGAAGAGATGGATTAATACATTTCCCATGTAAGTCAACGTAATATACTCGACTGGAATTCGAACTCAGCTCTCCGATTCCTCAATCCGAGCCTCTATTCATTACTCCACTTCCTTACTTTAAGAACTGCCTCCTTACTTAAAAAATTGAAAAAAAAGTAAGATCGTAGAACAACGAAAAAAAAAAAATGAACTAAAAATATTGGCAATATAAAAACATAAAAAGAAAGCTGGTTTTAGGAATGATTTGAAAATAATTAAAGGCATAATAAATAAAAACAGTGCATTGACCGGTAAAAAATATTTTAAAAATTTGACGTGGCGAATGTAAACATAATGAAACATGTACAATATCAGCAACTTTGGCTGAAGGCATAGAAACAAACAAATATTATGGCAACATCACAAAGAGAAATATATAAGTCGAGTAAAGAAGTACATGAAAACTGATTTCTCGAGAGTTATTTTTTGTGATTAAAGGAGAGCTGTATATTACATACAAGATGGTTGAACTAGATGTTAGATCCTTTATGGAAATAGTCAAACAACACGACTTAGGATGGAGAGTAATATTTGTGGCTAGCAAAACTGCAGTAAAATTATAGCTCTTATCAAAGTTGATTATTGTGTCAATATAAATGCAGAGAATTATTCTAAATTCTTGAACAAGACATTTTAGGTCATAAACGAGAAACTCTAACCAAAGAGTAATCAAGACAGTGTTCCATCTTATCCCTACTGCCAACCTTATCGCCAAAAGTCTCAAAGACATTAAACTGATTACACAGTTTCCACTTTCTCTATATATTATTTTTTTTTTTAAGCAAATCGCCCCAAGCAAGCGGGGAGTGCCACTAACACGCAAGGGAACACAGTGAGTAAGAGTAAAGAGGAATGTTTAGGAAAAGGATAAAGTGAAGGACAGAGATCAAGGTCAAAGCATTAGAAGATGTCGATTGACATTACATTTGAATATTTGAAGATTATAGCTATCAGGCAAGCAAGTGATAGGAAGGGAGTTCCACTGACGGTAAGTGCGAGATAAGAAGCTGTTGGAGTAGGAGAGATAGCTACATTTAGTCGTTTCGACATTGAAAGGTGGGCCCGAGATGCCAACCTAGTAGCACGCTTAAATTCAACCAGTTAAAATAGCTCGTCTGCGCAGTTGCTATGAAAGTACTTGGATAGATAGAGGGAAGCCACAGTACGTCTGTGAGATAACGACTGCAGACGGGATGCCAAATCAGGGTCAACCACGTTTCATATCTGTCTCTGGATTTTGTCTAGGACCTTGAGATGAACAGCGGGAGCACCAGACCATATATGACAGCAGTATTCCATGCAAGGACGAATGGTTGATTTGTAGATTTGAAGGATGGACTAAAGCGAGAAAAGCCTTCTGGCGCAACACAGAAGCAACTTTCCTTGCGGTAGATGAAGCTATAGATTCGATGTAGTTATTCCAATTCAGGTCAATGGACAGCCCGAGACCAAGTAAGAGGCGCTCTGATGAGTGATAGGGAGGGTCATCTATGGTAGGTAACTGAGAGCAGTTTCGTTTAAGAGGCATTAAAGTTTACAAGTCATTTCCTGACCTAGTCAACCATAACTTGGAGGTCCTTCTCGAGGACTACGGCCAGGTTAGTTTTAAGGCAGGTGTAAATATTAGTAGTAATATTAAGGCAGGAATAAATAGTAGTGTCGTCAGTGTAGATGTCAACTTGGGAGTTTATGACATCAGGAAGATCATTGATGAAGATTAGAAACTTAATAGACATTAACATTTGAAATAATAAAATACTTTATTCCGATACCTATGTAAATATGCGTTAATCAAATATAAGTTTGTTTGATCTGTATTGTCAGGATTTATTTATATATAAAAATTTATGTTGAATTTACTTTTTTACGTAATAAAAAGATTAACACAGTAATAAAAATAATTATATTTAATACTAGCTTAAAAGCCGCCCGAGTAGAGGGCTCGTGATTGGGCCTTCGACTTGTTTAGGAGATTGAGAATCGCTAAAACTTTGCATACTCTCAATATTGGGAATTCTCCTGACTGCCTTTTGATCTGGGTTTTCATTTGCACGACACTTTCTTTTCCATGCTAAAATAAATGCCGAAAACAATCGCAATAATGAAAACTTGGAAATCCAAAATTTCAGGATTTCGTGTCCGGACGTTTGCATTTATTTATATAGAAGAATATATATATATATATATATATATATATATATATATATATATATATATATATATATATATATATAGAGAGAGAGAGAGAGAGAGAGAGAGATAAAAACATAGCCTTTTTAAGTTTGCTATATTTATGGATAAAAGTGCTCAATATCAGGGATAGAGCGTATGTAAATACAAAAGTGGACGTATATATATATATATATATATATATATATATATATATATATATATATATATATATATATATAGGATAAATACAAATGTGAATTTTTTCACTTAACAGATTGATGTTAGATTCAGCAACCGGACTCCAGAGCTTCATAGACGGATCTTTTTAAGAAATTTGAAACAATTAGCAATTAGTCGATGTTTTGTCAACCATTCCAATAAATAGTATAATAAATAGATAGAGTAAATAAACAATCTATAAATATATAGTGTTTATTATTTCTGTTGTCAAATCTCAAGAATTCTCCTTTTCATATGTTTAGGTCAGGAAGTACTATATATATATATATATATATATATATATATATATATATATATATATATATATATATATTATTATTATTATTATTTCCCATAAACAATAGCAATTTATTAAGCGTAGTTTAGATGAGTCACAAGACCGAAAATATGAACTCAGTAAGGCTCGAACTCACTAGTTGTAATTGGTCTAGCGTGTTAAGCTTGTTAATCATTACACCACGTCGGCGTGCCAAATTTCCCATAAAGTACATCCCGAGTTTTTTTTCTAAAAGTTGTTGGTCAATACATAATTTATTGGAATAAACATTCACTTGTATATTAATAAACTTTGGCATAGTAATATATACATAGTATGATTATCATCCGGTTCATACTACTCCCCGATCTTTTGAGGTTATCCCTTGTTCCGGTTCTAAAGTTCCTTCTAAAATCTTTTCATTCTCTTTCACTCCCAGTATCCCCTTGCGTTTTAGTGGCATTATTTTGCGATGAATTGATTAAACACACACACAGACACACATATATATAATATCGTATAGTCAGTGGTGGTGTTAATAAAACAGTACTTGATGTAATATAACAGAGCTAAAATGTATACTACTACTAATAAATCTACATTTTGTTCCTTACTAATGATAATAAGGACAAAATGTATATATATATATACACTGCGTGCCAAATTATTATCGAGATAACTTTTTTTCTAATATTTCAAAAACCGTCCAATCAATTCACACAAAACTGGCAACACTGACATGCGCAAACACGGAAATCTTCGTACTGATCTGCGCAATGTAAACAAACTGGCGCCGTATTTGTTATCAGTACGGCGATTTGAGAGTGCCAAATTATTAGAAAAATTTAAGAATTTAGTGAAAAGATGGGTTGTAAAAGCAGTTTAATTAATGCTGAAAAGAAAAATATCACCTCAGAACTCTCAAAATGTAAATCTACCCTAGAAATTTCTAAAATGATAGGGAGGTGTCATCAAAAAAAAGTTCCCCGCCGACCCTACACAAGTACGCAAAAGGGCAGATAAAGGCAAGCCGAAGGTTATTTCACGTCGTCTCATGTCACGATTTAAACGAGAGGCCACGGAGGACCCTGGACTTACCAGAGCTTTTCAGTCGTATTGGGGATCCTACTGTGTCTAAAAGTACTCGGTGTCGGCATCTGGGGGAAATAGCAACAACAGTCAAACCTGTATCGAAGCCTCTGTTGACGAGAAATCACATTCAAAATTGATTGAAATTGGCCGAGGACAATATGAAGATTGACTTCTCTAAAGTTTTGTTCACAGACAAAACTCGAGCAACACTTGATGGGCCAGATAGATGGTGCAAAGGCTGGGTAATGAACGGACAGAATCACCATCAGAGTTTGAGTCACCAACAAGGCGGTGGAGGCATAATGATTTGGGGTGGTATTATTGGAAAAACATTAGTGGGTCGATGGAGAGTACCAGATGGCGTCAAAATGAATGCTGATGCATACATAGCGTTTATGAAGGAGCAACTTGAGCCGTGGATGAAAAGGCAAAGACTTGCCTTCAGAAGGGCAATTGTTTTTATGCAAGATAATGCTCCCTCACAGGCTGCTGACAAGACTACTGAATATTTGAAATAGTTAGGCTTCGATGGACTTCGAAAAATGAAGTGCCGAGCAAATTCTCCGGATTTGAACCCAATCGAAAACCTTTGGAGTATCATGAAGCGAAGATTGTAAGCCAACGGACGACAATTCAGGAGCAACGCTGAGTTGCGGGAAGCAATTCTTGACATATCTCGCGGCATTACAGCAGATGACATCCAACAATTAACAAATTCTATGGATGTCGACTTCTTCAAGTAATTTCAAAATGGGGAAAGCACATTCTCTATTAATTTGTCTAAAACTGTGCCTTTGTTTGTATCTGTTATTATTTGTTTGATTATCTTATTTATTAGCTTCTTTTGATCATAAACATTCACGTGCAACATTAATAAACGTTTCGTTTGCTCAATTCTGGGAATTTTACTAAACCTTTCTAATAATTTGGCACGCACAAATCACCGTGCTGATAACAAATATGGCGCTAGTTTGTTTACATTGCGCAGATCAGTACGAAAATTTCCGTGGTTGCGCATGTCAGTGTTGCCAACATTGCGTGAATTGATTGAAGGGTTTTTGAAATATTAGAAAAAAAGTTATCTCGATAATAATTTAGCACGCAGTGTGTACATACATACATACATACATACATACATATATATATATATGTTGCTGGTTGCGAGGTAGACTAGCATTTTAGTCATTTGTTACGTAATTCTACATACTCGAATTTGAAACTTGTATTGAGCACTTCTTTGTTGTCTATTCCTTTTAGGCATGGCTGTTTTCAGCCTTCATTTTATAGTTCTATCTGAATATAAAGGCTGTTCTAATAACTTGAACCGATTTTAAATGTGACTTAAGTTTAAGCGTCTAATGATTTTTTCTTTTTCTTTCAGATTTATCAACTTAAGACGTTGGCACTTTCAATCATGGAAATATTAGCAATCAAACAACGTGTTAAAGTTATCGAAACCTATTACGAAAATGGACGTTCACACAGAATTTGAATGAGAAGTTCCCAATTCGCACCATCTCTCGAAACAACAAAGTCAATTGGCCACCAGGATCGTGCGAGTTGACGCCTTTAGATTTCTTCCTTTGGGGTCATCTTAGAAGGAAGGTCTATGCCAAAAACCAACAACAATTCAACAGCTGAAGAATGAGATAATAAGGCATATTGGTGAGATCAAGGAGCAACTATGCAGAGACGTCATCAAAAATTCTGACCATCGAGTGGAGGCGAGCCGCCGACGGCTTGGCGGACATTTGGGCGATATTATTTTTCACACATAATTGCCATGACTTAAATAACATGATCCAATAGAGAAATAAATAAATTTTCACCAATATTTACTGCTGACTTTAATCTGTCTTAATGAACACCATATATATATATATATATATATATATATATATATATATATATATATATATGTGCGTGTGTGTGTGTGTGTGTGTGTGAATTTAAGCAGAAAATGTCCTTTAAAGCAAATATTAAAAACAACAGGCATTTTGTGTCGATTAATTTTAATGAACGAATTTTCCACATTGCCAATAATCCTCCACAGATAAGGAAGAAATTCCGTCAGATATTGTCCGAAGTTCATGTTGAAAGATAAGTGCAAGAAGTGCGTGTGCGTGCGTGCGTGTGCATGCGTGCGACAATTGCAGATTACATCTCCAGAAAAAAATGGCGTGAAAAATTGTTTGATCTTTCTTCCCGTTATATAAAAAAAAAATGGCGGGAAAAATTGTTTGATCTTCCTTTCTGTTATATAAAAATAATGGTGCGAAGAATTGTTTGATCTTCCTTCTCGTTATATAAAAAATGGCGTGAAAAATTGTTTCATCTTACTTCTCGTTATATAAATATATATCAGTGGTTTTCGATCCATCGAACGCCAAAAATTTATTTTATTTTAGCAATATTTTTTACTCATGCTTAAAAAACGAATTTATTTTGAAAGAAAGGAAGAAAGAAAGAGAGTGAGAAAGAGAATGAGAGCGATAATAAGAGCGAGTGAGAATAAAAGTGCGAGATATATAGGCTGACAGAGAGTAATTTCTTTAACCTAAATCAGAATTGAGTTAGTTGCGAGACATTAATGCAAAACAAATTGATATGCAATGCTTCAACGAAACTCAAATAAATAGAATTAAAGTCCTCTATTAAAGTTTAAATGTCAAATAAGTTGATTTAAGATTTTAAGCTGATATATGAATTGAATAGGACTCTGAGCTGATATGTCAACTGATATTCTGTTTTGAGTTGATATGTCAATTGAACTAGGATTCCGGGTTGATATGTCAATTGAACTAGGATTCCGGGCTGATATGTCAATTGAACTAGGATTCCGGGCTGATATGTTAGTTGAATTTGGGTTGTGAGCTGATATGTCATCTGAACTGTTTTGAGACATATATGTCAATTGACTTCGGGTTTTGAATTGATATGTCAATTGAATTTGGGTTGTGAGCTGATATGTCATCTAAACTGTTTTGAGACATATGTCAATTGAATTCGGGTTTTGAATTGATATGTCAAGTGAACTGCAGTTTTGAGCAGCTATATCAATTGAACAGGGATTCTGAGCTGATATGTTAATTGAACTCGGTTTTTGTGCACATATGTTACTTAAGCAGGACTTTTGACCAGTTATGTCGATTTTAGCAAGACATTTTATGATACCATTTGTAATAGATAACCAAACTTAGTTAATGTGTGAATATACGAATAATCATAACTGACTGATAAGTTCCGGGACAGGCCTGTCAGAAGAAAGCAAAACACGTCTTCTTTAAATAGAGCGTTTTAAAAAAGGAAGCATTTCATCAAAAACTCTTATTCAGGTTGCAAAAGCTTAGATTAAAGCAAGTGTTTACACTTCTCCGGTTTTACACTTCTATTTTCTTCCTTAGTTTTCTTTTTAGTATTGCTTCTAATTCATGTGTTATTATGCCAAAGTTATTTTTACTGAAGACTCAAGTAGTTACCGGCAAACATGGATAAAAGTGTCATCAATAAGACAGAGTACCGAAAGGACAGTTTTTCCCATTACACCGTTTTTTTTTTATTAAATTCACTCTTCCACAAAGTTTACTGTTTTCAAAAGCCATGATTAAAATTGTAATAAAGCCTAAACATATGAAAATGAGAATCCTTGAGAATTAACAACAAAAATAATAAACACCATATATTTATTTGACTGATTTATTATACTATTTATTGGAAAGGTTGGTAATTAATTTAGATTTTATAAAATGGTAAATAATAATGATTTCCTTATAGTTGGCTCACATATTTTAACTTATAGGTATCGACATGAGATCGCTGGAAAATGAGCATAGCAAAATAATAACGGCCTTAAACTTGACGAAAACAAAATTTTATCGTCAAAATGTTTATCTTTTTATTAAGAGAAAAGAACAAAGTAATTTTTAATTATTTTTCAAAATTTTTCTATCTTTATTAGAACATTCTAACTTTTGATTGAAAAACCTTGTTTCTCATCATCAGCGAGTGTCCTACTAAATAACATGGCGGATTTTTGAGTATTTTTTTTAATGGCAGTCATTAATTTTGAAAATCTTGCAAAAATAAAAATAATTATCGGATTTTAATGAAACTTTCAGAAACTATTCACAAATGATGAAAATTATTATAAATATGTTTATTTTTTTTAAGTCATGGTAATTATTTTTTTATATTTATTACCCCCCCCCATAATTAATTTTATGAAAACACATGAAATTCTAATTTGTACAGTTTTAGAGATTAATTAGTTAAAAGTACAAGGCTTTGAGGAAAGAAATCATTTATTTTTGTTTTTAGTTGACGCCGTTCTACCTTAAAATCAGCTCTTAATTAACATACAAAATTCAATAAAACAAAGATATTATTTAATTTCAAAAGCTTTTAGTTGCTTTTACTTGTTTGTATGAATATGGATAATATTTTCTGAAAGCAAAAAACGTTTTCGATGAAAAATAAATTTTTACAACAATTATTTGTTATTTCTTAAATTATTTAATTTTTTTCCATTAAAGTTTTTAAATATTCTAAAATTAATGAAAATGTTGTACAGTTTCGTCAATAGTGTTATTAAGTAGATAAATATCATTTACAGATTATAAAATAAAGCTGGTTACAATCATCAAGTTGCCAATAGCTAAAACTCTAATATAACCTTTTTTTGTGTCCAAAAATAGCTTAAATTCAAATATACGGAAGACCGGAAGCATCATGAAAACAGTAGTTCGTCACGTGGTTTGCGTTGGTAGTGACATAAACATTTTGACGATAAATTTCTGCTTTCGTCAAGTTTAAGGCCGTTTTTATCATGCTATGCTTACTTTAAAATAACGAGCTAAATAAGTTGCTCACATAAAGGTAAACTGTCACTTGTGACCTTCCGTACTATAACTCCCCCCCCCCCCGTAAGATGAAATCACGCACGTGTCACTTGTCAATCTGTTAAGACCGGCTTTCTATCATTTGAAAGTACATTTTTTTCGGCGCAGAAAGTAATGTTTGTTTGAAAATACATTAAATAAACTTTAATTTCTAATTTTCTTAAATTAGTTTAAAAAAAATCATAATTGATTTTTTAAACGGAGACTTTCATTTTTGTAAACAAAAGTTAAAAATGGCTGACGATCGATTTTCTGTCAATTTTGCTGATAAAAAAATACAAGATTTTTAACGAAATTTTTGGACGTGCTAGAAATGATTAAAAAATGTAAAAAATAATCAAAAATACTTTGATCTTTCTTCTTGATAATAACAAACATTTAGACGACAAAAATTATTTTCATCAAGTTTAAGGCCGTTATTATTCTGCTATGCTCATTTTCCAGCGATCTCATGTAGGTACCTATTTTAATAATCTAGTAAATGTTATAAATTTATGAATAATAATTATTTTCACAGTTATCTCTTTATAAATTGGTAAAAGTAAATATTGCATTAGTTGTTAGAATGTTGTAAATATGAAAATATTCTTGTAAATAGACGATCTAATAAGTAAATGGTGTTTGATATTTTTGTTGTAAATTCCCAAGAAAAAATGTGTAAATTCCCTTTCATCATATGTTTAGGTTTTATTACAATTCTAATAATTGTTTTTTAAAGCAATAAACATTGCCAAAGAGTGAGGTAGTTAAAAAAAGCGGTGTCATGGGGGGGGGGGAAAGCATCCTTTTGACACTATGTCTTATCGCAGGCATGTTTGTCCATGTTTGCCCACTTACCAGTGTTGTATAATTCTTCTTCTTACTCAAGGAGTAAGAAGAAGAAGAAGAAGAAGAAGAAGAAGAAGAAGAAGAAGAAGAAGAAGAAGAAGAAGAAGAAGAAACACGGCCAGACAGAGAAACTCTAAAACAGAAAGTGCGCTAAAAACGGAATCATCCGGAAATGCATAATTGATGAAATGAATTTGCCAACGGCTTTCTACTTACGTAATATACGTGTGAGCAGACAGTTATATAAAAGTAATTTATATAAACACTATGGATGCTACGTGACAATGGCGGAGTTTAAGTTACTTGGCTAAACTTCATGTCTAATCTGTGTCTGTGTGTTTGGTTTGGCTTGTAGATCTTTATTTGACACCATACGAAGGCCAAACGTGACGCGGGGTCATTTTTTTTTTTTTTAATGTGGAGCAATTCTTATATCCACTTGAGATATGACGCATACCATAAGATCGCAATTTATTGTCGGCCATACCAAAATAGGGCGGACCCTTTAGATATTGGCGCAGATGTCAGGGTGTACTCCTTTTAGTGCAATGGGAAGGTACTGTCTAGGAGAGACGGATCACAGGACATGAGATCTTAATTAATTATTGTTTTCTGTTACGAGTAATAATAATCGTGAGAATAGTTGTTACCTTATAAGGAAACACTTGCTCCTCGTTCAATGGATAGTTAGTGTTGAAATTTATCAAATATTTCTCTTAAAACAGTTTTTCAGGAAAATAAATTCACTGACTGTGATCGTACTTTGTAGTATTGATGGAAGTTTCCTTCCTAACCATTTGTTTGCGGTTTTGTGGACAATCAACATGCTGGTTATGCCATTATTTTCCCTTCTATCCTACCCATTTTAATTGTTGCTGCAGTTGGTAGTCTTCAAGTGATATGTTTTTGTTATTTGTAAATATTCTTTTTCTGTGATTCTGTAGCGCCAGTTTATAAGTATTGTCATCCTTCAGACCTAGAGGAGCTACCAGGCTGGCACCTCGGTGCCACCCTTTCACCGTCAAAGCAGTTAAATATAACTGTCTCTTCTAGTCAAACAATTTCTTATCTCGCACTTCCTGTCTGTGGAACTCCCTTCTCCTTGCTTCCCCGATGACTGTAATCTTCAAATATTCAAGTGTAGTGTCAATCGACATCTGACACCCTGAGCTTGTTCCCCGTCCTTCATTGTATACTTTCCCCAAACATGCCTCTTTACTCTTCATCTCAATCCTCTGTAACCCCTTGCGTACTAGTGGCACTCCCGCGTTGCTTGGGGTGAATTGCTTAAAAAAAAGAAGCCATTTTTTAATAAGCAGAAATCCATAACAGACACTCCTGCTTGTCAACTCTGCAATATTTAACCATAGTGCAATGAGACGTTTAAAAATTATTACAAAGATATTTATTCGGCGGCGCCCATCTCCTTTAAACGCATAATAATCTTCCGTGGTTTGTTGTTACCATTCCTAGCACAGGCCGGCCCTTTGTCAGTGTGTTTTGAGTGAAGTAGGAAGCTTTAAGTTACTGGGTGGAGACGCGAGTAAAAATTGAAAGATTAAAGCTAATTCATATCATTTCAATGATGGAGGAGATGATTTTCTGGAGACAGGCTCTCTAAGCGATGGCCCTGTTCTACCTGTTTCTTTCGTTCTGTATGCGTTTTTACTCAGTCTGTACATATATCCTTCTATGACTCAATCTATATTTCCATGTCATACTGTCTGGATCTTACATTTGTTTTTATTTTCTCCTCTTCGTGTCCGTCTCTTGTTCCTTCTCTGGCTTTTATTTTGTTTACTTTTCTCTCCACTCTACTCCCAAATATACTCTTTCTATTTTTTTTCTTATATGGCCTGTAACCAACCCTGACCCATACATATTTCTCATCACTCCTCGTTAGGGACGCCGGCTTCACCGAATTATGCAAGCAGCTGAACACCGCAAACAAATCAGAGAGCCATTTGCATTTCTTATTCAATATACCTAACATAAAAAGAAAATAAATTTGAAGGTCTTTTAAAGAGTGTAGCTGGTTGAGGATTTGGACAGTGAATAACCAATAAGTAGACAGACAGACGACCCGACAATTGTATCTTGATTGGTTAAAATACCTCTCTTCGTTCATCTTGGCGCCAATTCACAACTCCTCACCAAAAGAAAAAAAAAAAGAAAAAAAGGGGGGAAAAAAAACAAGCCTTGATTTCAAGTGGTGCATAACGACCTCCAAACTTGATATCAATATAATTTTATCGAAAGGAAGAAAACAGGAAAAAAGTAAGCAAAACGAAAATGTAAGAAAATAAATAAAACGAATTATAAATAAAGGCGTAAAAAAAGAAAGGAAAAAAAAAATACTGAAAATATGCTGAACGAAACATTTGTTTGCAAAACCTCTCTAATCGATTTTGCGCAAGGTATTGAGAATCCAGTATTCTTCTTCCATGTGCTGTGTCCCTTCAGAGCGTAGGCGATTATGGTTCTCCACAACTTCCTTTGTAGCTCTTAATAAATTTTGTCTCTCCTAAATCTTGCTCCGCCATCCATTTACTCAAGCTCGCTAGGTAGGTTATATGATGTTTTTCTGTCTCTCTTGCCTTCAATCTGTCCCGTTAGTGTCAAATTTTCCGAGCCCTCTTTCCTCGTTATGTGCCTTAGAAATTACAGCTGTCTCTTCTTAATCTTAAGTATAAATGGCCTTTTGTGTTTTCCATCTTCTTTCTGTAAAACATCATCGTTGCTCACATGTTCGGTTCATGGTATCCTCAGCATCCTTCTGTAGAACAACATTTCTATTGTTTTCAAAGTCTGTTGTTGCTGCCACTTAATTTAAAGCATGTTTGATGTATGTAGGTCCTTACTTTCCGCACAAACAATTATTTTTTTTATTTCATGGGTGACTTTCATTGGTTTTCGCATTTAATTTCGATTATTCAAAAAATTTATGTCCAAGTTATAAAAATTGTTATCATAGAAAAAATTCGTGGTAAAAAATCGCGTAAAAAATCTCCGAAAACAGTCTCAGGATTTCGGGTCAGGATCCGGCCCGGAATGTTTTTAATTTGCTCACGTGGCAACTCGACGTGGTAACCATTCCAAGTAGTCGGAAGATTTCTTGAGAAATGCTGAGCTAGGCTGTCTCTGTCTCAAGTGATATAGGTTTCGGCATTTCCATAGCGTCAAGCTATGGTGGCGCCACCTACCGTTACCATTACATATTGACTTTCTATGGCTTTTATCGCTATTTCCATGGAAAATGTTCAGGCGCGCTACATTAATTAGGTCCATCAACTCTAACCCTCACAGCTAAGACTCACCACGGTGGGTACATTAAGACGAACCACCCTCATTCCATTCGTATTTCATTACTGAGAACTAAGTTCAACTCGGAAAAAAAACCTACTTTGTGGAACCGACTTCCAAGATGATGCTTTCCAGACCAATACAAGATTAGGAAGGTTTCGGGTTCAGAAATTACTGCATGACGCATTTGTCCAGTGTATAGTTGGGTTGTTCTCTTCACAGCTGGTCTTGTTACGTATATGAAGCGCTATAGCGAACATGGATAAGTGAGAGTGTCTGAAATTAACCAACAGATAAAACTAACATGCTTTGTGTGTGCATTTAATGTGAAATCTTATGCTGACTTGTAATGTCATTTTCGTTCCCAAGGCAGAAAAATTCCACCCAGCGATAACACGGAGCCTGTGCCTATGTACTTATTTGTTGCCAAAACAAATGCAAGTCTAGGAAGACATTTGAGAGCTGAAGCAACGGTTAATCTAACAATTTGGTCAAGTCCAAAATGCAGCAGACAATTATATATATATATATATATATATATATATATATATACTAGCAGCATGGCCCGGCGTTGCCCGTGCTTGATTCAAAAATCGTACGACTCATATAGCAATCCCCATCACTTGACTTAAAATATTTTTGCCCTTCCTTGCCTTTAAAGGAGTGCCCTTTGCTGTGCTGATGTTGCCACATACCTTACTTCTTGCCTATCTCACACAGCGAATTTTTTCTAAGCTCTATTCTAAACATTAAATCTGTTACGAAAAAAGAACTAAACAAAATGAACACAAAACGATCAGCTTTAAAAAAGGACTTGTAACTGGAAAAACCGAATGAAAAAATAATTTTAACAACAAATACTTTTTCATACCCAACCCAGTTCTGCGGAATCAGAATCAACGTTGAGTTTAAGCAAGCGAATGAGCCAATTGGAGTAAAGTGCCATGCAGATTTAAATTTTTCCCCACTTGTGACGAATGCAGCTATCGATTTTTTTTGCATGCTAGCATGCTAGTTAACATTCGTGCCAGTGAGCTGTTGGCTCTCACGTTGGCCAATAGAAAATGGCTGCAAACTACATGAAAACTGCTGTAGAAGCAGGAAAAAATCGATTATTTCCACTATCGATGGTAGTTGGGAAATGCAACGTCGGTCTTGACCTTCCCTCTGACTTGGAGCATGTGCATGTAAATTTTGGTGCAAATCCGTCGAAAATTGCGGCCGTGCATTCGTTACACACACACACACAAACATACACACACACACATCCTGCCTTATATATATATATATATATATATATATATATATATATATATATATATATATATATGCTAGCTTGAGAGCCGCCCTATCAGGCGGGATTTAATGAAGAACTGAAAATTGATTTCTACATTTAAGAAATGCATTAATATTTAAGCTTATCTTTTAAAAGTTCAACAATAATTCTCTTGTCGCCACTTAATTTAAAGACAGTTTGATATACGTAGGCCCTTACTTTCTGTACAAACAATTATTTTATTTCATGGGTGACTTTCGCTGGATTTCGCAATTAATTTTGATCATTTCCACGTGTTGAAATTTATATTCGATAACCTGTATTCATACAGAGAAGTAACGTAAACAAAATATATCGTCAGATCTTTCAATTTTTGAATTCGATAACGCTCTAAAATATTACTCTGTAAGGAAATGAAAAGTATGGATGACGAGAAGTGATGTAATTTTTCGGCCTATTAAAGCAAACCGAGGCCAATATTTTTGTCGTTGTTACTGGTTACATATATATATATATATATATAATAAAAGAATTAACTGAAACTGAGATATCCAGAAAAGGCATGGCATGTGGAACTAGAACAATGTACCTCAATGAATGAAATAAATGGTTCTGTTTGAAATTTCAACGTATATCACATGAAGAAGGCCGGAGAGTACAACGGACGAAACGTCGTGAATATAACAATAAAGATGTGGACAACCATTCGAACAATGTAATATAGTATAAATAGTTGCAATACCTAATCACAGAAATATAAACAGATATTGTTTTTTAGCAGTTTTTTTTTTTTTTTTTTTTTAGAAGTACATCAAATAACTGGAGAATTTTGATGAAACTTTTAAGAGTTATTCAGAAAATGAATGAAATTAATTTTGAAATGTTTCTGTTTTAGAAAATCTTGGTGAAAATATGTTTCTTTACATTTGTTACGCCACACTTATTTCGAAAAATTCATTTTTGTAAAGCTCAGTGTTTATATCAGTTATAAGTACAAGTCCCAGGAGAATCAAATATATTTTGTCAAACAGGATCTCCAATTACAGAAAATCTGTTCTAAATCGTAAAATAAAAATGCAATAAAATTAAAACACTGCTTAATCAGAAATGCTTTTCATTGCTTTTATGAATAAAATATGTTATGGAGAATATTGTCTTATGCATTTTGTTTTCGATTAATGAAGAATTTTTATAAGAAATGTTTTTATTTAAAAATAAAATTTAATTAGAAAAATTTTTTAAAAATTCTGTATTAATTTGTAGCAGAAGTGATATTGTTATTAAATAAAAACAATATTTACTAATCATAAATGGAAAAAGCTTACTACAGTTCATCGACCCCCAGTATTTTTAAAAGAATTTCGAATATTTTTGTGTGTTTATAAACGTGCCGATTTTTGGTGGCTATAAAACATGAACATATTAGCATTGAAACAACGAACTCCTGAAAGTGGTTCATGACTTGGCTGAAAGCACTTAAGACAATAATCATTATGGAGAGTTCCTTCACTATCTTAACCTCCTCAGCTGGAAAATTGTAAGAATATTAGAAATACTTATAAGATTTTCCATGTCTGTTACAATCAATGAAACATTTAGATTCAGGCTGCGATGGATAAATTGTCATCTAAAATACGCAAAAATGAATATAACCTCTGACATCTCGTTTTAACGGATATATTTACTAAAATTACACAAAAATATCTTGAAATAATAAAGAAAAGATTTCTTCAATAAAATCGCCATTGGCATCAACCATGGCCTCAACACAACTTCGGAATCTCCTGCAATGCTTCTGCAACTTGTTTAAGTTGGTAAATATTGCCATAATTCTTGCCTTTAGTTCATCTTTGGCGTTGCAAGAAGTTTTGTTGGTCTCTCGTTCAACTGCGCCCCACACATAATAATCAAGGGGGTTGCAGTCTGAGGAGTTAGATGGCCAGATGTAAAGGGTGATGTAGTCGAAGAAATTGTCAGACAGCCATGACTACGTTCACCTGCCTGTGTGGCATGGTGCAGAGTCCTGATGCCAGACATAAGGTCTTCTAGCAGCAAACCCTCTGGACCCAGAGCAGTACTACCTCCTCAAGGCACTTGATGTAGATCTCCGTGTTGAGTCTCAGGCCCTCATCAACAAATTCGGGAGTTCTTACCGCATCAGAATGATCAGAATGAATTTTCCGAGCTGCTGTACCTTCGTAATCACCATTAGACTCATTCAACTCTTTCCGAATCCGCTGCAGTATCCTCAGATTGACACTCTGAAATATTCATATTAGAGCTTCCAGCGCGAGCAGAATCGCGTTTCCAAATTTCTGGAGGAGTAAATTGCATCATGGTACTCTTTATCTCACAGAAAGTGCTCAACTGACCCTACTATAGTGTGCAGTCGGGAAAAAAGTCAAAAACAAACAACGCGTATGTGCGAAATAAAAAATACAAAATGGCGATAAGTTACCCATCGCACCCTATATTTTTTATAGTATTTGTGTGTGTGTGTGTGTGTGTGTGTGTGTATGCTGTTGAATGCTATGTGAGTGTATCAGCCTCACTTCTATATTCAGTTCCGTGTTTTTCAACGCTACGAGAATTCGATCTCCACCCGCCGCAAAAAAAAAAACAAAAAAAAAAAAAACAGGATTTCGAATGCTCATATTCTAAGTAGGCCCTCCCTACTTAATTCAGCATTGTCTACCTACATCATTTCTCCTCCCATCGAATTGTTCCATTCCAAAGTATAATTGTGTGCCATACCGTAATTTTTTTTTCGTCAATTTTTTATATCGTAAATGAGTCTCTTCGGTGAAGAAGACATTCTTTCGTAACTGTTCGTAAATTTTGACCTAAGAGCAGTGGGTAGAGTTGATTCAACCAGGCGCCTAAGAAGTTCAAATGAGAAAACAGAAGATGAAAGAAAGAAACATACGCGGAAATGAAAGATACTTAGATATCATCTACGTAATATTATAGTTAAGTTACAGAATTTGATTTCAGGATATGTGAATATAAGCCATTGGATTTTTATGAAGCATGTGTTTTCTGAATTAGAGTTAAGGATGATCTCTGACCCTGTCAAACGATTCACTGATTTATAAACAACCGAGGTTAAGTTGTTGACACTGGAATAAAATATTGGCACAGATACTCATTGAATGAGATTTTAAGCATCGTAAAATTTAGGAATCTTCTATCATATTATTTCTACTGTATACATCTGGCAGTAGTAAATATAATAAAGGCTGTTCCAATAACTTGGACTGATTTTAATGTGAATTAAGTTTAAGCGTTTAATGATTTTTCCTTTTTCTTTCCGATTTGGCGGACATTTTGGTGATATTATTTTTCACACATAATTGCCATGACTTAAATGACATGATCCAATAGAGAAATAAATAAATGTTCACCAATAACACTGATTTATTTACTGCTGACTTTGATCCGTCTTAATGAAACACCCTTATATATAACCCGTCTTAACGGAGAATGAAAAATAAGACTGTACCAGTAGTAACCGGAGCACTGGGCCTCGTGAGAAAAAGAAATGGACAATTTTACTAACAGTGTTCTAGGTAACATCAACATAAAAGTTGCCCAGAATATCGCCCTATTAAGAACATCTCACATACTAAAAGTACTATCAATTAAATGACAATTCTCCTATAGGGACTAAGGACCATAGTTTGGACCCAGCTCTACAAGATACAAAGCAGAAAACATAACATACACAAATAATAATAATAATAATAATAATAATAATAATAATAATAATAATAATAATAATCTAAAGGAAACGTCTCAAATGTGCATAGATAACTTATAGTGCCCTTTTTAGGCATACACCCAGCAAGTGACTTGGTAATTAACCACTTAAAATTGCTCTCTGGTAAGATGATACCGAACATACAACACTACTACTACTACTACTACTACTACTACTACTACTAATAATAATAATAATAATAATGATCATAATAATAAGAACTGTTTTCATCTTGTGTGGAAACTATCTCAAATTTCCCTTCTAAGAATACACTTCTTTTATGTGCCGTGTCCCTTCAGGATGTAGGCGATCATGGCTCTCCACTATCCCTTGTAGTTCTCAATATGTTTTATCCTTTTGCTACATCTCCCAGATCCTGTTCTATCATCCGCTTGCTTAAGCCCGCTAAGGTATATCACGCGTTGCGTTGCCTCCCTCTGCCCTTTAAGTTTTCAAGATTATCCAAGCTCCCCTTTCTCATTACGTGTACCAGAAATTTCATCTGCCTCTTCATGATGTTAAGTATAAGCTTTTTCTTTGTTCCTCATCTTTGCTCACATGATCCGTTCATGATATCCCTAGCATCCTTCTGTAGAACCATTTTTTTTTTGGTTGCTGAAGATATTAGGTTTATAATACCCAGAAATTCATACCCAGAAATTCATACCCAGATGTCCTCAAGGACACATGGCACAGTGGATAAAGGCGTTGGTAAGATCCAGTGACAGGACCCAAAGAGTGTGAGCTCAATACCCGGTTAAGGCAGTGGAGAACTTTCATAGGGAAATTAACAAGAGATAACTAATAACTGACATCCATTATACATGGCATGTGGAACTAGAACAGTCTACCCAAGTGAGCGAAATAAATGGTTCAGTTCGACATTCCAACCACCAGAGCGTACAACGGCTGAAACGTTGTAATAAATATGGCGACAAAGATGTAAGCAGATTGTTCTGGAATTGTCATCAGTGGTCAACTGTAATTGTTTTGTTTCAATAAATTTTAATCTTCTCTTAATTGTTCTAATGAGCTTCACTCTTTGGTACCTTGAGCGCTTGAATGTAAGCGTAGTACTAGACTGGCAATTAAATTTTATTATGACGTCACACTCTCACCTTCAGTCATGTCCAAAACGTGTGAGATAGTATTTAGAGTAAGGTGATGTGGGAAGAAGTGGGCAACCATTTTCCTGTGTCCAACTGAAAGCTTCCTTGTCGATGATGTCCGTACGAAAAAGGAGAATGTAGCGCATGCCGCGTAACATTACGTTAGATCATCTTTCATTTACGCTCCGCTGTAAGTGTGTTCTCAAATACTGGACGCTACCAGCATTTATATTTTACCAGAAAGACCCGTGAAAATTTCAAGGTTTTCCTATTTAAATTTCTAATGAATCTTAATTATTAACTCTTAAGTTAATGATTGAATAAGCTCATGGTGAGTTCTACAACAATAAAATATCCGTAGAATTTCCCCTATCACATCGTTAAATATTTGAGCCTAACAGCTTTAACAAAATATTGCAATAACAATCCGTCATTATTTTCTTCTTTCTTTCTTTCTTTCTTTCTTTCTTGTCAAATTCCCGTCTTACGAACATTGTCCTTAATAATAATTTTAAAATAATTCAGCAGAAGATGTTATTTCATTTAATTTATTGTAATTGGATTTTTGTCGATTGCCTTACTCGATTTCCGTCGTAATGTGTGTCGGAATCGTGTTGCTTTTATCGCGGTCACCATAACAAATCTGATTTTTGGCTGAGATCAAATTGTAGTATCTGTTCTTATCAATTTAATCTGATTCTCTCTCTCCACTTCTTTCGCCTCTTCTTTCTTACATTCTTTCATTGAAAATTATTTTCACTTAAACCAAGTAATGTCTTTTCCCCTTTTTCCACGCGGGATAGTATATTGTTTATGAGGGACTGACAGGAAGTAATGGTCGTGCTAAGTAACGAAGAGTGGAACAAGCACAATTCAATATTAAATTCAGCCGCACACCCACAGTGTATGTGTGCGTACGTGTGCCTGCGCATGTGTAACATATCTAAGACAAGCATATATATATATATATATATATATATATATATATATATATATATATATATATATATATATATATATATACTTATCTTACTGATTCTGTATGTAAATCGGACCTATGTGTACCTTCATTACTAGTGAAAACCGAACCTACATCTATCTCTCTATTAATTTAATGTGGTTTTCTTTTCGCCATGAGACAAAAACACGTCATTAAATAACGCAAGAATTAATATATGTTTAAAAATTAAAACAATCTAACGAATTTTATTTTTAGTTGCGAATGGGTGATGAAAAATCCACTGCTTTACTAAGAAGAGAACTAGAAAAAATCCGACCTTTGATAATATGGTGAGAATTTAGGAATGAGATCGGGACGATAACTTTTCTGCAACGACTCGGCTGATATACATACATACATATATATATATATATATTAAATCGACTCGGCCGATATATATATATATATATATATATATATATATATATATATATATATATATATATATATATATATATATATATATATATAAATAAAATTGTCTTCCTGTTATGAATAAAAAAATTGTTGTTCCTGTTATGAATAAAATAATAATTTTCGACAATGATTTTTCTCTGTCGAAGAGTTCGTCTCCCACCCAATTTTTAGCATTAAGATGTTGACAACTGTCGTTTTTAGGACTAATATCAAAATTTGCAACGTCAAATCATTGTTTATATATATATATATATATATATATATATATATATATATATATATATATAGGTAACTATACTCGTCTCGAAAAACCTTCGAATTTTTGATTTGCCAATAATCAAATCAATCTCGAAGGCAAAAAAGATTAAAAAAAAAGAAAGAGCTAGAAACATGAAAGTCTGTCGAAAAAATCGCACAGATACAGGTTCAAAGCCCAAAGAAAAAACCCCGACACGAGTAAACAACTAACTAAAAAGAGCTCAATACAACCGTAGATCAGACCTAGTGAAACCTAGTGAGCCAGACAAACCTACCCAGGTTTCACCTAAGCGGATTGTCAGGGAAAGCTATATATATATATAATCAAGTATAAAGTATCTCACATTGAGTGGTGGGGTTTAATAAAGCATTGTAAAATAACACGGTTAAAATTTATACTGATAATTAATTTAATATGCATTTTGTTCCTCACCGTAGCATAACTCTTGAGTCAGGTGTAGAGTGAAAATTGACGGTTGTAAAATTTGAAAATTAATATTTAATTTGTACTGCTATGTTTTCTTCCGTAAACAAATGGACAGCTCCACAAGCATAACAAGTACGGTATAAACTAAAAATATCAATATTTACACTTTGCAACGTTTGCATCGTCAACTCGGATTTGTACCACTGGTGAGGAACGAAATCAATCGACCAGATATAAGCAACCATATACACGCGTGTTTGCATGCATACACTGGCAAGCAAATAAATAAATAATCAATTTATTCATGAGGTGCAAACATAACAGTGCTCGATGTGGTTAGACAGAGCAAAGATATATATTAATAAATATACATATACATACGTATATATATATATATTGTTGTGGTGTCCTCCCTCTGATGAGTCTACTGTGAACTCTTCCACTTACTATACAGTAGTAGGAAAGTAAGCCTTGGAGGAATAGTGATATAGACTGAACACTTGATCAACCGACACACACTCCCAAGTAACACACTTCTGTTGTATTTACTGTTCAATACACTATTTATCTGCTACCTCTTGTTTTGTTATTTCTTAACCAATTACTTGGTCGCAACAGTATATATATATATATATATATATATATATATATATATATATATATATAAGCAAATATATGGATATAGATCCGACAGTATGAAGAAAAATATACGGAAAAAACAAACAAAAATCCTAATATGCAATTATGCTGTTTTAATGTTAATATAATGTCAACGTCGGAAGTTTCGGTCTAGTAGACCATCTTCAGGGCATATTCATAAAACATAATTAACATTAGACTATATTTAATTCAACATGAAAAGACGATGGACTAATCAAAACAGATAAGTGAAATTTTTCAAGATCAGCGTTCCGTTTCAATATGTTCACGTCGGCGATGTTGTGAAAACGTATTCCTAAAATATAGTATTTTGAATGAAAAATGAAAAGAATTTTATTTTAATCTAAAACTTATATGTACGTTTGTCGAGCATTAATCTTGCTAGAAAAGGGGAAATATTAAAGAAGCCAGGTCTAGTATTCACCGTGCGTGAATGTCCATCGTCTTTTCATCTTGAATTAAATATAGTCTAATGTTAATTATGTTTTATGAATATGTCCTGAAGATGGTCTACTAGGCCGAAACGTCCGACGTTGACATTATATTAACATTAAAACAGCATAATTGCATATAAGGATTTTTGTTTGTTTTTTCCGTATATTTTTCTTCATATATATATATATATATATATATATATATATATATATATATATATATATATATATATAAGATTAATACAAATATGAAATTTGTTAGCTGGTTCATGCTATCTTCAGTATCTCGATTCTAGAGTTTCGTAAACGGCCTATATATATATATATATATATATATATATATACATATATATATATGTATGTGTGTGTGTGTGTGTATTAGGCTATTTTATTACAAAGTGGAAAAAACTTATAAAAGGACTTCGTCAGACTAAAATGAAGTTCTTATTGATGAAATTATATATATTTAAAATAGTGGAGATATAAGCATAAATATCGGTGATATTTCTGTACCGGGTGGTAGGTAGGGGGTGTCGAGGAAGGAATGCTAAATTTAAAATCTTTCTTTTTTTAAAATTTAGCGTTCCTACATCTTCAGCTCTTCTCCTTTCCGGTGCATAATTATCGCCGACGTTTATTTTTAATATCTAACTCTCTATATAATTTCATCAATAAGAACGTTACTTTTTAGCCTGATGAAGTCCTTTGAGCGGACGAAACGGTTTACAGAGAAGTTTGTTCAACTTCATCATTCAATTACCTAACGTTGATATATTGAAATATATATATCATTCTTATATATATATATATATATATATATATATATATATATATATATATATATATATACATGCATACATATATATATATATATATATATATATATATATATATATATATATTTGTGTGAGTGTTTGTGTGTGTGTGTGCGTGAAGATGATGAGAGAAGGTGGAGAATTGATTAACGATGCGTAAACGCCGTATCCAGCTTCCTCAGGTAAGAATGAAAGAAAGATAATAAATATATGTGAGACAAAATGTCTCTGAGGATAAGTGGGGACCACAAATCAAATTAAATTACATTACTCAAGAGAGTCTCTATCCGCCTGTTTGTTCTTTTGTTTTTTTATCTATATAAGAAACGTTTAATATATATATATATATATATATATATATATATATATATATATATATATATATATATATTAGGTTGGTGCAAAAATAATGTCGTTTTTTGACAACTGTCTGACGATCGCTAAAGCGTGAAACCCAGGATCACAAACTCACATCTATCCAACCAAATATATATATATATATATATATATATATATATATATATATATATATATATATATATGAAATATTTATTTAAAAATTATAATAAGTATAAACAACACTTCTGGTGTCTTGTCAAGTGATGGTGTTGATTGTAAAATAAAAGTTTTTAAAGAGTTCAAAACCAACTATTACTCCCACTAGGGGGGATATTTTTACGGAAGATGTAATGGCCAATCAAATTAAAAGTATATGATAATTCAAATAACGCAAAAACGAACCCTAGATACAATTTATTAATGCTTTAAAATTAATATTAGTTTATATAGGAAATCAGGATTACTAATTAATCTTCAATTTATTGTCTAATTAAAAAATAAAAATTATGAATATTAAACTCTAAATATAACCATGCATTAAACTTAGAAACATACAAAATTATTCAAAGAAAAAACGGAGAAAATATGCTTAAATTTTCATGTATTGTTATTAGTAATATGTTTTCCGACCGAATCTGAGCGGAAATAAGGGATGCGATATATGGCTACAAAATTAGTTACATTGACAGGGTTGTGAGTAGAGATTTAGTGGACGAGGGAGAAAGGTTTATTGGTGAGAAGACATAGATATTGCGTTACAATACGTAAACACGTAAATATGATTGAATATATGAGCACTTTTTATTTTATAATCAACACCATCACTTAACAAAACACCAGAATTGCTGAAACAAAATGGCTATTTTTGTAGTGATGTAATAAGATACTTTTGTCATAATTTTTAAATAAATATTATTCGCTCTACTTTATATTGAGCACTTTTTTAAATAGTGTTTTTGGTTACTGAAATTTTACTCCATCTATACCAACCTTGTATTCGGATATATATATATATATATATATATATATATATATATATATATATATATATATATATATATATATATATGTATGTATGTGTGTGTGTGTGTGTGTGTCGGGTACCTCGTGTGGCGTAATGGTTAGCAAGCTTGTCTCGGTAGAACAATTACAGCTGAGTAGTGAGTACGATCCTCATGGGGTGCCCCATACATTCGGCCTTGTGCCACATCTAAGCTACGCTTAAAATCGATATATAGGTGTGTGTGTGTGTGTATACATACAAATGTACATAAAAAAGCCAAAAAAAGAGCAGAGGCTCTCGGCGAAACGGGTCGTTAATAAATTTTCCACTTTGTCTCATCACCTTCATTTTTGTTTCGGATACTATTATACATCACACACACACACACACACACACATACATATATATATATATATATATATATATATATATATATATATATATATATATAATGGTAAAATGCTTGACGGTTGTCGATTGTCAATCTAGTTTTACCGCAGTGTGAATATCTGATCGAATAGGACGAGTGATGATCGTTAGTTCGTCGATGCGGAGTAAAATTCAGCTTTGACGAAGGACAAAATTAATAATTAATCCAGTCTCTTTTTACAGTTGTCAACTAATCTTGTAAGCTGGAGAACTCGACAGGCAGACTGGCTTTCATTGCGAACAGTTTTCATAGTGTTCTGAGTTGAATAACGTAACAGGCAGGATTGAGAATATATGAAGAGTGAAACAATAATACATTATTTTACTGACTATTTCTGAATATCAATGCGTCGCCTCATGTAAATATGCAAACGGAAGGATATGCGCAGGTAATCTAATGGTTATTGGCGCGGAAAACAAAATCGACCAGCCGGGTTCAAATTATCTATTGTGTTCGTATTAGCACCAATATATCCACCCCGCACCAGTTGTTTCATTATCTAAGGCTTATCAACTCATTGCATTCAGAGCCACAAAATAACTTTTAAATTGTAAGAATTCTTTTATTTTTATTTTTTTTTTATAGATACTAATGATTTAGTAATACAAATCTTAATAATTAACCCATAGCTAAGAGGAGAACAGGTGGATTCATATCCTTCTCAAGGATATTCGTGGGAACTGGAACTCGGCTCTCCGATTAACAACTCTGAGCCATTATCGATTACACCATTCGCACATCCAAGCTTACAACACTTCTTATTCCCGGTCGGTCATTTTATCTAAGTACTGACCATGTTCGACGTTGCTTAACTTTGTTGATTGTACGGGTACCGTTGTTTCAACGTGATGTGGTTGTAAGCCCCCCGCCTGCTGGGGCTCAAATAGCAAGGTAGACTATGATTTCAAGCCATGGTTGGTAACTAGTTTACAAGAAGAACAACTCTGACTTCAAAACCGAGGGGAAGGCAACAGAAAACCATTTCAATATCATTCCCAAGAAGTCATAGTCGTTCACAGATATTAAAGAAAAGCAATCTGTGATGAGCCATGATCACTAACTTCTCGAAGGGACATGATTATTAAAAAAACAGGAAGGTGTTTGTCTGCGCACTATACACGAACAAAATATTTCAAGTATAGTCCTCAGATTTGGTACGCATACTTATAGAACTGTTGTGTCCTTGTTGGGGCCAGAAATAAAAACACAAAGAGAGGAATTGAGTTAAACAAATCTATTAAAAGAAACAGTAATACGAAATATATACAAACGAGCAAGAATGTTCGGTCCGACTGCTAGAGCTAACTGCTGGAAACTACACTCTAAAAAGCAGTACCTGCTCTTATTTGTAGCTGGGAGAGTTCATGCGTTTATGGGTAAATTATTATAACAAGAATCCAGATGAAAGTTTTAACACAAAGTTCTTGTTGCACATTGGTGAAAAAAGATGTCTACTTTTTTCTTTATTATCCTCTTTTTTTTATCCTTAAGATCCTCCATAATTTACCTTGACTTTCAGTTAGCCTGAAGTATATTGATGAGCGTTCGTAATTTACTTCTGTGTATAAATACTTTTTGATAAATAAAATCCTTACATTTGCCTTGAGAAAGTTCATCAGAGGACGAAACAAGTCGGCTAAGATAAGTTTTCCTTTTGTCTTTATTCACACACACAGATATATATAGTGGGTGTAACAGCAAAATTGTCCAAATGGTGTAACAGCATGCGATTATTGTCCATCCCATAAAATGTTTAATATCTAAAAAAACACTAAACTAACTGAGTTTCTTTTTTTCAAGGTTTTATGTAAGACCTTTCGCCATCTTGCCACCATTTGTCGTAAGAATCACTGAAAAACCATTTGAGTTATTCAGCTAGAAAGAGAACATGTTAGAATCGTTTTTTATCAGCCTATGTGTTACCAACTGAGCATTAGTGAGAAGAAAAAGATCATTCAGACCTTCAGTAATGGCACCAACCTTCAAACTCTAGCTTCCATCTTCAAGATCCATTCAAGAACCGTCAAGAATAAGTTTAAAAAAAAAAGAGAGAACATTAGAGAGGAAAACTGGATCAGGAAGTCACATCAGCAAGAGGGATCATCATTTCAACTTAGAGGTAAAAACATTTTTATTGTTTAAAGTAAGAGTCCAGTAGTATTATAAAAACCTCCGAGAATTCCAGTAAGGTATCTTTAATCATTTCTAAGATACAACGGTGCAAAGCTTAGTCTAACAATTGGATAATTTTGCTGTTATATGAACATTCTTATCTCATTAAGTGAACATTGAAGTTAACGATTAGAAGCGACAGACTGTTTCATGCTAAACGCAATGATCAGCCCTGATGATTGCGTTTATCATGAAATAAAAGCAACAAACGCGTTTATCGTGTCGTCTCTGAGCGTTAACTTCAATGTTTACTTTTATATTTACATATGCTCTATCCCTTATATTAAGCACTTTATCCCATAAATATAGTAAATCTTAAAATTATATTTCTACATATACACTGCGTGCCAAATTATTATCGAGATAACTTTTTTTTTAATATTTCAAAAACCGTCCAATCAATTCACACAAAATTTTCACACAATGTTGGCAACACAGACCTGCGCAAGTACTGATCTGCGCAATGTAAACAAACTGGCGCCGTATTTGTTATCAGCACGGTGATTTGAGAGTGCCAACTTATTAGAAAAGTGTAAGAATTTAGTAAAAAGATGGGCCGTAAAAGCAGTTTAAGTGATGCTGAAAAGAAAACTATCACCTCAGAACTCTCAAAAGGTAAATCTACCCTAGAAATTTCTAAAATGACAGGGAGGTGTCACCAAAAAAAAAGTTCACCGCCGACCCTACACAAGTACGCAAAAGGGCAGATAAAGGCAAGCCGAAGGTTATTTCACGTCGTCTCATGTCACCACTTAAACGAGAGGCCACGAAGAACCCTGGACTTACCAGAGCTTTTCAGTCCCATTGGGGATTCTACTGTGTCTAAAAGTACTCGGTGTCGGTATCTGAGGGAAATAGCAATAACAGTCAAACCTGTATCGTTGACGAGAAATCACATTCAAAATCGATTGAAATGGGCCGAGGAAGATTGACTTTTCTAAAGTTTTGTCCACAGACGAAACTCGAGCAACACTTGATGGGCCAGATAAATGGTGCAAAGGCTGGGTAATGAACGGACAGAATCGCCATCAGCGTTTGAGACGCCAACAAGGCGGTGGAAGCATAATGATCTTGGGTGGTATTATTGGAAAAACATTAGTGGGCCCATGGAGAGTACCAGATGGCGTCAAAATGACTGCCGGTGCATACATAGCGTTTATGAAGGAGCATCTTGAACCGTGAATGAAAAGGCAAAGGCTTGCCTTCAGAAGGGCAATTGTTTTTATGCAAGATAATGCTCCCTCACAGGCTGCTCACAAGACTACTGAATATTTGAAACAGTTAGGCTTCGATGGACCTCAAAAAATGAAGTGGCCAGCAAATTCTCCGGATTTGAACCCAATCGAAAACCTTTGGAACATCATGAAGCAAAGACTGTACGCTGACGGACGACAATTCAGGAGCAACGCTGAGTTGCAAGAAGCAATTCTTGACATATCTCGCAGCATTACAGCAGATGACATCCTACAATTAACAAATTCTATGGATCGTAGACTTCTTCAAGCAATTTCAAAACTGGGAAAGCACATTCCCTATTAATTTGTTTAAAACTGTGCCTTTGTTTGTATCTGTTATTATTTGTTTGATTATCTTATTTATTAGGTTCTTTTGATCATAAACATTCACGTGCAACATTAATAAACGTTTTGTTTGCTCAATTCTGGGAATTTTACTAAACCTTTCCAATAATTTGGCACTCTTAAATCACCGTGCTGATAACAAATATGGCGCCAGTTTGTTTACATTCGTAGATCAGTACGAAAAATTCAATGATTGCGCAGGTCAGTATTGCCAACGTTGTGTGAAAATTTTGTGTGAATTGATTAGAGGGTTTTTGAAATATTAGAAAAAAAGTTATCTCGATAATAATTTGGCACGCAGTATATATATATATATATATATATATATATATATATATATATATATATATATATATATGTATATATATATATATATGAAGTTAATAGTCAGAATTGAATTAGACCAGGAAATAGTAGTATAAAAAGTGCTCAATACACGTGTTAAAAAAAAAAATAAAGTAAAAATAACATATAGAGCTTTAAACTTTAAAAATTAGGAGGACAGATAGAATACAAAGACCATGGTTTCGACCTCACGGTCTCATCAGGCTAATTCTAGCAACTGATCATCTAACGTTTTATTTTTTTTTAAATCTCAAAGAACGTTACATTATTATTTTTCAAAAATAAAGAAATAAACAAATGCACAACAGTCAAACGCATAATGTTGAGTGTAATAGAAAGGATGGGGGTAAGGAGAATACAGCAATCATACCCGCATTTACTACCCCTTTGTCAACATGAGAAATTAGCCATTATAATATTTCTAGATCCCAAAAACCTGATGAGACTGTGAGGCCAAAACCAAGGTCGCATATTCTATCTGACCTATTTTTTAAAGTATATATATATATATATATATATATATATATATATATATATATATATATATATATATATATATATTTCCGTGCGGTCTAGTACTGTGAAAGTGTTTTACACTTGACGTCACATTGGATTAATTTAAACCGTAATGTTTCCAATAATAATAATAATAATAATAATAATAATAATAATAATAATAGCATTCCAATATGTTGCCAACACTAATAACATCCAGTGCTTAATAACGAATTAGACCGCAATTCTGATCCCGTTCTACAACATATGCATACATACATATATATATATATATATATATATAAATATATAAAGTGAGACAGATAGATAGATAGATAGATAGATAGATAGATAGATAGATAGATAGATAGATAGATAGACTTTGCCAGGCTTTGAATATTGCCGCCATATATGATCCGGTGCTCCTGCTGTATATTTACAGATTATTAATAAATCCAAAGAAGAATCAGCAATATTATTGTTCCTAACCTTGCATCTCTGCTTCAGTCACATTCCTGATGCCATAATGTAGCTTCCTTTGCCTTTTCTGAAAATCTTTCATGTTAATTGCTCGGATGAACTCTTCGCTATGGTACCTCGACTCTATGAATTTAAGCGCAGTACAAGATTTGTGACAAAGTTTCATCGATTCACAGTTGAATTGTCTAAATGTAACCATAAGTTCTATACTAACAATTTCTTTTCTCGCACTTCCCGATTGTGAAACTCTTTTCCGTCTCAATGCTTTCCAATCAACTTTGATCTACAAAAATTTAAATGCAATGTCAATCGTAATCTACTGTCTTCTTGATTAACCTTCTTCAATATTTATCTATCTATCTATCTATCTATTACAGTATACATATAACTATTTGCCTTTAATCTCTTAAGACAATAATTATATGAATATCAATATATTGCCAATCTCTGTTCATACTTCTGTCTGTCTGTCTCTTGATTTATCTTGATATATCATAATTGTTAATTATCCCAAAAATTGAATTTAAGGAACGACAAGTAGAGTGTAGATGAGTAATGGGAAACATCTACCCAACTTCTCCCCTGGTATCTAGCGGCTAGCTGGAGTCCATAATGTTTGGTTGACAAAGCTTCAACACAAGGAATGTTCTGTTTCTATTTCTGCGATGAGGAGTTATCATTATCCTCATCGTTGTTGTTATTATCACAATTTATCATTGTCCAGTTCTCGCATTTAACAGCCTCGGTTTGAATTCAGTTTTCCTTCTCTTAGACTGGCTGTCATCCAAAGTTAGGGAATCCAGTTTGTCGTGATTTGCGACTGAGCTGGGTTAATACTTTTCCCAAGGATATTAATGCGAAAGTGAACATGATAAACTTTTTTTTTTAGAATGTTTTTTTTTTCATTGATGAAAATTGTTGAATTTTGATTGATGTTTGATCAAATCTTCACTTTTACTTATTCGTTGGTAACCGCTTTTGACTCCATAGCAGAAAGTATCAATACCACATTTCTTTATCGAAGCGATAAACCGTGAAACATTTTTGGGTGTCATTTTTATTTTAATTTTTTATCTCGGCAGTCATTTGTACATAAACACGTGACCGGTCGAGTGAACATAAAAACGCGTCAGTATGTGTTATTTTAAGTATGTCAAAAAGGCAGATATCTTTTCGATGTTTTAACGTTATGGCTATATAGTCATGAAATCTACCAGGCACAATAGTGGATAGATTTCATTGTTTGTAATAAATTTTGTTTTCGTATGTAGATGCTACAACAAAGACTCCTAGCATTTGTCTATAAAAATGGAGTGTGGTGTTGGCTGGTCGCTTGTTTCCAAGTATTTATGTCTATTAGAGCGGCTAGCTAATCTCTGTTGTACATGGCCGCCCAGGCACGTTTATGTAAGTTCAGCACCCACAGATTCCACCTGGGGTTTATACTGCAACTATGCTGAGCGGATCTTAGTTTCTGGGAGATAGCACATTATCTGGCGTGATCAACAGACTGAACAAGGCCAGTACGCTCACACCTTCGGTCACGATGACTTGTGACTTTGTGCAAGCATAGTTCCGTCTTCCCGATTTCACTCACAAGACTTGGGTCAACCAATGGTGACGCACGCTGGAATCTCCTCTTCAGAAGGTGGTCTTATCGGCCTGGGGTTTATATACTCGACCTACGGGTATATATATATATATATATATATATATATATATATATATATATATATATATATACTAGACCATGATGAGGTTCGAACCCAGGTCTCATGAACGGAACCACTCGGTTACGCGCCTATTTAATAAAATAACATTTCTTTTTTAAATCGGGCTTGAAGAATAACTAAAATCAGGCATGAACTCTATAATACTTGTACCTAAGAGTGTCTAATGGCACTGAGAAGATTGAGACTACTAACCAGGTACTAGAATTAACGAGTTCATACCTGATTGTAGTTATCCTTTATAGATTATAGAGCCACAGACTCACCACACTTGGTGTTGCTGCTACGAATTCAGTAGCAAGTAGTTTTTTTACAGGGTGGAGTTACCAGCCCCACGTCCAACTGGATTTTAAATTGAGTTGTTTTTCTCCTCGACTGGCTACCAATAAGGATAGAGATCCCACTTTGCCCTGCTATTTAATCTATAGCTGAAGGGGAAAAAAGAGATGGATTCCTTCCTTTCCTCAACAGTATTTGTGCAAAAGTGTACGCAAAGAACTCGGCCGGGATTTGAACTCGATACGCTGATTGCACTTTTCATGTTGATAACCGCCGCACTTGCTATAAATCCATATAAATTCAGGAATAAAAAAGTTGCTCCCTTCAAAATTCGGTCATATACTTTTAAAAGATATGACATTCACAACGTTTAACGGCTTACTTGGCGACTGTCTTTTGCGATTGATATATATTAGGCTGTATCGAAAAGTATTCACGTTTTTTAGAAACATTTACATTAAATCTTATTTCATGCCCGCCTCTGGAGCTAGGATGCTGAAGGTAACATCAATCAGCTAAGTGACAATTCTTTTACTTGTATTAATTCTCTCTCTCTTTATTTATATATATATATATATATATATATATATATATATATGAAAAGATGTTGAGATTTTATTGGGGCGTCTGCTTGATTTTTTAGAAGCATACACATTCGGATTTTTAATGAAGTTAGCAATGACAGTTCTGCTACGGCCAATTTCATTTGCAATGGTTTGTTGCGAAAGACCACATCTTTGAAGTTCGACAATCCTGTCCTGTTCGAACTTTGTTAAAATTTTATCTTTAGCCATTTTAAAATCTGAAATTTAATACTGGAAATGAGCCCACGTAGATGTCTACACGCCTGAAGCTATGACCACACTAACTAGTTCTAAAATTTTTGTCCAGTAACTTGTTTTTTTCACATATGGTCTTATCTTTATGACCAACCAAAAAAATCATTTTTTCAATGTTTGTTTAAATTAATCAATTAAAAGCTTAAAATTTTCACTTGTTTGTTGATAAACTACATCTTCTAATTAAATGTAAATGTTTCGCAAATATATTTTGATTAAAGTAAAAGTATTTTATATTTTTCAAATGCTATTGTATCTGGTCTTAAGATTTTAACCAAGTGTGTGTGTATATATATATATGTGTGTGTGTTTGTGTATTGTCATCCACAGACAGACTGTTTCGCTGTATCACAGCTCATCAGTTTGGCTAGATGTCCAGTTGCATCTAGCTAGGATCGAAACCCGACTGAATTAGCATCAGTCAGGGATTCTACCACTAGAACGGCAGGGATGAAGGTGAATTTGAGCGTATTTATTTTTAGATAAACACACAGTAACTGAAAGAACTCAATTCGATTTACCGACGAGGGTGCCGAAAATCTTCAACCAGAACCACTTTTCAAAATAATCTTCAGATTCTTGAAGATGTTTTGGTCCAGTCGTGAGTTTTCACGTTCCTCGTATATATTAGGCATTCTTGCTTATTTTAAAAAAGAGTTGGAAGCCAAAATAATAAAAAAATACGAACCATATATAAGAGTCAGTTATATCAACCATTTTGCATACAGTGAAACTATGCTACATTAGAGCAGATCGATTTTGGATTTTTTACACTAAATTTGAAAGTTGGAGTTTGACATGATAAATAACGGCACAAAAGATTTTTTAAGAAATCCTTATCGTTTTTTGAGGAGACGAGTTTAAAATTGTGTTAGCGTTCAAAATCGTAGCGTTGGAATTTAATTCTGGTGATCACTGAAAGTCTTATAGCCCGGTCTTACAAAATTTATAATTTACTGAAGCTTTACAGATTTTATATGAACAAGATGTATGGCGCAAGGACATTATTACTAAATCACTGTGCCATCAAATAAGATCTCCATTTGCTTACGAAAATTATATTGAATAATTTAGCTATATTATGATGTAATATTATAAAGTGCAGTAGTTTTACTAAGTTTCCACTGGCGAATATTATATGTGTTGTTCTTGTCCAGAGTATTATCTTTCATTACCAACGTTCGTTTAATTATTCTATTCATTAACCTTCCCTAGATTAGAACAGAAATGGAGTGATTATATTGAATTAATTACTAAGTCTTCTATTAGGAAATTTGGTTCACTGTGTTGTGTGAGACAGTTTTTCTCGTCAGAATCTATCTTACATATCTACCATCCGTCCGTGCATTGAATATTGTTGCCATATCTAGTCTGGTTCTCCTATACATCTCGGAGATTGTTGACAAAATTCGAAGAAGGGTAATCGATCCTGACCTGGCATCTCGTCTTTAGGCACTTTTTTGCCGACGTGTCTTCCCTCTATCTTTTTTACAAATATGTGCATGGTAATCGTTCTGATAACCTTTCCTCCTTGATGTCGGGACTGCATAAATTTAAGCGGTCTACTAGATTGGAAATTGTTTTACTGTTGAACTAGCTAGATGCCATCTTATGTTCTATTCTAATAGTTTCTTTTCACGCACGTCTCGCCTGTGGAACACTATTTCGTTGTTCTGGTTTCTCTGACACCTACAATGTCCAAAAATTTAAAAGGAATCATCATCTAACTTCGTGAAGCTTTTATTGTCCGTCCTCCTCAGTAAAGTCTTCTCATTCTCTTTCACTCACAGTAACCCCTTGCGACTCGCATTGCTCGAGGGGAAATGATTTTTAAAAAATAAAAAAAATAAACGCCCCCAAAAGAGTTTCATGATTTAGAGTAATCCTGGCATGCTGCTGTTTGGATCACTCATAACTTGGTACGCAAGAAATACCTATTCTTGTCAGTCAGTTTTCGCTGATCATAGACTCCCCAGGTTCTATTTAATTGTTATTTCAAGTGTGTCCAATGACTAAAAATGCATTTTTTTGCACAGTAACATAATCTCTTTGTTTGTCAATGCACTTAATTCAGCACTGAATATCAATCACTCAGAACGAACATTATACAATGATTATTTCAGATAAAAAAATTACCTAATAACTGTAAAAGTAAAGCCACGTACGTATTAAACTACATCCTCCAACTCTTTCTCTCTCTCTCACACACACAGACACACACACACACACACATACAGAGATACAGACACACACACAGGTACACGCGCGTGTCTTCCAGCACGTAGAGTAGGTGTGAGGTTGGCTACCGAGGCGGAAAGTGGGAGTAGCATGTCAAATTCAAATATGCAAATACCCTTGGGGAAGGGATGAATCCATTTTTTCTTCTTACCTCTTAGGGATTAATAACAGGGCAGACGGGTCTCCTTAGCTTTGGCTTGGAGAGAGACTACACTGTCTTGAAAAGCGGAATGGGCGTCAAGCTAACAACTTTATCCCGTCAATCCTACTTGTTATTGAAACCAACAGCATCACTTAGCGTAGTGAGGCTGTGGTCTTATACTCCATAGATCAGTCGACAGGATAACACACACACACACACATACGCGCGCACGCGAAACTGACTGTCGTCGCTCAGTGTTGACCTCAGTGACCACTTATATATTTATATACGCTTTCCCGCGATATTGAGAACTTTTACCTAGAAACTATATTCTTACCGTACGTATACTCATATACATGCGTGAATAGATGTGTACGTGTGTGTATAGATAAGCGTATAAAGACATATGCATATAAACTCTAACAATAATAAATAAATTTAATTATAAATCTAAACTCCTACAATTAATACTTATGATACCACCAAATCAAATAAGAGAACGAAATTATGAACCAGTGAAGATATATAAATATGTGTGTATGTGCGCATGCACGTACATGGGTGCATGTGTGTGTTTATATGTATATATGTGCATGTGTATATATAAGTATTTACCACATATGTGCATGTGTATATATATATAAGTATGTAAATATTTACAATTTTAAGCATTACTATCATTAGAATCATATATATATATACAGTGTAACCCGGATATAAGACAGTTGTCAGGACCGGAGAAGAAGTCTATTTTGTTTAGGTAAGTATGGCTCTAATTTGGGACCAGAGAAAATCTCTCTTATATCCGGGTTTCTCTTATATCAGGGTCTCTTATATTTGGGTTACTATATATAAATATATATATATATATATATATATATATATATATATTTTGGAGTAGTAAATAGCGGCACGGATTGAGGAATCGGAGAGTTGAGTTCGAATTCCACTCGAATCCATTACATTCACTTACGTTGCTAATACACTTGGTATTAATCCTCATCCAAAAGTGTTTTCTTTTCTGGACACAGTGTGTGTAGAGACTGTTCAAATGTTCTGTAATTCAAGCGCTTTCGGCTATACATTTAACCACTATCAAGGATAATTTTATTTTTCCTTTTTAACTGGATGCATAGGTTGTGTGTAAGTATCTAGAGTTATAGATCATTTGGGCATTTTCTACACACACTGTGTCCAGAAAAGAAAACACTTGTTCGAACACAAGAAAAATTAGATAAAAAGTTTAATCGCAGTACCTTGTCTTTAATGAAACATGTATAAAAACATGTATAAAAGAGGGATTGTTGCATATATATATATATATATATATATATATATATATATATATATATATATATATATATATATATATATATATATATATATATATATTATTTTAAACGTTATAGATTCACGTGTAGATATTTCAGTTTTTAACAGTACGCCCGGCGGCCTGTTTATTCGAGATAAGGGTTCAAGCCTGCATCCCCCACTATAGGAAAATTAACTGTTAGAATATATATGTATTTATATAACACCATAAAAATATGAAAAAAATAACCACCTTTCCGTCTTGATGATTCGATTTGATTTGTTTGTGTTTCCCGATCATTTAAAAAGAATCGTTTCAAACGCTCTCTTATCGTAACATTGCTGGTTTCTCAGACATTTTTGTATGATAGAGAAGGAAAAAACATGAGAAGTGATGGGAGATGAGAGAAAGGTGGAAACTGTAAGAAAGGGAATTGCAAAAGACAAGGAGAGTGAGAGAGAAATAAAGAAAGCGAGAGAAAGAACAAGAAAGGGGAAAGTGAAGCAGGCGCATTTTTCACAATACTCTCTGGTGGGTCTCACGCATCCTGTTGTATATATTTATTTTCCTACAGAAACTATCACCCCTACCACAAAAAAAAAAAAAAAAAAAGAATAGAAAAAAAATACTTTATACCTTCAATAAGTATGCCACTCTCCTAGATGGTAATAGGTAGATAATATCTCACTCAAGAATGGGCCTGAACCAATCAGATGAAATTTGGCTTAGATCATTTTCTGTTTTCTTCTTTCTTTCTTTTTTTCTTTCTTTCTCTCTTTTTTTTCTCTGTTCGTTCTTTTTTCGTTCTTTCTTTTCTTCGTTCCTTCTTTCTTTATTTCTTTTTTCTTGTCTTCTTTCTTTCTTTTCTTCGTTCCTTCTTTCTTTATTTCTTTCTGTCTTTCTCTATTTCTTTTTTACGATTTTTCTTTTCATAGTTCGTTTTTCTTTCTTTTCTTTGTTCTTCCTTTCTTTCTTACATTCTTTCTTTATCCATTCGTTCTTTCTTTCTTTTTTTCTTTCTTCGTTCTTACGTTCTTTCTTTTAAGGGGAACGAGATTAGATAGATCATTGTTTTATTTCACTTTTATAAGTACGCCATTAACCCATCGAATTAATGTTCATGTTCATGGACTTGCCTACGTGGTTTCCTCATTCTACGATGTTATATTGCATGAATGTTCGAGAGAAAGCGAGAGTGAAAGAAATAGGGAGAGACAGAGAGAGAAATAGAGATAGAGAGAGGGAGACATGAGGAGGAGGAGAGAATAATATCGGTGGCGCTCAAATTAACTGATAGATTCACTATGATACGCCACAGAATCTTTTATATCACAGAAGAACAAAAAAATGTTAGAATAGCACACCTTACTTTACTTTTTCCGATTCCAACTGTTCATTACTATTCAATTCAGTTTTGACACAAGGCCATAAGCACAGGTTTCTAAATGAGGATCGAATCCATTACTTGGTAGAAATGATCTGGGTGACCACCTTTACTAGCCATTATAACAAGATAAGTTTCTCCAATGCAACTGTATTTATTTTTACCAAAGTACAGGAACAATTTTATATCATAATGCTATCATAGCGAGCAGAATAATGCTTCATTGGTCGCACAAAGTTATTTGACAAGATACGACGAAGAGATATTAGGAAATCTTAGTCTACATACAAAAGATCTTCTAGTAATCCGTAACCGCTACTGGGAACAAACAGTTCAAATACGGATAGAAAGCGCGTTTAGTGATTGATTCATTCATTTTCTACGGCTTATCAACTCTTTTCAGGTTATTTGCACCCAGAAAATATTTTTGAGAATAATGGTTTAGTGATACGTCTTATTAATTAACCAATAGCCGAGGGGAGAAGATTCATACCTTTCTCAAGGATATTTGCGCGTAAGTGAATATATCGAATCCAACAGCAATTGGAACTCGGCTCTCAAATTTCCAATTATGCGCCATTATCCATTAACCCACTCACATGTTCAGTCTTACAGCATCTGGTTTTTCCAAGCGATCACCCATCTGATATTGTCCAGGCTTAAGGTTGCTTATTTCAACGTGATGTGGCCATAAACCTGTATTTCGTGAATACATAAAAATAGAAAGAGAAACACAACGAGTATATTTTTCTCATTGGATTGATTTAAAAGACGTTTCTAAGATGACTAGAAAACGTATCAGTAGTTATTATCTTTGGATATAACCATAGAAAAGTATACGACACATATTATACTGCACTGATGGCTGATTCAGAAGGAAAACTAAAACAGGTATTGGGTAAGGTAGTCGAAGAGAGCAAGAAGAAAGAACTAGCCATTAACTCTAAGAAGACAGAATAAATGGTTGTCAGCAAAAGAGACAGCCCATGTGGCGAGTTACATAACGGGGATGTCAAATTCCATTAGGTGCAGAAATTCATCTACCTGTGTAATATAGTAACAGACGACGGAAAGCGTCAAATACAAATCCGAAGGTGCACAGGAATGGCGAAAGATGGCTTTCCGAATCTGAGCAATGTATAAAAAAGATCGTAAGATTACCTTCTTCTTTAAATATTTTTGTGAAATACTATATGTACGGAATTGAGATTTTAATGGATAATAGGATACAACATTGAAAAATATTTAGGAATGGCTGTATTACGTTATTGCATTATACTCAAGGGTGAATTCTATTTCCTGTTTTTAACTTCAGAAATACGAGGTCGTATTACACTTAAGTCGTATCATACACAAGAAACTACGGTACTGAACTGCAATGTAATATCTAATCTTTTGTGCGGCACTGGAATTTAGACAATTACTTCATAGATAACAAAAAGACTTGAAGCGAAGCGAAAAATGTGTGGTTCAACCGATGATTGCTGAGAATACTATGGACAGAACACACGAGAAACGAGAAAGTTTTTAAAGAGAATGAGCTACAAATAAACTGCTTCCAAAAATCAGAAATTGAAGGCTTAAATTTGGTGGACGAATAAAGAGGAAAGAAGGCTAGGATAATTTAATATTCACAGAGCATATTGAAGAAAATAGAAGCAGAAAAAATAGCAAATAACCTACTTGCCGAACCTGAGTAAACGGATGGCAGAATAAATACTAGAAAGACAAAGGGTAATAAACGAGCTGGGGTTACTTAGAGCAATATGAAATAGTGGAGAGCCACGATCGCATATAAAGGACCTTGTAAAAAAAAAGAAGTAGGTGCAAATATAAACAAACAGTAATATCGAAGATAATAATATTTCTATCACATAATCTTTATTAATTCGGGATCGTTTAGTTTTGTCCCAATACCACACATATGCGGCGCTTAGTAAGGATCGAACTTATTAATAATTATCTACAAATCCAGCTCGTTGACCATTACACCAAAATGAAGCGCATCCGTCCATAATAGTTGTTACATTTAGTATATGAAATGTGTATGTAAATTTAACAAATATTATGGGATAGAGTTAATATATTTAATGTAAGTATATTCAACCAAAGGAAACATTGTCACTTGTTAAGAGATACGAGTTCGTGTCATGTTGAAGATCCTTATGAGCGGTCGTGGAATCTGGGAGATAATTATCAACACTTAACTCCTACTATTTAACCCATATTGGGGGATGCATACGTAACTTTTCCAACGTTATTTGCGCATAAAATCTGGGAGGTAATTATTAACCCTTATCTCTTATAATTTAACCCATACTTGGGAGAGATGGATTCTTAACTTTTCCAAGGTTATTTGCGCATAATTTAATGTTCAAAATTTTCGAAAATCTTTTGAAATTAAATAATATCTTTGTTTTATTGAGTTTTGTATGTTACAATTCAGAGCTGATTTTAAGGTAGAAGAGTGTCAACTAAAAAAAAACAAAAAAACAAAAAAATGAGCAGAAAGTAATATTTGTTTCAAAATACATTAAATAAACTTCATAATTTCTAATTTTCTTAAATTCATTTAAAAAAAAAATCATAATTGATTTTGTTGTGTCGGTAACCCCCTCTTGAAGATGAACTTGTCTGCGTCTGTGAACAAAGACTTTAAATAGTGACATGTCAGTTGACATGAGGAAGACCGAGAAACAGAGAAGTTCTTAGCTGAGCTAGTTATTGACTGCTCAGGCGATTTCTGTACCTTTTTACCAACCTATTTAAACCCCTTTTATTGTTACGTTTTATTTGGTGTTTGTCTCTACTAACTCCAAATCAATATCATAACAGATTTGTTAAACGAATTTTAAACGGAGACTTTCACTTTTGTAAACAAAAGTTAAAAAAATGGCAGACGATCGATTTTCTGTCAATTTTGCTGATAAAAAAATACAAGATTTTTAACGAAAATTTTGAACGTGCTAGAAATTATTAAAAAATGTAAAAGAAATAATCAAAAAATTACTTTGTTCTTTTCTCTTAATAAAAACATAAACATTTTGACGATAAAAATTTGTTTTCGTTATTATCCTGCTATGCTCATTTTCCAGCGATCTCATATCGGAACCTATTTTATTGTCAGCTCAACGTCGTCATATTTGACTAAATTTGGGTTGTCATCAACAGAAAAGAGGAAATATACGAAGATGCTTCAATGTCTGCATTGGTTTGATCTGGTTTTCCAAAGCTGTGGCGGAAAACCAGATCAACGTCTGTTAGTATTGTGAGGTATTGTTGGGGAGCCATAAGTAAAGAGGCGTTGCCCTCGAAAACATGCTTGACACCAAGGTTATCATTCACTGGAGGTTTTGTCGATGGAATTGCAATATTTGTGTAGATTTATTGTCTGTATTATATGCAAATTACACAATAAATAAAAAAAGTCTTTATAAATTACTGTTATAAAAGCTTTTTTTTTTAAACACGCACGTCAGTGTGCCGAGTAGGATTTTCAGTGGGCGTTGCAATGTTGCGGCCTTGAGATGAATAATCACAATACACAAATGCATATGCACAGATACACTTTCGTTGACATGTCTTTACACATATATATACACACACATAATATATATATATATATATATATATATATATATATATAATATTTAGGCAGTAACCTTTCTTGTAAACTCTTTTCTTGAATATGACAGACAAGGATATATATATATATATATATATATATATATATATATATATATATATATATATATATATATATATATAAAGAAATATAGTCTTAAGGTGTGCTATATTATGGAATAAAGTGCTCAATATCATTAGGTTTATAATACCCAGAAATTCATATCCAGACGCCCTCAAGGACACATGGCACAGTGGATAAAGGCGTTGGTTAAATCCAGTGACAGACCCAAAGAGTGTGAGTTCAATTCAGTGGAGAACTTTCAGAGGGAAAATTAGCAGGAGATAACTGATAACATCCATCAAACATGGCACGTGGAACTAGAACAGTCTACCCCAGTGATCGAATTAAAGGGTTCAGTTCGAAATTCCAACCACCTGAAGAACGGCCGAAACGTTGTGACAAATATGGCGACAAAGATGAGGACAATAGTCCGACTAATGTAAATACTTAAAATATAAGTAAAAATCAGCTACAGCTGCACCGAGAGCATGGCACAAATAATAAAAAGCACAATAGGAAAATTATCAACAAACCACACGAACAAATTAAACCCACATGCAACTGCAGAATAAAGAACGAATGTCCCTTAAACGGAAATTGTTTACAAAACAACGTAATATGCCAAGCCACGATAAAATCACCAGATAATGAAGAAAAAGTATACATAGGAGTAACTGAAGGACCCTGGAAACAAAGAAATTATACACACAAAACATCTTTCACAAATAGTAAATGTGCGAACAGTACAATGCTTTCTAAGTATATCTGGGAAATTAAAAACAAAAGGCACATCACACCAAAAATATCTTGGAAGATAAGGAAAAAATCATCAGCCTACAACAACCAATCAAAAACTTGCAAACTTTGCTTGGAGGAAAAAATAGCTATCATTACTTTCCCCGACCAAAATAAATTATTAAACAAAAGATCCGAGCTCATCTCAAAATGCAGACATGAAAATAAATTTTTACTACGTAACCTAAAAAATGAAAAACGGAAAAAATAAAATAAAAACAAATAAATATACTAATAAACAAAATAACAATAAAAAAAATAGAAATAAAACATAAAGAAATACTATGCTACTTAAAAATCGAAAACCGAAAAGAGAAAATATACAAGTAAAATAAATTGACCTAAATTCATCCAAGTGGGCGGAGTTTCGGACATATGAAGGAGACTTTCCGATCAATGGGTCAATTATATCTACAAAGAAGCGACTCAGAGGGTGGCACACAGAGCCTTGGCAACTAACAATCGGCCTGAGCGGAATACCGTCTTTGTGAATCTTAGGGAGACCGTATATGTGAGGTAGCTTGGTGTAACGCTGCGATAAACAGTCTGCCTGCCTTATGTGAAGGGGTTATCAGAAAAAATACAAAGGATCTGCAGTCCATATAACATCAGGACAACCTTCAAAAGCGTGACAACACTTCGCAGATATCCCTCTCGAGTGAGACCCCCCATAGAGGAGAACATGACTAAAGACTGTGTGTACGCTATCCCGTGCAGCTGCGGAAAGGAATATAAAGGAGAGACAGGCCGCCCCCTCAAGGTAAGGCTTCAAGAACACCAGAAAGCTGTAACAAGAGGGGAAGTAGAAAAATCAGGCGTGGCTGACCACATATGGAGAGGGAAGGAAGATCACCGTCCCCTGTGGGATCATGTTGAGATCATAGACAGGGAACACCATTGGAAAATTCGTAAACCTAAGGTATCAGCACATATGCTAGGCCACAAAAATCTCCTGAGCCGACCAAGCATAGAAATAAATACAATATGGGAACCAGTAATAAGGAGTGCCAGAGAAAAGCAATGATAACAAAGTTGCAATATGAGCTCTGGTAAAAACATGCAATGATAACAGCAAAATTGCAATATGAGCACTGGTAAAAAATGGTTATGAAAACATTAGGTTTATAATACCCAGAAATTCATACCTAGATGTCCTCAAGGACACATGGCACAGTGGATAAAGGTTAGATCCAGTGACAGACCCAAAGAGTGTGAGTTCAATACCCGGTTAAGGCAGGAGATAACTGATGACTGACATCCATCAGACATGGCACGTGGAACTAGAACAGTCTACCCCAGTGATCGAAATAAAGGGTTCAGTTCGAAATTCCAACCACCTGAAGAAGGCCGGAGCATACAACGGCCGAAATGTTGTGACAAATACGGCGACAAAGATGAGGACAATAGCCCAACTAATGTAAATACTGTACATAATACCTCATCTCAGAAATATAGACAGAAACTTTGGTTAAAATTTTTCACCGATAAACGTTACAGATTCAGGGACGATTAGCTTTGAATTTAATTTTTTTTAATTGTTGGCATGTATATAGATAGATACATATCCAAGCCGACGTTATTCAGTTTTATACTGTTTATGTTTTTAAATATTCCAAATTGCAATAGCAGAGGTTAGAAAAGGAGGTATGTTGTATGATAGCGAGGAAAATGAGCCTAGAGAATTTGACACTCAGAGGACATATTGAATATGAGAAGTGTGGCAAACTGAGTAGTCTTTCTGACGAGTTTGTGTGAATGGATGGAGAAACGGGTATAAAGAGGGCATGGTGAAGGAGCAGAAATTATCTGGATCAACAGAAAACTTAAGTTAGTTTGTTTTGTTTGTTTAACGGCATAAGGGGTTATTTAATGCCGAAATTTAATTTTCTTGCGAGCTTTGAAGTAATAAAAATATATGTTATTCTGCTTCCACAATTGAATACATGGTAGATAATACTAAGCTTTTGTGTATATACATGTTTGTGTGGACATGATTACTAGAGGCGGTGACCAGAGGCCTTGCTGCTGGATGTAGTTTATCGTCAAACCCAGGACTGTAACCATGGTTGCACACGCCCCGAAGATATACAGAGCATGTCAAAACGAAACAATCTTAATGGCATTTAATGATAGAAGCTAAACAAATTTTGTAAGCTTTCTAATAGTTCGTTTGTAACGTATAAACTTGAAGGAAGGATACTAGTGCTACCAAGTCGTAAGAACGGATAATAGTGGAGGACTAACAGTATGTAAACAGCTAATGGTATTGACATTCCCATCATTCTATCAGTGTCCAGAAGAATCATTATCATTTAGAGTGTAGTTTGGAATATTTCGGCCTATTCGTTCTTCAGTCTGCTAAGGTATACAATTTGTAAAGAAAAATAGAGTTTATCAAAAGTGGAAACAAAGGGAGAAGTCCATAAGAACAAACAAATGCGATGTTACCTATCACAGGTGAAGTTCGAAAAACAAACAAACAGGAAATAATGCTGGAGAGTGAGAAAATTGAAGGAAAAGGCAGGTATTATCATAGACGTGTCATTATCACTCCAAGTGTTGTTCGCAATATTGCCTGCATTCTTTGTGCTGCGTTCGTTTTTACCAAAATATTTCGGCCAGTCCGTTCTTCAACCCTCTCAGGTATACAATCTGTAAAGAAAGAGATGTGTTTGTTTTATCAAAAATAATAACAAATAGAAAAATAGTGGATGTTCAGAATTATAAAAAAAATACAATATTCCTTAAAACTGTCCAGAAAGACCATAACCGTTCAATTTGTGACCAGCATGCCAAATCACGCCAAACGCCTTGGAGATATCTAAAGCAACAGCCCGAGCTTCGCCATTTGTGAAAATAATTAATCTCCCAGAAGGCCGCGTAAACTCTTTTGAACTGTCAAAGCTCGAAAGTGTTGTAAATGGTTGTATCAGTCATATTATAAGTTGACGGCATATTTCTTTCTTTTTTATGCTTATTCATATATCGTTTCTTGTTAATATATATATATATATGTATATATTTTAAAAGAAATTCAGAATGATTCATCTAAATACTTGTCCAGACATGAATGAATGTGGTTGTTATATATTCGTCCACCGGTGGACCGCCGTTGTTATCATTCACATTAACAATATATGAAATGCTTCGTAGCTGCCATATTGAATAATTTACTTACAATAGTAGTATGAATCTGGTCACATGTTGGATTTTCAAATATGTGGTAATAATATAGTACTCCACACCCTGATGAATTTATAAATGCAAATAAATAAATATTTAAGTTCTCATCCATAAAGCATTCAATGAGAAATAAAACAAAAAGGATATTTTTAGCAGGAATAATGTTGTTCAGCCTGTCAGCATTCAAGATACTGCAAAGGTTCCTAGTTTATTCTTTTGAACAATGTTAGGGAAATCTCAGAAGTGTCCTGGAAATTTACTCAGTTCGGTATTGCTTGTAAAATCAATCGACTATATAGCATTTACATATCTCATTTACAAGACTTATAAAAATGTTCTTCTTCTATGTGCCGTTTCCTTTCAGGACGTTGGCGATCAGGGATTTTCATAATGTCTTGTTCTTTGTAGCTTTTTTCTTTTGGTTATCTCTCCCAATCCTTGCTCCGTCATCCATTCACTCAAGCTCACCAGGTAGGTTAATGTTTTTCCTCTGTCTCTCTTACCATCAATCTGTCCTGTGAGTATCAAATTTTCCAAGCCCCCTTTTTTTCATTTATGTTCCCTAGAAATTTCAACTATCTCTTCGTAATGTTAAGTATAAGTTTTTGTTTCTCTAAAACTTCATCGTTGATCACATGTTCAGTCTATCGTATTCTCAGCATCTTACTGTCGAACCACCTTTCTGTTGTTTTGAATAACGGGTTTGAAATAAACGCATATCCACCAGTGTTTAAATATTTTCCTCCTCTTGTCACAGAAAAAACATAACTTTAAAGAATACTTAGAGAATCGTCCCTGGCTATAAAAAGGGGGATTTGTTCTGGGAATCTAAAGTGTAAACTATCGTAATTAGAATTAGAACAGTTTTCAACGTTTCATCATCATCGTCAGTCCGATGACCAGGTATGGTCGTAGGGTGGCCATGCAGCTTGACACTTGATGATTTTCCTTCTCTCATATATTTAGGTTTAATGCTGGAGATTGGTTGATTAATTTATTTTCTACGGGTTATCAACCCCATTTAAAGACTTTTTTTAGATTGTAAGAATTTTTTTTTGCAGATAATAATGGCTTAATGATACAAGTCTTACTAATTAACCCATAGATGGAGGAGAAGAGGTAGATTCCTACCTTTCCAAAGAGTAAGTGAATGTAACGAACACAACAGCAATTGGATATCAGCTGTCCGATTAAAAATTCTAAGAAATTATCATTTACACCAGATGTTCATCCAAGCTTACTGCACCTAGTATGCCCAAACGATCACCCATAGGCATTGACCAGGCTCGACGTTGCTTAACCCCGGTGATCGTACGGGAACTGTTGCTTTCAACGTGTTGTGGTCATAAGCCCAAAGCTGGGGATGTATTCACTCATGCGTAGCGTGTCTTGGGCAAGTAGATCTGGCGGTGCCTATTCTTGTCTAGGACAAATAACAGCCGATATCCTTCAACTTTCACGGACACGTAACTGTTGATTCCATCGGAGTGAGGGGTGCATCGCCCCGGCCGATGAAGCTCTCTGCCCAGCGGTGCAATGCCATCATCGCACTGGCTGTGAAGTCTAGCCTACCTCAATGTACTAGATGGCCGAAAGGTTTATCATCTCAAGGTAAACGAAATTTACAGAAAAAAATTATTTTTTGCGCAAAGGGGAATTTAAAAGAAATTCGGCTTTCTTGAATGTTCGTACCTGCAAAAAAAATGGTAGTATCTATCGTCATTTGCTTTGTCGAATATCATCATCATTATTATTCGACCGTAGTCGAAATCATCAAACCAATGCGAACAATGTTTCATTTAGCTGTATAGTATGTGCTACGCCATGGCTATACACAGTTTTGAATTCAGAGTTACTTTCTCCTAGACCGGTTGCCACTCAAGGCCATAGAACCCAGCCTGTCCTGCTATTTACCTATGATAAATTCATGACTGATGGTGGACTTTGCATTTTAATGTGAAAGCAGAAAGAAAAAGTTTTCTCTGAAAAGAGTAAATTTTTGACATCATATTAATCGTTACCGGTATCAATTTTTTTGATGAGAACCAAAATACAACACATGTCTTTTGCAGCCTAAGTCACATAAATATTATAGTGATTTTTAAGTAACTTGATTCTTAGGTGGAAATTCTAGTTGCTTTGTTTTTAGTACTTAGTTACTTTCTTTAAGTAATTAGGCATTATAGAAAAAAGTTGTAATGACAGACGACAGGAAAAAAACTCTATTCCACTCAAAAAACTTAACTAAGCTGAATTAACATTGAAACAAAATGATATGAAAAGACAAGAGGATTCCATGTTATCTGTGCAATACAGCATTTATATACAAATATACAAACGCGAGACCAAATGTTAGTAGCAGATATTAAAAAATAAGTTGTCCATGTTGCCAAATAAGTTATCATACACTAGGATTAATAAACAATGAGAAATACTGCCATAGGAAAGGAAAAGCCTCTTACTTTAATGTCATAATGTACAGATAGCCATGTGAAGACAGTATCACTCGAGCAATGAGAGACATTAGTTTCACTTGCCTGCCGATCAGGAACTAAATCTGATTGGCTTTATTTTCCCGCTTGTACTAATTTGTCACCGGACAAGTGCAGATAACTCTGTATTTAAGTATTTAATTATCAGTTTAATAATAAATTATAAAGTATCTAATTGTCAGTTTAGTAATAACCGCTAGACGATTCAACCAGGATACAGTTTGGATAGAGTGTTAACTTGCGTGACGAACCTTACTATATTTGGAATTTCCTTGGTTTTTAAAATACCAGGAAGGTATTGAAATACTTAAGGAGATTATGTCTAAGATTTACTTGTTTATATGAATGTAAGGTGGTTCAGCGTGACTTTGGCGACTGATTGGATAAAACATTTGAAGAAAGATAATAACTGGAAGAAACCTAATATCATCTCCCGGTAGGCAGCAGAGATGACGTATATTGTTATATACCTAGGTACATCAATCAATCCGTAAATTAGTGATAGAAAAATTTATTTATTTTATACAACAAATAATATTTTTGCACATAATTTCCCTTATACATTATTTACATTGTTCGGACTGTTGTCATCATTTTTGTTGTCACATTCACGACGTTTCGGCTGTTGTACGCTCCGGCTTTCTTCAGTTCCTGAAGTGTTGATGTAATTTCCGCGAGACTCAGAGTAGACAGGATAAGTGAATAATTATTTTTATTTATTATTATTAAGGTTCTATCTCTTCATATCGAGCATTATAATTAGAAACACTTCGTTATCTTTCAGTATTGCCCTGATCAATCTAACGCACACACACACGCATACACACACACGCATACACACACACACACGCGCGCGCGCGCACACACAAACACATATATTTATATAAAAGAAAACATCTTCCGCGACACATTCGATTTCGATAAGCAAACTTACAAGCGGAATTCGAATTACTTTCGAAAGAGCTTACATCACTTTAACATGAATTTATTTGAAAAAACAAACAAAAAAAAAAAAAAAAAAAAAAAAAAAACCCTGAATCGCTTTTTACTCTCCCATTAGAAAACATCTTAATTATAAACCTGTCACTGGTACGCCGCTGATGGTGCTATATTCGGGCTACATCGTGAGGGTCAAACTTACTATCACTTATCTACAGATCCAGTTTGTTGAGCACGATGAAGTCTCCCTGGTCAGTCATGATGTGTGTGTGTGTGTATATGTGTGTGTGTGTGTGTGTATATGCGTGTGTGTGTGTGTGTGAGAGAGAGAGAGAGAGCGACATAGAAGAGTCTGACCAAATAATTAAAATTCCACGATTAAAACAACTACATCTATTGTTAGCTTTAACTGATGAATGCAAGTGGATTGTGGAAATTCTTTGAAATATGTATGTGATATATAGAATGCTAGTTATTTTAACTTTTGATCCATTTTAACTTAAATTTACTTTACTTTATTTTAACTTTTGATCCATGACTTAATTATGTGCAAATGAAAAATTCCATCGGTCCTGGAAGACCGCTCTCAAGACAGCTTTTAATCTAGAAAAAATAAGTGGAACAGAAAGAAAAACAACGACACAAACTAAAAGCATAGGAAGTTGTCGTAGCAAGCGGGAAAATTATATTACAGTTAACTTCATATTTTAAAAGGCTTTATGTTACGTTACTTCCTATTCAGATTGTCTTTCTTTCTTACGGTTTTATGCTAATTGTCTTTCCTTCTCTTTCTCTTGGTTTTCCTTCATTTGGTTTCCTTCTTTCTCTCTTTACAGGGTTTTTATTTATCAACGACCTTGTGTATTGACCAATACACCGAGTCACTTAAATCTTAAATTTCTATCTCAAGTTACTTAAATAGTTCTGAAGTTTTAATAAAAAAAAAAAAAAGAAGAAATATATTAAAAGGAGACTATATTTATTCGTCCAAGCTAACTCGGACTCGGTGAGTCTATCACACTATCACGGTCCTACATTAAGGTTGGAAGGTTATTAGGGTGGCATTCTCTGCCATAACATAATTGGTCAATGTCAGTGGTTATCGGGAGACCAACACGTCTTGCTCCATGGCTAGGTGTCCAGATCAGTAGATCACTCGTAAGTTCTTGTTTTGCTCACCAACAGTGCCTTGCAAAGCTCATTCTTCGTTCGCGTAAGAGGTGACTAAACTAGTAGAATTGGTAGAATTATTGGATACAGTATCAAATAATGTATTTAGTAAATATTTTTGCTTAATTCTACATTTTTTCTTCTTTTTCTTTCATTCTTTTTTTATTATTTGCTTAAGCCACTGTGGATGCGCTGGTGATGCTGTGGATAGCGGTTTCGAATTCGTATTTCAATCAACTTTACATTTACTTACGTGCAAATACCATTAAGAAAGGTATGAAACCATCTCTTGCCCCAGTTATGGATTAAATAGTAGAACTTGTATCTGGAAAATCATTGTTATCTCCAAAAAAAAAAAAAAAAAAAAAAAACATTCTTGCAATCCAAAATATGTTTCAACTTTAAATAACCCACAAAGGGTTGATAAGTCGTAAACAAATAATCAATCAATGCTGACGTCAATAGTGGAGTTGTTTAAAATTTAGTCAAATTTGAATACAGTTTCCTATAAACGAATTGCTTATAAAAATCGTGTATTCCTTATTCGTTTTTTTTTCTTTTGTTAACCCTTTCAATTATTTTTAACTTTATTCCACCTTTTAATTATAACAAAGAAGGATCTGCAATGTTATCAGTCTTGACCTGGCATTTCGTCTCCAGTCATTTTCCAACAACCATGAGGTGCCTTACCTCTGTCTTTTCTATAAATATTTTCATGGCCGTATGAATTGAAGCGTATTACTAGATTGGCAAGTAGGTCATCATTTTACTGTTAAAATAGCTCACATAACCGTAAGTTCTATTCTAATAGTTTCATTTCTCGCACTTGTCGCCCGTGGAACTCTCTTCCAATTTCTTGCTTTTCTGTCACCTACAGACTTCAAAAATTTAAACACAACTTCAATTGCAATGTTCTGTCTTTCTGAAACCTGTTTTTTTTTTAATTGTCCTTTCGCCACAGTAAAGTCTTCTGATTCTCTTCCACTCATAGTAACCACTTGTATCTTAGTAGTATTATCACCTTGCTTGGGGTGAAATGATTTAAAAAAATTCGTTCAGCTTCCTAATGTTTCTCTTACCTCTTATGTCTTTCTATCTTTTTTCTTCGTTTTTCTTCTTTTTATTTAATCTGTTTTTCTTTTCCTTATTCTCTTTCTTTTCTTTATCGAAAATATTATCGTTCAGCCGGCACACACTAAAGACAGAAAAAGAAGAAAAAAAGAAAAGAAAACACGCTTGCTTTTGGAGTGTCCTTGCTGTTTACCGTCGACGCCATATCACCGTATCAAGTGGACCTACAGGTTGCTCTGTGTGTGTCCTCAAGCTGTCACCATGGCAACAGCGAGGAAGACTGAATGGCAACTCTCTCGCACATTCACAAACAAACCAACAAAACAAAACAAAATAGGATTCCCCAACTCCGATCCTACCATCCCGGTTTGTCTTCCTTGGGGTCAGCTCACAAAACTGACTGAAGTCTTCAGAAGCTTTCATAGCATTTTTGTTTTGTTTTGTTCTCGCTGGGTATTTCGGGCTAAAGCTGACGGAAATGATTAACTCCACTGAGTAGTGCATTTGAGGGCATAGTTCAAGAGGGTAGAGATCAAGATGTCTTTGGTAGCAACCAAACTGCTCTGTCTTCGAAGCTTGTTGGAGAAAAAAAAAATAAATGAATAACTCAGATAAGAATTTTTTTCCCATGGACATACTTTCTTCTACTTGTAAAATCTGCGATAACCAATAAATAAATCCAAGTAAATCTTTAAGGAATAAAATTACTATTTATCTAGTAAGACTTCTTAGTCATCTGTAGATTTTTTTTTACTTAATCACTTATTAGCAGTTAGTTACTTTGTAAGTACCAAAAATTGCTCAAGAGGAGAATAAATTAAATTTGAATCTGATTTCTATATTTTTATATAAAATATTCTTTGCCCTGCATTTTTAATGTATTTTCCGGTGTCGCGGCTTCAGTCACTTTCCCACCACCGTAAGGTTGCCTGTCTGTGTTTTTCTATAAATACTTTCCTGGTAATTGTTGGGATGAGCTTTTCGCTATGAAATTGTTTTGTTTTCATATTGTAAATACTCAATTGGGCTAGTTTTTAAGTTGTTGTTTTATTCATCCCCACTCACAGACAATGGATTTTACATATGGGGATTAGTTAGGATTTTCATAGAGACAATGTGGTATTATGGTGGATGCAGTAAGAAAGGTAAGTAAGAATGTATTGTTTTGGTGTTAGGAATATTGTTATATGTTTGGGTCAGTGTTTGTGGCTAGCTAAGTTTTAAGGAAGGCCGTCCTTTTCCCCATTCTCCATTTTGGCTGTGTGCCACATTTTGTATATATTTATAAATAAATATCTCTATGGTACCTTGACTTTTTGAATTTCAGTGCAGTACTAGACTGGCGTCGAGATCTCATCAATTTCGAGCTGAGCTTGGTAGATGTAGCCGTAAGTTCTATGCTAACAGTTTCTTTTCTCGTACTGCTTGCCTGTGGAACTCCCTTTCGGCGTCATGCTTTCCAGCTAAGTTTAATCTGCAAAAATTTAAATGCATTGTCAATCGCTGTCTACTGTCCTCCTGATTACTCTTTTCTCTTTTCGCTCATTAGTAATGTTTCTGTTCCTAATCCTTCCACACCCAGTAACCCCTGTATCTAAGTGGCTTTACTGCCTTTCATGAGGTGTTGCCGATAAAAAAAAAGCTGAAAAATAAACATAATTTTTTTCACTATTTGATAAAATTTTCTTAAATAGAAAAGATAGAAAATAGAAAGATAGAGAAAACACTCGACAAGACAAGAGTACGCGATATTTTTACTCTCAAAAAATTGAATTGTATCAGAGAATATGATATTAAATGGTTAATGGGTATTAATAATATATTCTCACGTCTGGTATATCCCCAGATAATGGGTGTGCTATGGAATAAAGGTTTATTTTCCCGTTTGTAATCCCCCCTGATTATGGACATTATTATAGCCATTATATAATAACACTTCACGGACAGAACGGAACGGAAAGAAGAGAAATGTTAAACATACTTTGTTCTCAGAGTGAGTTTTATGCCTCTTACTGATAGACAAAATGATATACACATATTTACATTTATCCCACACAGAGAAAATATAACACATATGGGCAACAAGAAGCAGTATGAATACTGAAGGCAAGTGGGACAGGACAAACCTATCTAACGAGCTTGTCTAAGTGATTGTCAGAACAGGCAGTGAAAAGGATAGTAAAGAGAGAAACATTGCTTAGAGCGTAAGAAGTTGCGAAGAGCCATGATCCTCCAAATTCTGACCAGACACGTCACATAAAAATTTAAAAAAATGCGGAAGACAGGAAAAACTTTATATTTTTTCAGTTATATTTCTATTGTTTATTGTTTTTTAACAATTTCTGTAATTATTCTTATCTAAGATACACTTTTTTCCCAGAGTATTAACTTATTAAAATAGGACTGTCAGCATTAATGATAGAAATCTATAATTAATATAGTGAATCAATTGCTAGGTCTGCTGTTAGGAAGGTTGTTTCCATATGTTGTGTTAGACAATTATTGTCCCCAAAGTTTATCTTACATATTTATAACTCTACCATTCGTCCTTGCTTTGAATACTGCTGCCACATCTGGTTTGGTGCTCCTGATATATATTTAGAGATTCTTGATAAAATCCAAAAGAGAATTTGCAATGTTATTAGTCCTGACCTGGCAACTCGCCTTTAGTCACTATCCCACCGCTGTAATGTAGCTTTCATGAGCCTTTCTATAGTACTTAGACTTCACGAATTTAACCGCAGTTCTAGATTGGCAGTAAGGTTTCATCCCTTTACAGTTGAAATGGCTAGATGTAACCATAAGTCCTATACTAACAGTATCTTCTTTCGCACTTATCGCGTATGGAACTCAATTCTGGCTACTCAATCAACTTTGATCTTCAAAAATTTAAATGCAATATCAATTGATATCTACTGTCTTGTTAATTCTTGTTCTTTTAATTATTCTCTCTTCTTAATAGTATATTTCTCATATTCTTTAACACTTAGTAATCCGTTGGCCTTTAGTGACCTTTTAGTCTTGCTTGGAGTGAAATGATTACAAAAAAAAAAAAAAAAAACAACAAAAAAACAACAACAACAACAACAAAACATTATAAACTTATAATTAATATCTTTTTTTAACTTATAATTAATACAGAATTCTTATTTTAGTTTTTATTAAATTTTATGGTAGTCATTAATGTGTTAAACCTAAAAGTTATGGTCTACACAATAACTAAATATTAACTTTTTCCCTTCTATGTACTTTACCATATTCATGACAATAAGATGTATGGTAATGATGATATTATCCATTTCCTTATAAGGAAACATGCAGAATTCACTGGCCTACTACCGTCTGGTGAAATTTCTAAAACCTTTCTCTTAAAACAATTTTTGATCTTTCCAATATTGATGAGAGATCCTTCCTAACCTTTTGTTTGAAGTAATGTGGAACGTTACCATCTTGATGATGTTATTATTTCCTTTTCGTGTTTGATGGGCTATGCATTTTCATTGTTGCTGCTGTTGAAAGTCCCCAAGAGATGTGGCTTTAGTTATTTGGTACAGTTCTTTGTGATTCTGTAAAACCAGTCCACAAGGTTCGAAGAAGGATGGTCATTGCTGAAGCCTATGGGTTTCGTTCGAAGAAATTTTTAACCATTGATCTGAGAAAAACGGATGAATACTACTGAGAGTTTAGTTAATTCTGAACATGTTTGGCGCCATGAATGACGTCCATATAAAGGTCTCGATCCGACAAGGTTATTTAAGAACATGACTCAAGATTTTTAGGTTAATGTTTTGATTCTGTTTTAATTTGCAGTGCAGGATGAAATTATACCTACTGCAGACTATTCTATGTTCAATTTCCTTATTTCTTATAGTAAATTTCTTATAAATGATCCATATATATAAATATTTGAAGTATTTAGTATTTACTTACTCTATATCCTGAATTTTTATGATGGGCTTAGGATAAGTGCCATCACTGTTTTCATTCAAATTTCAGATCATAGTTTCACTTTTTGAAAGGTTTATTTTGAGTCGTATTTGATGGATCACTTGTTCATTCTCCCATCTATGAACACCTATGTCACCAGCATGGCCACCCTTATGATTTGTACTCTGAGCTCCCAAGGGAAATAAAGAACGTTGTTTTTTATTTGTCGATTCGTTTGTAATGTGGCAAGGAATACTTTAATGAGCAGTGACCATCTCTTTACATCTGTTCTTGTATATGCGCAGAGCATATTAATTAAAATTTTAATTCACTGAATAAACAATATATTTGCTTTAAAAAAATCATTGACATTGATATTAAGCAGATTTTTTTTATCCTCTTAACTGTTATCCGTTTCACAGAAAAAATCGTAAGGAAGAACTATCGTGTGAAAAAATAACTTTGTGAAAAAACAAAATTTCCCTTCACAATACATGGTTCTCACTGAGTGGCATAGTACCAGAATCCACTACCAGACTTGACAACCCTAACTGAGCATACTTAACAGGCTATTAGTACTGAAATTAATTCGATCTTCACGGGTGGATTTTGTAGTAAATCGATAAGCATTTGTCTCTATTGATAAGAAAACGCCAATGACCGCTGGTTGAACATTAAAGAGGGCTATATTATTTTCCTTCGTCAAATCACCATAATTACCTTTTATTTTAACATATTTCCTATGTAAAAATTTCCTTGATTTGTTTACGTATATATTTTTAATATTTCCCTCTTGATCTCTCGAATGCCTGAATTTAAGCGTACTACTAAATTGGTTACTAGCCCTCACCGCTTTACTGTTGAAATAGCTAGATGTAACTGTAAGTTCTATTCCAATAGTTTATTACCTCGCACGTCTCGCCTGTGGAAAACTCTTTCATATTCTCTGCCATCTACATCCTTAAAAAATTTAAATACAACGTCAGTCGTCATTTCCTTATTCATGGACTCTGTTCTTTTATGTGGTTTTCTTCTCACTAATGTCTTCTCGTTCTCTTCCACTCCCAGTAACCCATTGCGTCTTAGTGACATTATCACCTTTCTTGGGATGAATTAAAAAAAATGGTGATTTTTTTTCAAATTCAACACAGTTTTTTTAAAGTAGAAGGGTAGTCATGAGAATGTCTATATCTTAAAGTTTATAATTGTTAATCACAGTGTCCACTTTTATGATATATATATATATATATATATATATATATATATATATATATATATATATATATATATATATACATACAAATAAATATATATATTATGTTTATACATTCTTTTTATAGATACAAATATTTAAGTAAATGCTCTGTTTATAATAAACAGTATTAACGACATTTACTGGTTTGAATATAAGTTATAAAAAGAACGTATAAACATAAAAAAATGTCTTAAAATAATTGTCGGACTTTGTCCATTTCATAATGTGTGACGCCAGTGGTTTACATTTGGATACGCATCGAGCAGATATGAATGTACGAGAGAAAATCATGGAGAATTGTAGTTTAAAAACAGTAAAATCGACCTTACTAACTGAAACGCTCCTCTGGCTAAATCGGTAAAGGACATCAGGCTACATGACAGTTCCTTATTTGATACAGGATCGATTCCTGTCGGAGGACGCATATTTTCTATGAAAATTTCTCGGACATTTAAGGCTGGTAAATGTCGTTAATACTGTTTATTATAAACAGAGAATTTACTTAAATATTTGTATTTATAAAAAGTACGTATAAACATAAAAAATGTCTTAAAATAATTGTCGGACTTTGTCCATTTCATTACACACACACACACACACACACATATATATATATATATATATATATATATACACGACAACATATTATAATGCAATTCCTGGTTAAATGATTATGTAAAACATTCTGCTTTGTTCTCAAATAAAAACACATGAGGAACCCGAATAAGAGTAGATCAGTTCGCTAGCCGTCTGGTTCACACTCCTCCCTGGTCTTTTGAACAGAAGTAGAGGTTTATCCCTTGTTTCCTATGTAGGATTGGGTTTCCATTTCCTTCGAAAGTTCACTTCAGCTTTATACTTCTAATGTATCCGCCTAAACTTTAAAATGTTATTTACAATTTATTTTTTCTTTAATAGGGGTAGATACATTTGCCTCTCGAATCGGTCTTTTGAACAGATGTACAGGTTTTTCCCTTGTCTTTTGAACAGATGTACAGGTTTTCCCCTTATTTCCTGTTTAGGGTTGGATTTCCTGTTCCTTCTGAAGTTTTTTTTTTCATTCTCTTTCACTTCCAATAGCCCCTTGCGTCTTAGTGACATTATCACCTTGATTGGGGATGATTGATTAAAAAATATTTCCTCTTTGCAATTTTTTCCAATTAAACTCTCAAACGCATTATAAACAAGACGTTATCAAACAGAAGAGATGAGAAACTGATTCTAGGCGCAGTTTAAAGCATTCAACCATGGTTTTGCCTTAGTTGGTTGACACAAAATTTATAGCCAAATGGGAAATAACTTTTCGAACACCCAAAAATATTTTTTAAGAGGGCATTAATATTCTGGATAAAGACTTCTTATTCGTTCGAATTTATTTAGACAGAAAATGGAACTCGTTACAAACCTACATCTCAATATATATATATATATATATATATATATATATATATATATATATATATATAGTGAACTCATCATACAAATTTCTCTAGTGTAAAATTTAATAGAAAATTATGGTACAAATGTTAATAATGTCTGTGTTGCTCCCTCAGTCGTAGTTCTTTATGAACCAATCCATTATTCCGATGTTTCAGGATTCGCCTCGTCCACGTTTTCTCCATTTCTTGCCTTTCTGCACATGCGTATTCCTTATCTTTTTTGCACACCTCCACCCCTATCTTACGCTAGAGTTATCTCCCTTTTTGTCACATTTTACTTATAAATAATTTGCAAACGCTTTCATATGGATAAAAACTTATATATATATATATGTCTTACCGTGTGCATATAAACTGACAGACGTATGCGTGCGTGAGCATAAATCAAAACTAAGTTCTTTTTCTACTTCTTTTTTTGTGGTGTTGCTTGCTTTTTTCAATAAATTCAACAGCGAAAACAGTAGTAATAATAAAACAACAGTAACAATAAAGCAAGATGGCGTCAGAAAGTTCCGGACTAGACTTTATATAGGTACAACATTAACAAATATTTTCATGGGAACCGATTGGATACACTTTTTTATCCTGGTGCATGAATTTAAGCGTGCTACTTGATTGGCAGCTAGGTCTCGCCGTTCTACTGTTGAACTAGCTAAGATGCAAACGCCACTTCTACTCTAAGAGTTTTTCTCGGATTTCCTACCTGTGGAACTCTCTTCCGATTTCTTGTTTACCTGATAACTACAATTTTCAAATATTTAAATGCAACGTCAATTGCTATCGTCTGTCTTTTTGAACCCTGTTCTGTTTTGTCCTTTCACCATTTTCCATCTTCTCATTCACTTTCACTCCATCTAACCACCTACGTTCTAGTGACATTGCCGCCTTTCTTGTGGGGAAACTAATAAAAAATAATATATTTCATACATTACTTCCACTATTATTTAAAATTAACGCTTCTCTTTAATGAATTAATCCGTTTTGCTTTCCACATTTTTAGTGCTTTGCTAGTAATCGGTTACCCTGAACCTTGAACCTGCACTCGACTGGCCTTGAAACATGTATTCGACCTCCCTATATGCAAGCCACCAATCTGCCATTGGGTGGAATACAACTAGCACTACCGCTGGTAGCCCGCTGTCGGACCGCTGGGGTGTTCGCCTCGGCAATGTAACCACTGGCGGACCGCTAGAGGCTCACCGGTGTCTGCCACCAGAGGACCGCTGCCTTTGCTATCGGCGGCCTGCCAGCAGGCCACTAGCGGTTTGTGTCTAGGGTAAAGATTGTTCAAAGTTTGGTGTAAGCTCATTGCTTGAATTTATCAGTTATCGTAAAGATTGCAGAGTCGTTCCAACACAATGTTATAAAATCTCGCGAAATAATTAGCACAACAACATAGCCCGAAGTTTACTGACAGAAAGACCCAATAATCTGGTTATCAATGAACGTCCGCTTTATGCGCATTTCTGTTAAACGGTACAATAGCAGTGCGTACAGTCCTGGAATTTTCGATACGACTTCTTAATAGAAAACAACAACGACTGTAAAACTGACAGTAATGTCAGTAAGTTAAAGTGATAAACCACTTGCACTCGAAAATAAAATTATTATTATGTAGTTTATTAATATATTTTATGCGTCGAGAACGTTAAAACACAACAAATATTGTAATATACTGAGAGAAATAAGAAGAAAGCAGAGGGAAATTTAAGAAACGAATGATCTCTGTATAGATAACTTAATTCCTGGGGGTAATTTCGTATTTGTATAAATAACTTCATTCCGGTGGGTAACGATCTCCTTTGTATAGATAACTTCATTTCTGGAGATAATGATCACTTCTGTAGAGATAAATTCATTGCTAGAGGTAATAATCTCCTCTCTATAGATAATTTTATTGCTGGAGGTAATGATCTCCTCTGTATAGATAACTTAATTCGTAGAGATAATGATCTCCTCTGTATAGATAACTTCATTCCTGGTGGTAATGATCTCTGTATAGATAACTTCATTGCTGGAGATAATGATGACTTCTGTATAGATAACTTTATTTTTGGAGGTAATGATCTCTCTATATATAACTTCATTCCTGGAGGTGATCTGAGATAAGAGAGTTGTTTGAAATTAGATATAAACTGGAATTTTGAATGTTGTTTATCACGTTCATCAGACTTTCCCTACTTTAAAGTTTGGCTCGATCTAATCTTTTTAGTCACGTACTGTACTATTTGGCCCTTTATTTGTAGCTAAGTTAAGCTTGATTTTAGGATTAAGGATGAGTGATTCGGAGCTGTTAGGTAAAATGAATAAATAAGAGAGCAAATCACATGCTTTCGCATTCTAGAGTGTTTTTTTTTTACATTTAAAATAGTCTAAACAGTGAATAGTAGGCGGCAACATAGAAATGGTTAGTACAATTGAACACAAATAATGAAATCTAAAACAAAAAAGTTTAATCTTTTAAACTGATTAACTAATTAAAATATTAACGAGTTTCTTTTTATTCTTTATTATTAATGACATCAATAGAATGAGGTGATGGCGACTAGATTAAAAAATTAAAATAAAAAAACTTAGGCAAATAAAACTCCAACCACAATTCAATGTTATATATATAATGCTTTCATTGTTAGAATTCATTTCTTTGCAATATTCTAGTTTTTCCTTTCGTTGTATTAAGGTGTTAGTATACTGTGGATATACTAATGTTTATAATAGACATTGGAGAGTAGAGACTACCAAAATATTTACAGACATCTCATTTGTCTTATTAAGAGATTTGAAATGATAGTCGATTTCTGCCTAAACTATAACAGAAACAGATGTAGAAGCCAGTCGCGATTCGGCTGACCACGATCACGGAACAATTTCTATGTAACATAAATAGGAACATAAGACATACCGCCAGGGCTGTACGGTGTCCCTCTTAGGGATGTTACAAGTAAAACTTCCTTTTATTTGTTTCCTTTTATTTACTGATTGTTTTTGTGTGTGTGTTTTAATGTCTCTGTGTGGGACACTTTGTTATGTACATATATATTTATGCATTGTATCTTAGTATGGATGATATTTCTATACTTCAGTGTTGTATAGAACATGCTTTCATGTATAACTCATTATTTGAAATTCATTTATTTCAATTGTTCTATTTTTTCTTCTGTCTTTTTTTTTCTTGTTATGAATGAGCAAAAAAAAGGGAGGAAGTAAAATAGAAAACAACAAGAAGAAAAAGAAAAAAAAAACAATAAAAAGAAAAATAAAGGGAGACAATAAAAAAGAGGACCATGGAAAATAAAGAATGAATAAAAAAAGAAGACATCAACTAAAGGAAAGAAATAATAGACGGAAATCATAAAAGAATGAAGAATAGTTGGAAGGAAAGAAAGCGAGAAGAGAAAGAAGTGGAAGAAACGAAAGAAGGCGTCAAAGAATGAAGAGAAACAAATCAAAAAACAGAAAGACGAAAAGAATGAAAAGAAAGAAGAAAAACAAAGAAAAGAAATTGTAGAAAGAAACAAATAATGAACAAAACTACTACAACAACAAAAACAACAAGAAGAAACGAAAGAAAGAATGAAATGAGGAACAAAAATGTGAACGAATGGATGACACAAAGAAAAAAATATATGGAAAATGAAAGAACAGAAAGAAAAAATATGACAGAGAATGAAGAGAAAAGGCAGAGAAAAATGAGCAAAATGAAAATAAGCGAAAAAAAAAAGACAAAGGAAAATAAGAAAAAGAGATAAGAAAGAAAGAAAAGGACAGAAAAAGAAAGAAATAGAAGAATGAAGAGAAAAGGCAGAGAAAAATGAGCAAAATGAAAATAAGCGAAAAAAAAAAAGACAAAGGAAAATAAGAAAAAGAGATAAGAAAGAAAGAAAGAAAGAAAAGGACAGAAAAAGAAAGAAATAGAAGAATGAAGAGAAAAGGCAGAGAAAAATGAGCAAAATGAAAATAAGCAAAAAAAAAAAAGACAAAGGAAAATAAGAAAAAGAGATAAGAAAGAAAGAAAAGGACAGAAAAAGAAAGAAATAGAAGAATGAAGAGAAAAGGCAGAGAAAAATGAGCAAAATGAAAATAAGCAAAAAAAAAAAAGACAAAGGAAAATAAGAAAAAGAGATAAGAAAGAAAGAAAAGGACAGAAAAAGAAAGAAATAGAAGAATGAAGAGAAAAGGCAGAGAAAAATGAGCAAAATGAAAATAAGCAAAAAAAAAAAAGACAAAGGAAAATAAGAAAAAGAGATAAGAAAGAAAGAAAAGGACAGAAAAAGAAAGAAATAGAAGAATGAAGAGAAAAGGCAGAGAAAAATGAGCAAAATGAAAATAAGCGAAAAAAAAAAAGACAAAGGAAAATAAGAAAAAGAGATAAGAAAGAAAGAAAGAAAGAAAAGGACAGAAAAAGAAAGAAATAGAAGAATGAAGAGAAAAGGCAGAGAAAAATGAGCAAAATGAAAATAAGCGAAAAAAAAAAAAAGACAAAGGAAAATAAGAAAAAGAGATCAGAAAGAAAGAAAGAAAGAAAAGGACAGAAAAAGAAAGAAATAGAAGAATGAAGAGAAAACAAGAACAAACGTAGAAATAGAAAGAAAAAAGGTAAAAAAAAAACTGAACGGAAAGACAAAAAAGGAAAAGAACGAAAAGAAAAAATATAAAAGAAAGAAAGAAAGGAGAAAAACAGGTGGAAAAAAGAAAGACTCAAAAATTGAACGGAAAAAAAGAAGGATGCTTCAATATTCAGAAACCTTTCGTGTCTCTCGAGAAATCAACTAATTCTCCATATAAACGAGTTAAGATAGGACAATTCATTAGTACTGAATTAACTGTATAACACATCAGTCCAGAGAACTTTATAATTACGCGTACCTATTAATAAACACACCAGAACTGGCACGCAAGCGCACACGCACTCAAACTGACGCACGTATACCTTTTAAAAGAAAGATCAATTCATATGTATATACTAGAGAAGTACCCGTAAAAAATGAGTTGATAATTTACTTATAAATCGGCACTTCTGCCTATGATCATATTTGCCGTTTGGTATCATTATCTGGTTTTCGGTCAGCTCACAAAAAAGCTTTAAGAAGTACCTGGTTCGAGGGACTCCAGTCCTGCAACAGTACATACCTCATTGCACCAAAGAGGGCGGATTGGTGGATACCGACGCCAGTATGACTGATCATGGAGACTAGACCATTGTTATCCTTAGCCTATATGTACGCGTTTGGGTACCCTCACATTAAAAACGACCTTAAGTCACATCCCGCCCCCATGTGGGATGAGTAAATACCAGATCAATGTGTAGTATCTGTGCACTCTGAATATATATATATATATATATATATATATATATATATATGTGTGTGTGTGTGTGTGTGTGTGTGTGTGTGTGTGTGTGAAAATATATAGAAAATAGGAAAGAACTCGTTAGGTAAATAATCCAGAGTTCTTTAGTATTTTTGTTATTTTTAAAAAACAGTGCTCGACATAAAAGTAGAGCCTAAATATAATTATTTATTTAAAAATATGATTCCATCGCTACATAAGAGTTCTCATGTCAATTGAAGTTTTCGGCTCTTGTTTTGAAGCATGAGAACTCTTATGTAGCGATGGAATCATATTTTTAAATAAATAATTATATATATATATATATATATATATATATATATATATATATATATATATATTAAATCTATCGTCTACTTTTACTGTTATCCGTTGTGAGATTGTTGTATGTATATTAAAGCAAATACTTCGAAGTAGATGATGTTCTATTTTTACTTATTTATGTTAAAAAATATAACGTTGGTATTTTCATTACTTCATTTCTTTTTACATGGCAAGAACATGGCTCGCCGCAACATTCTATTTATTTTTTAATCTACCATCCTTTTCTGTTATTGCTCTGACATCTATTCACATGTTAACTTGACTCATTAACTTGGTTACTCGCTTCGCTTGTCTTCGATATTTTCTGTGGGTGTTAAATTACTTAAGCCTTCTTTCTTCAGTATGTTTTCCTGATATTCAGTTACTTCTTTCTGGATTAACTATCAGTTTCATTGTTGTTCCTTATTCACTTTAAAACTTCCTCGTTGCTCAGATGCTTTGTCCTTGGTATTCTCAGCATTGATTAGTAGAACCACATTTCTGTCGCTTCAAGCTTCCTCTTCTTCAATGGAATGGTCTAGCATTCGTTGCCATGCATTTGCGAATAAAGAACATGCCATTACTAGCAAGTTAAAAGTCAAGAAATAAAAACATATATTATGTTTGTAGTTATTAACTTAATTTTGATCTGAAAATTTCACTGTATAATATACAATGAGATTACTATTCAATATTTAATTTTGTGCATCTGGTTTTGTTTGATCATTTTTGTTTAGCGGCATATCAACACCTCTATGGGTTTTTATTGCAGACATCTAAATATGAAAATTCAAACTTTATAATTAATTTTAAAAATTGCATTATTTCTTAATTAAAATATAATTTATTTTGTTGCATTTTTCCAAATAATTTTACAAAATCAAACGAGGAATAAAAACTTGTTTCACCTTACAAGAAATGAGATTAATCATAGCAAATTGTTTTATTTTAATATATACTTTGAAAATGTATGAAATGTCTTCAATTTTACTATAAAATATACTTAGGATCATCTCTATCTATAAAAGGCAGGATGTGTGTGTGTGTGTGTAACGAATGCACAACCACAATTTTCGACGGATTTGCACCAAAATTTACATGCATATGCTCCAAGCTAGAGGGAAGGCCAAGACCGACTTTGCATTTCCCAACTCCCATCGATAGTGAAAATAATCGATTTTTACATGCTTCTACGGCAGTTTTCATGTAGATTTCTACTGGACAGAGTGATAGCCTATAGCTGGCTGCCACGAATAGACAGGAAGATTCTATTGGCCAGCGTGAGAGCCAACAGTTGACTGACACGAATGTTAACTAGCCTGCTAGCATGCAAAAAAAAATCGATAGCTGCATTCGTCACAAGTGGGAAAAATTTAAATCTGCATGGCTCATTCGCTTGCTTAAACTCAACGTTGATTCTGATTCCGCAGAACTGGGTTGGGTATGAAAAAGTATTTGTTGTTAACATTCTTTTTTCATTCGGTTTTTCCAGTTACAAGTCTTTTTTTAAAGCTGATCGTTTTGTGTTCATTTTGTTTAGTTCTTTTTTCGTAACAGATTTAATGTTTAGTATAGCTTAGAAAAAATTCGCAGTGTGAGATAGGCAAGAAGTAAGGTATGTAGCAACATCAGCACGGCAAAGGGCACTCCTTTAAAGGCAAGGAAGGGCAAATATATTTTAAGTCAAGTGATAGCGATTGCTGTATGAGTCGTACGACTTTTGAATCAAGCACGGGCAACCGGGCCATGCTGCTAGTTTAGCTATAAAAATGTATTGCTGGCCATTTTCTATAAATATGTATTACAGTAACTTTACTATAAAAAGGTATTGTTGTTCATTTTGCAATAAAAATGTATTGACAGTTATTTTACTTTAAAAATACATTAAAGATAATTTACTATAAAATATATTGTTGGTCATTTTGCTTTAAAAATGATTTGTTCATAATTTTACTATAAAACTTTATTGATGTTCCTTTTGCTATAAAAATGTATTAAATGTGATTTTACTATAAAAACGTATTGTTAGTCATTTTGCTTTAAAATAATTTGTTCGTAATTTTACTATAAAAATATTGATAGTCATTTTGCAATAAATATTTATTGATGGTCATTTTACTATAAAATATATTGGAGGTAATTTTGCTATAAAAATGTATTGTTAGTCATTTTGCTTTTAAAAATGAATTGCTGGTAATTTTACAATAAAAATGTACTGATGGTCATTTTGCCATAGAAATGTATTGATAGTCATTTTACTATAAAATGTATTATTGGTCATTTTGCTCTAAAAAGTATATTGATGGTTATTTTGCTTTAAAAAGGTAATATTACTATAGAATGTTTTGTTGATAATGTCGCTTTAAAAATGTATAGCTGGTATGTTTACTATATAAATGTATTGATGGTCATTTTGCTATAAAATATATTGTTGGCAATTTAACTCTAAAAAATATTGTTTGGAATTTTACTATACAAATGTATTGACCATTTTTTACAAACATCTATTGTTAGTAACATCGCTACAATAATGCATTGTTGGTAATTTTTTTATAAAAATGTTCTAGTATTTTGGTGAAGTTTTATGTGTATTGACAAAGAATATTATGTTGAAAAAATAATTATTTAGTTTGTCAAATAAATGCCTCTTTCTATCAAGACGCTACGGACTGATCTAAGCACTATAAATGTTTTTTCTTTACATTTTAGAATATTTTCTTTGTTACCTATAAAAGTCTAAATTTAAATTATCGAAACCCTGAGTACTATTGGCATAAGTCATTATCAAAAACCTTTTGTTTTTTTGTGCTATGTCAGTTTCTTGGGGTTTTTTTTTTTCGGTTTCATTGAATTGTTTATTGCGTCCGATGTTTATCCTTTAAATGAGTCTCTTACAGAAGGTTTATGGTGTGGCTTCTTTTCGCAGAGAGGCAAGGTACAATACCAATTTATGAAGAAAACTTTACAAAGAACTCAACGAAACCGACAGAAAACACACACACAAAAAAACTACACTAACAACAAAGTGCTGCAACACAAACAACAAAAACTATTTGATAATGGAATTACGCAAGTCGAAAGTATTCGCGCATTAGACAATTTATATTTCAATACGTACCGGAAATTAGGAAAGTGTTCCGAGATACAAAAGAAATAAATAAAAGAAAAACACTTAAAAGATATAACTTTCGCTGATCTTTAACAAAACTTATATAAGTGTTGTGCCGTCCTCCCTCTAAAGAGTCTATGGACTCTTCCGGCTACTATAAGATTAGTAGGAGAGAAGGCCTTTGGGGAGTAGTCGACCAGACTATTCATATTGTCGAACTATCTGCCTCGGAAGAGAGGAACGCGGACGAAGACTTGCCGAAGGGCAAGGTTTCGTCCGGGGAGGTAGACAGGCCCTGAACCCCTTGAGAAGAGTTCAAAGGGAATATTTTGGCCGAGCCTATAGGCTCGGAAAACCCACGGTAAACTCGGCCTTGTGCCACATACATCCCTCGCGGTGTGTGAGGGTAGGCTGTTAAATATAGTAGTCGACCAGACTGTTCATTTCTGTCGATCTCTCTGCCTCGGCAGAGAGGAACTCAGACGAAGCTTTGCCGCAGGGCAAAGTTTCGTCCGCGGAGATAGACAGGCCGTGAACCCGTTTAGGCGGGTTCAAAGAGAATATTTTTGGCTGAGCCTACGGGCGCGGAGTACCCACAATAAACCGGCCTTGTGCCCCATACAGCTCTCGTGGGGGGGATGTTAAATATTGACAGTCGACCAGAGTGTTCATTTCTGTCGAACTCGCTGCCACGAGCGGAGAGGAACTCAGACGAGGATTTGCCGAATGGCAAAGTTTCGTCCGGGGAGATAGACAGGCCCTGAACTCATTTAGGCGGGTACAAATGGAATATTTTTGGCCGAGCCTACGGGCTCGGAGAACCCAAGGTAAACTCGGCCTTGTGCCACATACATCCCTCGCGGGAAGGGGGGCTGTTAAATATAACAGTCGCATAGATTGTTCATCTGTTGAACTCTCTGCCTCGAACAGAGAGGAAGCCAAACGAGGCTTTGCCGTAGGGAAAGTTTCTTCCATGGAGGTAGACAGACCCTGAACCCGTTTATACGGATTCTAAGGGAATATTTTTGGCCAAGCCTATGGTCTCGGAGAATTCACGTTAAACTCACCCTTGTGCTACATACATCCCTCGTGTTGGGGTAGGGGAGAGCCTGTTAAATATTAACATTTGAATAGATTGTTCTACCGAGGCTGTGACTGCTCGCAGCTGCTGTGGAACTCTCTGCCTTTGGGCAGAGAAGAACCCGAACGAGGTTTTGCCGAAGGGCAAAGTTTCGTCTGGGGACGTAGACATACCCCAAACCCGTTTATATGGGTTCTAAGGGAATATTTTTGTCCGAGCCTACGGGCTCGGAGAGCCTACAGTAAATTCGGCCTTGTGCCACATACATCCCTCGTTTTAAATTTTAACATTCGAATTAATTGAACACTAGGTCATCCGACACACACTCACTAGTCGTGTAATACTCTTCTCTTGTACTTACCGTTTAATATATGATATATCTGTAACACTTGTTTTGTTATTTATTTAACCATTTACTTGGTTACAACAATAAGTTAAATATTGCTGCCGAAATACACACAGCTCAAACTACACGACCAATCGGCTGCGATAAGAAAACAACAACATAAACTTCATATATGTGGGGTCAGTCTTAGGAGGAAAAATGTCCACAAATACAACAGAATTTTTTATACCATGTGAAGAAATGATCTTCACAGAAACGGAAGTCAAGATAAATATGACAGTAACATTTACACAGTCAGATACATGTATTAACATATTAAAAATCGATGTTCTTTGTTGAGGTCATGAAGAGACCAATAGTTCTCTTGTGCGAAATGATTTTCGCAAATGAACCTTCAAAGTTTCGAAATGTTTTTGTTGCAAGTGAGGAAATCAAATGGTATGGTACGCCAATATGTGTGCGTGTGTGTGAAGTGCACCTAATGAAACATGTGTGTGACTACTGATTGATTGCGTGCTATAGCAGTAATTTTAAAATA
>OZ010591.1:65867554-65880054 GCA_963932145.1 Acanthosepion lycidas
TGGGAAAGTAAGTGAAATCAAGATGTCAGGTCAGGATCGATAACATTACAGACACTTTTTGTACTTATTCGATAATCTCGAGATATACAGTAGGAAGAAGGGTAAATTTATAATGATGAGAATAATGTTCTGGCACGACACAGTGAACCAACCTTCCTAGCAGAAGACCTAGCAATTGATTCAACATATTCGCACCACTTCATGTCAGTAGAAAAAATGAGACCAAACTGGCGCAATAACTTGCTGTCCTGGAGGTTAGCATGAACCATGCTGATGGAAAGCAAAAAAGGTTCTCTATAGTGATTAAAAGTTTTGGAGTCATTAAAATTTACAATGATTACATTGATTTAATGTAACGTCCGGTTTTCTTTCATTCAAAAACTTGTTACTAAAATAACAAAGACGAGGGAAAGTGACCTGAATGAATCAATACGTAATGCTTAGTATATTTGTACGTCATTGAAATGTTCATTGCTAAAAAATAATATAAGATGTGGACGTGCGGCTAGCGAAACGGTTTTTGAAACGGAAAATGCAACCAGTGAGCTAAAGTCAAATTTTCACCATTATTTTAATACTCTTAAGACAAAAACAATTCCTTTCTCCCCAACTGTGTGTTAAATAGTACAGTAGACTGGCTTCTCCGGCTTGGAGGTAGCTATTCTAAAAAAGGAAAACTGAATTCAAAACGGGAACTTAGAAGCACAAGTAAGACATTCCTTGTACTGAAGTTTGGTCTGTCAATTAATTACAATTGACCCTCATCCAATCATCCAGAATCTAGCCCTGTTACAGGATTCTGAACAGGAAGTCAATGGAGAGGGTGAGCCTGAACTTGTGCAAATCCTTCGCCACCTAAAATCGACGCGCACATGCAGTTCCTTCAAATAAATAAATAAAGAAATAAAGAAAGAAAGAAAGAAAGAAAGAAAGAAAGAAAGAAAGAAAAGCATCTCTTCATCATCATCATCATTTGGGTAGTCCTGGCTATGATTATAAGCTACATCCGCTAGCAAGTCCTCTGGTAGAGAGGCGTTGAGGAGCGAAGCAATATATATATATATATATATATATATATATATATATATATATATATAATTATTTATTTAAAAATATGATTCTAACGCTACATAAGAGTTCTCAGGTTTCAAAACAAGAGCCGAAAACTTCAATATAATTATTTGAATTAAAGTTAAAGTTAAGTACCAAGCTCCGTTCCATCTTCAAGCGAAAGTTTTTTGAATAACTAATTCCTGAAATTTACGCGTTTTATAAGCATATTCATTATTAAAATTAAAATTACTATGGTAGCGGCTTTAACAAAACAACATGAAACGCACATATCACCGTCTCTAGTAATTTTGTCCACACAAACATGTATATGCACAAAAGCTATGCATCATCTACCATGTATTCAATTGTGAAAGCAGAATAACATATATCCTATTTTTATTACTTCAAAGCTCCCAAGAGCATTTCATTTCAATATTAAATGGTCCTTAAAGAGTTGCTGTGCCTTTAAACAAACCAATCAACCAATCATCTTTTGGGTTGAATAACGAGGATAATGTAGAGTAGACGTTGTTAATTGAAACAGTGAAAAAAATCCATTCTTTTTAAATAGAATGAAATCCCTGTCTAAGTTAAAGACGTCCATATTCGGGAAACTGAAACGATTTCTGATGCTCCGTTACAGAAGACAGAACGTAATGCTGTTAATGTGCCAAATATGTGTCATCGCAAAAATATGTCGTTGTTGTCACTGACTTTTGAGGCCAACCATTCCGAAGAAACGCTCCCACGAAAAGAATATTCACATTTAAACATGTCTACCAATGTCGGCTGAGAATTCTTGACGCCGGCGTAACTTTCTGTGACGCTAGTTATCACACCCAACAAGGAATTGGTGAATGTGTTTTTTCATTAGAGTCAGACTATTTATTGAATATATTTCAATGTTTAGATGATAGGCACTTATTTTCCATATCACTGCATATATATATATATATATATATATATATATATATATATATATATATATATATATATATATATATAATTAAAACGAAAGACGTTTTATGTGTGCGTCTTATATGTAGATGTAATAGGCTGGTTAATGAAAACTGATGAATAAAATGTTATCATTTTGCTGTCTTTTTATTTCTCAAACATCTATAACCGGTCTATCTATCTATCTATCTATCTATCTATCTATGTCTTATTATGTTCATATCTATCTATCTATCTATCTATCTATCTATCTATCTATGAGGAAAATGTATCACAAAATGGAAAAAGGTTTTCTTGTGACGTGTTTCATCCTTAAGGACTTTATCGGACTAAATATGTTATGTTGGTGCGACTACACATACGCACGAACAAGAGATGCTAGGATTTTTAAATTTATTTATTTTTTAATCTAGCCGATTTGCTTTTGTTTTCATCACTTTTGTTATTGGGTGTCCTACACTGTGATAATAGAAGATCTGCCAGGAATAATGAAATGTTGTAAGAGCCAGAGCGCAAATTTACTGTAGATAACCTTGCGATTAAGGTACTCTCTAGACAGTTTAGTTCTAGTAAATTGTTTTTCTTTTTTGATCAGAGTAACATTTTTATGTCAAAATTGTGGCCAATCTCGTTGCGGTGGACAATCCACACATTGGATGTATTTTTTAAAATAAAATAACCCTTTTGTGTTCATATAATGTTTTATTTAGATCCCTTGAGGTTTCTCCTATGTATTCTTTGTGACACTTGTTACAGGCGATAGAGTAAATTGCTCTTTTGTGTTTTAGCTTATTGTTTAGTATTTTATTGTTTTACATGATTAAATTTGATGTTGAGTTTAGACAGATTCTTTTCATTTGTAGAGATGATAGAATTAGTTGGTAGGACAATATATATATTTTATTTATTGGGTTAGGCAGGAGCGGTCATTTTTCCATTTTTTAATATCTTAGGAGCATGAATTCCTAACGGACGAAACGTGGCACAAGAAAACTTTTTCCACTTTGTCATACATTTTCTCATATATTTTTCTTGACATATATATCATTATCTCATATATATATATATATGACAAAAAGAAAATCTATACTTTACTGAACCGTTTCATCCTCTGATGGACTTTATCAAGGTAAATGTCAGGATTTTAGTTTGCAAATTTTATTTATAAACGAAAGTAAAGAAATATTGTTAGGTTTTCAAAATTTTATAAATATTCTTCAGGCTAACTCTGAAAGTCAAAGTAAGCTATGGAGGATGCTAAGTGATGTAATTTAATATCTAGTAATAAAAGTGATTAAATATTGTTGCTATTTTTTTTCTTATATTTGTTTATATATTTACATTTTTATTAATATAATTATTATTTATTATTCTATTTTACTTCGATAAATTATGCAATTTATGTTAAATAATGAAAGGTTTTGATTTAACCATTTTCTTTTCAATTTTAGATCGTCGCTCAATTAGTCTTTAGAAGAATGCAGATTCTCTCGTTCATAGCTTTAAAGACAATATCTCCTGATTTTTTGTATCCGAAACGCAAAGTAATTCCTAAGGAATCAATTAATTTCTTTTATCCGACATTATTTCTTACTACTCTTTATATATATAGGCAGCAAGAATTCATTCAAAGGCAGCAAGAATCCATTAAAAGGTAGGACGAATCCATTAAAAGGCAGCAAGAATCCATTATAACGTAGGAAGTATCCATTAAAAGCAGGAAGAATTCATTAAAAGGCACCAAGAATTCATTCAAAGACAGGAAGAATTCATTAAAAGGTAGCAAGAATCCATTAAAAGGTAGAAAGAATTCATTAAAAGTTTTATTAAAATCAACCGACGTGTGGTTACTTAATTTTTTTTATATTTCTTTTTCCCATTTCGAATGATTTTCGCAAATCTGGATCAAAATGTTGTGGCTATTATTATCGAAAGGAATCAAACGGAATAAAATATATTTCACCAACGGTAAATGTTGGTTTGAAAGGTGTATAAAAGATTTAATTCATTTGTTTTCTGGTGCTAACAAGTTCTGTTAAACCGTCCCGCTCAAGCCATCACATATACAATGTACATATATTTAAATTTGAAAGGTTGCGAGTAGATGTTCCGATGGTGTAATGGATAGCGGCCCGAAACGAGAAATTGGAGAAGTAAGTTCGAATTTCGGTTGGGTTCATTACGCGCAAATGTCAGCTATGGGTTAGATAGACCAACTTGTATCTGGAAAAATCAATATTTTTCTCAGTGTTAATGCAATTTTCTCTCATAAAAAAGAGCAATGTTTCTTACAATCCCTAAAATATGGTTCAGGTTTAGCTATCTCACAAGGGGTTGTTAAACTTTAAAAACTAATCAATCAATGAAACGAAGCTTTCCCTCGAAAAATGCCAGGATGGAACGAAGAAAACGTCAGTGTACGAATTCAGATATTATTTGATTCTTGATAATGACTGAAAAGGTAGAAAGCACTCGAACAAACAAATATTACATTTGGTCAGTTTTGACTCAAGTCTGCATCATCTTATTAAAAAATAAGAAAGATATAATAAACAGAACTTGTCGGTTCAATCCTACACACACACACACACACACACACATACACACACACATATATATATATATATATATATATGTATATATGATTAATGTGAGTAAAAGTATTCACTTAACTGATTGATGTTACCTTCAGCGTCTCAACTCCAGAGTGTCGTAGACGAACCTGGCCGTCCACTCTCCACTGGGTAGCAGAAATTTACTGCTTATACTTTTTCGATATTTCCCTTTTATGCATATTTAACAGCTGCATGTAAGTTTTTTTCTGTATTCTCTGTGTTCGTGTGCGCGCCTCGGCACGTGCGCGGCCATGAGCGCATCTCTGCCGGTTTGCGTTCGGTCGCGTGCGCCCATCTGTTGCAGAACTTGTCTGGGTTTGTTCCGTTTCTAGAAATGTGACGGATTTTTATTTTTTTTTTATTATTTTTTTTTTCAATCTATGGGCATTTTGATTTTTTCTTTTTTTTTGTTTGTTAGGAAGTTCTATTTCGCCTTTTTTCCATATATAATTGATATTAACGTTTAAATGATGAACCCCGATACGAGTAAACAACTAACTAACAAAAGAGCTCAATACAACCGTAGAGCAGACCTAGAAACACCTAGTGAGCCAGACAAACCTACCTATATATATATCCACGCGCGTATATAGGTATGCGTATGTGTACATATGTACGCATAAACGTGTGTACACATGTACACGTACACTTGTGTTTGTTATTAATAAACTAGTGATAAAATGGTGAAATTATTTATTTTTTAGATGTTATTTTTTAGATATTATTTAATGGTTAATGGTTTATTTGTTTTTGCCTTGGTGTTATATATTGAGCTATTAATTATGGGGTGTTATGTTTCTTCATTTTTGGATGTTTGTTTATGGGTGTATGTATACATCCATATGTATATGTACACATGCACGTATATGCGTATATGTTTCATATTTGTTCGTTTGTTTGTTTATTAATAAATTAAGTTTATATTATATTTGTTTCTTATATTTATTTCAAGTTTGTTATTAATTTATTGAAAGTTAATATTATATTATTTTATTTATATTTGTTTATTTTTAGTTGGAGCTTAGATGTCAAAGTAAATAATTATTTATATGCCTACATTTACCCATTATTTCAGTTTTCTTGTTTAGGAGTTTATTTTGGTTTTTAAAACTAATTATTGTTAATTTTTCCTCTAAGCATAATTTACAATTTTTACTGTTAATACTTATGGGGCTGCTCTTTTTATAATTTCCCATTTGATTTTGGAGGGGATATTGTTTTCTTTTTCGTTCCATATATACTTTAATTGGATTGGATTGTTTGTGTATTTTTTCCTTTCGAATTTTTCTGATTATATTAGGTTGGTGCAAAAATAATGTCGTTTTCTCACATATGTTACTATGTGAGAAAATGACATTATTTTTGCACCAACCTAATAATATCTTTCTTTCAAATTTTTTTTTCTGTGGTCCCTATGTATTTTTTTCGTCTGTGTAAATTATTTCAAGTTATTATTTATGATAGCTTTCTATATTATATTATTAGTTAAACATTTATTGTTAAGTGGGAAATTTTCTTTATTTCTGCACTTACATTTAATGGTGTTAATTTGATGCATGTTATTGTCTTTGTAATTGTTACTAGTTTTGTTGAATATTTTTTATGCGTTTTATTGTATTTTTATTTTCTCCGTGTTATCCATTCAGCCGTAATTAATTTTTATTGTATTTTTTGGTAATTTGTTGTTCTTAGGGAAGTGTTTGGCAATTATTTTGAAGAATATTTTCCCTATTTTTGTTATTATTCTATTGTTGCAAGGGGTGTGGTGAACCAAATTATCTTTCTTTTTCTGCTGTCTTTGTATTGTTTTCGATTTCGATTCTAGTTTCTTAGCGTTGATTCATATGATTTTTAATTTTCATTGAATATTTTTAGGCTTCTAGAATTTGTTGAAATTCTTTTATTTATAGATATGTGTATTTATTTAAATAAATTAGGGGGTCGTTAAAATTTTTGTTTGGTTTTCTGTATGGTTTGTAGGTTGAGTTCTTTAGGTTGAATGTCATATCTAAGAAATTTCCTATGTTTTGATTTGATTTTATATTTATTGTAAATTCTTGAGATTTGAAGATTGTTTATTATTTCTTGTTTTATTTTTTCTGTAGTTCTGCCATTGAAGTGTCTTAGAATTAATAGAACGTCGTCCCTGCATAAACCTATATCTTTTTTGTTAATAATATTTGTTAGTTTATTGATGATGTATATTCTTATGAAATCGTATGCCAAGCACCATCATAGCTTCCGATTGTTACGTCAACGTTATTATTATTATTATTATTATTATTATTATTATTATTATTATTATCTTGGCTCTTTTTTTGTCCATATTTTTTATTGTGGCATAATATTGATATTCGGCAGTGCTTAATAATATTTATGTCTTCTTTGGGATATTGGTTTGTTGCTCTGTGTGTGTGTGTGTGTAGAGAAAGACCAAAGGAAAACTTAACTTAACCATAGCGTTTCGTCTTCTGGTGTACTTTATCAAGGCAAATGTAAGAATTTTATTTTGCAGTAATTACTCATAAACAAAAGTAAAAATACAATATATATATATAAAAAATCCAACAGCATTTATTCATTTTCGTTTAGTAGTCATTAAATTACAGCACTTAGCATCCTCCATAATTTACCTTGACTTTCAGTTTCCCTGATGTATATTAATGAGCGTTCATAAATTTAAAGATTCTCCAAAATTGATATTTTTACTTCTTTTTATAAATTCTTGTTGCAAAATAAAATCCTTATATTTTCTTTGCTAAAGTACATCAGAGGACGAACCGAGTCGCCTAGGATAAGTTTTCCTTTTGTCTTTATTCATTTTATCCTTTTACAGATATAGTTTTAGTTATATGTGTAATTTTACACACACATGCACACACACACACACACACACACACACACATATATATATATGTATATATATATATATATATAATCTCTTGGATCTTCTGTAAATAGTACTTCTTATTTTTATTAAATTGAGCCACGACATCAAAACCGGGTGTTAGCAATATTCCAGTCGATGTTGAACTTTTCTACCAATAACCCATACTTGTTTTTGCCTTGTTTTCAAATTGCAGCCGAGTAGTAATCTGGCAAAATCTCGTATGGCATGAAAGTGCGTACGAAACAGATACATCACTTAATTCTTCTATGTGGTAAAATTGCGCCTATTGGCATTCATCGATACTTCCTGGACGTTTGCAAAATCCAAACAGTGGATATAAATACGGTCAGGGAGTGAATGATACGTTTTGGCATTAGCGACAGCGATGGGCATTGAAAAGTGCGTCACCTTTGCAAGTGCCGATATTACAAGCACAACATGCAAGCTTTTCTTGATGACTGGTGAAAATGCATAGGCTAGGGCAGTGGTTATATTGAGAAACAGTATTTTTAATACTAAATTTCACCCAATACAAGGCGCGTGGACCTTTCAAGGTAGAGGGTTACAGTAAAAACGGTAATGATGAATGAGGTGTAATGATATGAATGGATGAGGAAGTGGTAGGAAGTGAAGATTATGAGGATAAGAAGGAAAAAATGACCATTGATTCTTGATTTGAAGAGGTTAAGATTGAAATATTCAGAGAAGCATACACGCGGTAGTTTGTTCCCCAAAATAACAGTTCTCATGAACTGAATGGAACTTGCATTTGGATCTGAGTAGAAATGAGGATAATTTAACTTTGTGGAGGAGACATGACGTGTCTTAGCTATAAAAGTCTGGACTGTTGGCATTAAATAATGTTATAGATGAAAATTTGATCTTTCCAAATGTATGTACATCCTTGCATCTGTTGTAATTATTGTGGAAATAAATAGGAGTCGTTACCTGTTTTTTCTTAAACAATGAAAGCTATCTATTTATCTTAGTTTATTCGACATCTATCTATCTATCTGAAGGAAATAAAAAGCAGAATTTCGAAAACTAATTAAACTTGGAAGTCTCACGAGACGCAGTCTTCCAACTCAATACACTTTGCAATACCAACGATATATATATATATATATATATATACATATATATATATATATATATATATATGTGTGTGTGTGTGTGTGTGTGTGTGTGTGTGTGTGTGTGTGTGTGTGTGTATAAAGGTAAAAGCCAACAGGAAAATCGTATATTTAGCCGACGCGTTTCGTCCAATGGGGACTTTTTCAAGGTAAAAACGAAATGAATTTATTGAAAACAAAGAACTATTAACAACAAAACAAAATGTCCTTAGCAACTAGAAGAATTTAAAAGAACGCTATTGTATTCGTATTGTCAACTGAAAATTACGTCAATTACTTTCACGTGTGTTGACGGATTCAACCATTTTCTTTTGATTTCTTGGTATATATGTCTTCCGAAATCGAATCCTGGGAAATTCGTTGTTTAAAAAGAGTAATTTGACTTTGCTAATCAGACACTTCCTCTGTAGCAAAATGGTATAGCACATCAGGCTACATGACGGTTCCATGTAGTATACAGGTTTGATGTAGTTAATATTGTTTATTATAAACAGAGCATTTACTTAATTATTTGTATCGATAAAAATAACGTATAAAAAGAATATATATATATATATATATATATATATATATATATATATATATATATATATATATATATTGGGTAGATGGAACTCTTGGGGGCCGTCGATGGCTGTACTAGCACAAAGTCACAAGTCATCGTGACTGAGTGTTTGCTGGCCTTGTTCAAGATTATTGATCACGTTAGATAACGCGCTCTCTCCAGAAACTGTAACTAACTTCCACTCAGCATAGTTGCAGTATAAACCAAAGGTGGGCACTGTGGGTGTTGAACAAATATAGTCGCATTAGTAGACAGGTATCCTCGAATACGAATACCTAGCTATTATATATATATATATATATATACATATATATATATATATGTGTGTGTGTGCATGCATGTTCGTTTTTTCCTTTCATTCTGTGTTATGTCAGTTATTTATCTCTTAGTTTCCCGTGTAAAAATAGACAGTTTTTTAAGATCTTACTATTAGCTTGGTGCAAAAATAATGTCGGTTTTTGACATTAAAAAATACGTCATAAACCGACATTATTTTTGCACCAACCTAATATTATTATAAGTTTTTCACATCTTTCGTCTTTCAATATACTTTCAAGTATATTAATACGTATGAATCGTTTTATTACTTAATGCAAAAAGAATGAGAATCGATCCCCGCAGTAGACACTTATATTAATACTAATCTGCCTAGTGTGTACATTATGCATCTACATTTATTCATAACTATCAACATATGCCATATCTTTCTTCTTTAATATTCATTAATATCTACATTAATTTCGACTTATCAAATGCCAGTCTGATCTGAAGAGAAAAGGATTGACTAAGAAGAAAATGCATTGACACTGATCTCGCAATTCCCGAACATAAAACCAAGACCAGGATCATACATTATATCACCGATCATTGCAAAAAGCAATGGCCGCACAATACGGTATCCGAGCTATTAGACAGAATAAGAGATCCGCTCAGAATAGGCAAATTTAAAATTAAAACAGAAATTTACGGTTTTAATAAAAAAAGCAAACAAATTTAAAACACCGTTTTGTCTTTCATTCTGGCCTGAAGATGCCTACATAATTCACGAAAACGAAAGGCGTTGTCATTAAAAACTTTTCCACTTTATCTTATTTCTCCATTTTTGTTCGGATTCTATATTATACTAATACACATATCTATCTATCTATCTATCTATCTATCTGCAATGCATGTATATAGACATATGTACTACAGAGATAAACTGATCTATAAGTCGTTCATTCATTTTACAAGATGTTCAGTATCTGTTTAGTTTGTAGTAAAGATAAGTTTACTATTTAGCATGGATGTCAATGAAATTCTAATTTAAGAAATGTTTTTCTGGGCCATTCATTCATAAGGGGACATTTTAAAAGATGCTAAGTATCTGTCTAGTTTGTAGTAAAAAATAAGTTTGCCGTTAAGCATGGACATCAATGAACTTTTACGTTAAGATCAGGCATATATTTGCCTGTGCAGATATAGATGTCGGTCTGCAGGCAATAAAGTATATTTTAGTCGTCACAATGAAATTGTGCGCATTTCGATCTCGTTGTCTCATTCTCAGCGCGAGTCTTGGGACCAGAATGAATTCTTTCCCACGTGAACCCATTCTGAAACAAAGAGCGAAAACATTTCTTAAGCTGGCTATAAAACGACTAAGATGTAGAGTACGGCGTGTAAGTTTCTGCATAGAGCAGAGGAAGAGTGTAAGAGAGGACGAATGTTTAACAAAATAATCTCGAATACAATTAGTACTGCATAGTGTTCACTCACCACCGAGTGTTCTACATTTGTGGTTTTGTGCCCGACCAAAGTTTATCACGCCGTAGAGCGACGGTTAGCAAATTATTCTCGAAGAGCATAATATACTATCCGCGTTCGTTTAGTGTATCTCACCATAGTCAGCAAGCTAATCTTAACGATCAATGTTACAGTAATAAGCTTCAGTCTTATCTGATGCTTAACTTTGTGCTATTTTTGTCGAACTAAACTATGCAAAATAAATATCAAAATTATTTCTATTATTTTATGATGTCTATATATTTTGCGAGGGTAATTCAAATATTATCCGCACTTTCACAATAACATATCTTTAGTTTTGTCACACTGCCTTCTGCTCAAGTGTGCTTATAGTTGGTACTATTATGGTCATGTGATCGAAATTTGAGCTTGATCGCGCCAGTTCTCTTGTTACTGCTACAGTGTAAACATGGCCGCACCTTCAGCAGTGTACATAAAGAAGGAACAAAGATCAGTGATCCGATTTCTCTGGTCGGAAGGTGTTTCAGGAGCTGAAATTAATCGAAGGCTTTTGGCACAATACGGCGCTAGTGTGTAGGAGTGGATCGAGAAGTTTAAAAATGGCCGGGAAAGCGTTACGCACGAAGAAGGAGCAGGACGAGCGTCAAACTACACCTCTGACGAGAAACATTCAGCAATCTCGAAAGATGGTAATGGTGAATCGGCGAGTTATCATTGATGAATTGGCATATTCATTGAAGATTCGGATCACTGTTATTGATAGACTGATCGCTTGAACAAAGGGGACTTTGAACTTGTTTAAAACTAAATTCTTCTGTTCTTTTTGTTCGCATCTGAGATCAGCTTTACGCTTTGGCTTAATCATTACACCACGGTGCGGAAAGTTGAAACAGAGGGCCGAGTTCAAGTTCTGGGTAAGCCCTTTGCGTTCATTTTCGCACTGATACCTTTGCGAGAGACTTGAATCCATCAATCCCCCACCAGTTACGGGTTAAATATAACCAAACATAACACCCATGACAATAATAAATATATATGTAATATTTCTTAGCAAATTAGTTCTTAGTATATATATATATGTATATATATATATTTTGGAAGTGCTATCTGATGATCCGGAGTCCTTTAAAAAGGCTCTGTTGAAATAAATTATTATAATGGAACCATAAAGTGATCTGTTTTTTTTTAAATATGTATATATATATATATATATATATATATATATATATATATATATATATACAGTGTAACCCAGATATAAGAGACCCGGATATAAGAGAAATCCGGATAGAAGAGAGATTTTCTCTGGTCCCAAATTAGAGCCATACTTACCGAAACAAAATAGACCAAACGCGGATATAAGAGAAACCCGGATATAAGAGACTTCTTCTCCGGTCCCGACAACTCTCTTATATCCGGGTTACACTGTATATATAAATGAAAAATATGTATAAATGATCAAATATGCTATTTCTATGGGCTTTTCAAAATTGATATATATCATATACAGAAGAAAAGGAATATACAGATTATATATACTTATT